>OY804576.1:59312631-59920403 GCA_963680875.1 Bathymodiolus brooksi | reverse complement strand
TACTATCTACCACACATCTCTGGGGTAAAACTAGAACTTAAGGAGTTATTGCTGTCTTTATGAGAAGCATATATACTATCTACCACACATCTCTGGGGTAAAACTAGAACTTGAGGAGTTATTGCTGTCTTTATGAGAAGCATATATACTATCTACCACACATCTCTGGTGTAAAACTAGAACTTAAGGAGTTATTGCTGTCTTTATGAGAAGCATATATACTATCTACCACACATCTCTGGGGTAAAACTAGAACTTGAGGAGTTATTGCTGTCTTTATGAGAAGCATATATACTATCTACCACACATCTCTGGGGTAAAACTAGAACTTAAGGAGTTATTGCTGTCTTTATGAGAAGCATATATACTATCTACCACACATCTCTGGGGTAAAACTAGAACTTAAGGAGTTATTGCTGTCTTTATGAGAAGCATATATACTATCTACCACACATCTCTGGGGTAAAACTAGAACTTAAGGAGTTATTGCTGTCTTTATGAGAAGCATATATACTATCTACCACACATCTCTGGGGTAAAACTAGAACTTAAGGAGTTATTGCTGTCTTTATGAGAAGCATATATACTATCTACCACACATCTCTGGTGTAAAACTAGAACTTAAGGAGTTATTGCTGTCTTTATGAGAAGCATATATACTATCTACCACACATCTCTGGTGTAAAACTAGAACTTAAGGAGTTATTGCTGTCTTTATGAGAAGCATATATACTATCTACCACACATCTCTGGTGTAAAACTAGAACTTAAGGAGTTATTGCTGTCTTTATGAGAAGCATATATACTATCTACCACACATCTCTGGGGTAAAACTAGAACTTAAGGAGTTATTGCTGTCTTTATGAGAAGCATATATACTATCTACCACACATCTCTGGTGTAAAACTAGAACTTAAGGAGTTATTGCTGTCTTTATGAGAAGCATATATACTATCTACCACACATCTCTGGTGTAAAACTAGAACTTAAGGAGTTATTGCTGTCTTTATGAGAAGCATATATACTATCTACCACACATCTCTGGGGTAAAACTAGAACTTAAGGAGTTATTGCTGTCTTTATGAGAAGCATATATACTATCTACCACACATCTCTGGTGTAAAACTAGAACTTAAGGAGTTATTGCTGTCTTTATGAGAAGCATATATACTATCTACCACACATCTCTGGTGTAAAACTAGAACTTAAGGAGTTATTGCTGTCTTTATGAGAAGCATATATACTATCTACCACACATCTCTGGGGTAAAACTAGAACTTAAGGAGTTATTGCTGTCTTTATGAGAAGCATATATACTATCTACCACACATCTCTGGTGTAAAACTAGAACTTAAGGAGTTATTGCTGTCTTTATGAGAAGCATATATACTATCTACCACACATCTCTGGTGTAAAACTAGAACTTAAGGAGTTATTGCTGTCTTTATGAGAAGCATATATACTATCTACCACACATCTCTGGGGTAAAACTAGAACTTAAGGAGTTATTGCTGTCTTTATGAGAAGCATATATACTATCTACCACACATCTCTGGTGTAAAACTAGAACTTAAGGAGTTATTGCTGTCTTTATGAGAAGCATATATACTATCTACCACACATCTCTGGTGTAAAACTAGAACTTAAGGAGTTATTGCTGTCTTTATGAGAAGCATATATACTATCTACCACACATCTCTGGGGTAAAACTAGAACTTAAGGAGTTATTGCTGTCTTTATGAGAAGCATATATACTATCTACCACACATCTCTGGTGTAAAACTAGAACTTAAGGAGTTATTGCTGTCTTTATGAGAAGCATATATACTATCTACCACACATCTCTGGGGTAAAACTAGAACTTAAGGAGTTATTGCTGTCTTTATGAGAAGCATATATACTATCTACCACACATCTCTGGTGTAAAACTAGAACTTAAGGAGTTATTGCTGTCTTTATGAGAAGCATATATACTATCTACCACACATCTCTGGTGTAAAACTAGAACTTAAGGAGTTATTGCTGTCTTTATGAGAAGCATATATACTATCTACCACACATCTCTGGGGTAAAACTAGAACTTAAGGAGTTATTGCTGTCTTTATGAGAAGCATATATACTATCTACCACACATCTCTGGTGTAAAACTAGAACTTAAGGAGTTATTGCTGTCTTTATGAGAAGCATATATACTATCTACCACACATCTCTGGGGTAAAACTAGAACTTAAGGAGTTATTGCTGTCTTTATGAGAAGCATATATACTATCTACCACACATCTCTGGTGTAAAACTAGAACTTAAGGAGTTATTGCTGTCTTTATGAGAAGCATATATACTATCTACCACACATCTCTGGTGTAAAACTAGAACTTAAGGAGTTATTGCTGTCTTTATGAGAAGCATATATACTATCTACCACACATCTCTGGTGTAAAACTAGAACTTAAGGAGTTATTGCTGTCTTTATGAGAAGCATATATACTATCTACCACACATCTCTGGGGTAAAACTAGAACTTAAGGAGTTATTGCTGTCTTTATGAGAAGCATATATACTATCTACCACACATCTCTGGTGTAAAACTAGAACTTAAGGAGTTATTGCTGTCTTTATGAGAAGCATATATACTATCTACCACACATCTCTGGTGTAAAACTAGAACTTAAGGAGTTATTGCTGTCTTTATGAGAAGCATATATACTATCTACCACACATCTCTGGGGTAAAACTAGAACTTAAGGAGTTATTGCTGTCTTTATGAGAAGCATATATACTATCTACCACACATCTCTGGTGTAAAACTAGAACTTAAGGAGTTATTGCTGTCTTTATGAGAAGCATATATACTATCTACCACACATCTCTGGGGTAAAACTAGAACTTAAGGAGTTATTGCTGTCTTTATGAGAAGCATATATACTATCTACCACACATCTCTGGTGTAAAACTAGAACTTAAGGAGTTATTGCTGTCTTTATGAGAAGCATATATACTATCTACCACACATCTCTGGGGTAAAACTAGAACTTAAGGAGTTATTGCTGTCTTTATGAGAAGCATATATACTATCTACCACACATCTCTGGTGTAAAACTAGAACTTAAGGAGTTATTGCTGTCTTTATGAGAAGCATATATACTATCTACCACACATCTCTGGTGTAAAACTAGAACTTAAGGAGTTATTGCTGTCTTTATGAGAAGCATATATACTATCTACCACACATCTCTGGGGTAAAACTAGAACTTAAGGAGTTATTGCTGTCTTTATGAGAAGCATATATACTATCTACCACACATCTCTGGTGTAAAACTAGAACTTAAGGAGTTATTGCTGTCTTTATGAGAAGCATATATACTATCTACCACACATCTCTGGTGTAAAACTAGAACTTAAGGAGTTATTGCTGTCTTTATGAGAAGCATATATACTATCTACCACACATCTCTGGGGTAAAACTAGAACTTGAGGAGTTATTGCTGTCTTTATGAGAAGCATATATACTATCTACCACACATCTCTGGTGTAAAACTAGAACTTAAGGAGTTATTGCTGTCTTTATGAGAAGCATATATACTATCTACCACACATCTCTGGTGTAAAACTAGAACTTAAGGAGTTATTGCTGTCTTTATGAGAAGCATATATACTATCTACCACACATCTCTGGTGTAAAACTAGAACTTAAGGAGTTATTGCTGTCTTTATGAGAAGCATATATACTATCTACCACACATCTCTGGTGTAAAACTAGAACTTAAGGAGTTATTGCTGTCTTTATGAGAAGCATATATACTATCTACCACACATCTCTGGGGTAAAACTAGAACTTGAGGAGTTATTGCTGTCTTTATGAGAAGCATATATACTATCTACCACACATCTCTGGGGTAAAACTAGAACTTAAGGAGTTATTGCTGTCTTTATGAGAAGCATATATACTATCTACCACACATCTCTGGTGTAAAACTAGAACTTAAGGAGTTATTGCTGTCTTTATGAGAAGCATATATACTATCTACCACACATCTCTGGTGTAAAACTAGAACTTAAGGAGTTATTGCTGTCTTTATGAGAAGCATATATACTATCTACCACACATCTCTGGGGTAAAACTAGAACTTAAGGAGTTATTGCTGTCTTTATGAGAAGCATATATACTATCTACCACACATCTCTGGGGTAAAACTAGAACTTGAGGAGTTATTGCTGTCTTTATGAGAAGCATATATACTATCTACCACACATCTCTGGGGTAAAACTAGAACTTAAGGAGTTATTGCTGTCTTTATGAGAAGCATATATACTATCTACCACACATCTCTGGGGTAAAACTAGAACTTAAGGAGTTATTGCTGTCTTTATGAGAAGCATATATACTATCTACCACACATCTCTGGGGTAAAACTAGAACTTAAGGAGTTATTGCTGTCTTTTAGGGGCATATATACTATCTACCACACATCTACTGGAGTAAAACTAGAACTTAAGGAGTTATTGCTGTCTTTATGGAGAAGCATATATACTATCTACCACACATCTCTGGTGTAAAACTAGAACTTAAGGAGTTATTGCTGTCTTTATGAGAAGCATATATACTATCTACCACACATCTCTGGTGTAAAACTAGAACTTAAGGAGTTATTGCTGTCTTTATGAGAAGCATATATACTATCTACCACACATCTCTGGTGTAAAACTAGAACTTAAGGAGTTATTGCTGTCTTTATGAGAAGCATATATACTATCTACCACACATCTCTGGTGTAAAACTAGAACTTAAGGAGTTATTGCTGTCTTTATGAGAAGCATATATACTATCTACCACACATCTCTGGTGTAAAACTAGAACTTGAGGAGTTATTGCTGTCTTTATGAGAAGCATATATACTATCTACCACACATCTCTGGTGTAAAACTAGAACTTAAGGAGTTATTGCTGTCTTTATGAGAAGCATATATACTATCTACCACACATCTCTGGGGTAAAACTAGAACTTGAGGAGTTATTGCTGTCTTTATGAGAAGCATATATACTATCTACCACACATCTCTGGGGTAAAACTAGAACTTAAGGAGTTATTGCTGTCTTTATGAGAAGCATATATACTATCTACCACACATCTCTGGTGTAAAACTAGAACTTAAGGAGTTATTGCTGTCTTTATGAGAAGCATATATACTATCTACCACACATCTCTGGGGTAAAACTAGAACTTGAGGAGTTATTGCTGTCTTTATGAGAAGCATATATACTATCTACCACACATCTCTGGTGTAAAACTAGAACTTAAGGAGTTATTGCTGTCTTTATGAGAAGCATATATACTATCTACCACACATCTCTGGGGTAAAACTAGAACTTAAGGAGTTATTGCTGTCTTTATGAGAAGCATATATACTATCTACCACACATCTCTGGTGTAAAACTAGAACTTAAGGAGTTATTGCTGTCTTTATGAGAAGCATATATACTATCTACCACACATCTCTGGTGTAAAACTAGAACTTAAGGAGTTATTGCTGTCTTTATGAGAAGCATATATACTATCTACCACACATCTCTGGTGTAAAACTAGAACTTAAGGAGTTATTGCTGTCTTTATGAGAAGCATATATACTATCTACCACACATCTCTGGGGTAAAACTAGAACTTAAGGAGTTATTGCTGTCTTTATGAGAAGCATATATACTATCTACCACACATCTCTGGGGTAAAACTAGAACTTGAGGAGTTATTGCTGTCTTTATGAGAAGCATATATACTATCTACCACACATCTCTGGTGTAAAACTAGAACTTAAGGAGTTATTGCTGTCTTTATGAGAAGCATATATACTATCTACCACACATCTCTGGGGTAAAACTAGAACTTAAGGAGTTATTGCTGTCTTTATGAGAAGCATATATACTATCTACCACACATCTCTGGTGTAAAACTAGAACTTAAGGAGTTATTGCTGTCTTTATGAGAAGCATATATACTATCTACCACACATCTCTGGTGTAAAACTAGAACTTAAGGAGTTATTGCTGTCTTTATGAGAAGCATATATACTATCTACCACACATCTCTGGTGTAAAACTAGAACTTAAGGAGTTATTGCTGTCTTTATGAGAAGCATATATACTATCTACCACACATCTCTGGGGTAAAACTAGAACTTGAGGAGTTATTGCTGTCTTTATGAGAAGCATATATACTATCTACCACACATCTCTGGGGTAAAACTAGAACTTAAGGAGTTATTGCTGTCTTTATGAGAAGCATATATACTATCTACCACACATCTCTGGGGTAAAACTAGAACTTAAGGAGTTATTGCTGTCTTTATGAGAAGCATATATACTATCTACCACACATCTCTGGGGTAAAACTAGAACTTGAGGAGTTATTGCTGTCTTTATGAGAAGCATATATACTATCTACCACACATCTCTGGTGTAAAACTAGAACTTAAGGAGTTATTGCTGTCTTTATGAGAAGCATATATACTATCTACCACACATCTCTGGGGTAAAACTAGAACTTAAGGAGTTATTGCTGTCTTTATGAGAAGCATATATACTATCTACCACACATCTCTGGTGTAAAACTAGAACTTAAGGAGTTATTGCTGTCTTTATGAGAAGCATATATACTATCTACCACACATCTCTGGGGTAAAACTAGAACTTAAGGAGTTATTGCTGTCTTTATGAGAAGCATATATACTATCTACCACACATCTCTGGTGTAAAACTAGAACTTAAGGAGTTATTGCTGTCTTTATGAGAAGCATATATACTATCTACCACACATTTCTGGGGTAAAACTAGAACTTGAGGAGTTATTGCTGTCTTTATGAGAAGCATATATACTATCTACCACACATCTCTGGGGTGAAACTAGAACTTAAGGAGTTATTGCTGTCTTTATGAGAAGCATATATACTATCTACCACACATCTCTGGGGTAAAACTAGAACTTAAGGAGTTATTGCTGTCTTTATGAGAAGCATATATACTATCTACCACACATCTCTGGGGTAAAACTAGAACTTGAGGAGTTATTGCTGTCTTTATGAGAAGCATATATACTATCTACCACACATCTCTGGTGTAAAACTAGAACTTCAGGAGTTATTGTTGTCTTTATGAGAAGCATATATACTATCTACCACACATCTCTGGGGTAAAACTAGAACTTAAGGAGTTATTGCTGTCTTTATGAGAAGCATATATACTATCTACCACACATCTCTGGTGTAAAACTAGAACTTAAGGAGTTATTGCTGTCTTTATGAGAAGCATATATACTATCTACCACACATCTCTGGGGTAAAACTAGAACTTAAGGAGTTATTGCTGTCTTTATGAGAAGCATATATACTATCTACCACACATCTCTGGGGTAAAACTAGAACTTAAGGAGTTATTGCTGTCTTTATGAGAAGCATATATACTATCTACCACACATCTCTGGTGTAAAACTAGAACTTAAGGAGTTATTGCTGTCTTTATGAGAAGCATATATACTATCTACCACACATCTCTGGTGTAAAACTAGAACTTAAGGAGTTATTGCTGTCTTTATGAGAAGCATATATACTATCTACCACACATCTCTGGGGTAAAACTAATACTTGAGGAGTTATTGCTGTCTTTATGAGAAGCATATATACTATCTACCACACATCTCTGGTGTAAAACTAGAACTTGAGGAGTTATTGCTGTCTTTATGAGAAGCATATATACTATCTACCACACATCTCTGGTGTAAAACTAGAACTTAAGGAGTTATTGCTGTCTTTATGAGAAGCATATATACTATCTACCACACATCTCTGGGGTAAAACTAGAACTTAAGGAGTTATTGCTGTCTTTATGAGAAGCATATATTCTATCTACCACACATCTCTGGGGTAAAACTAGAACTTAAGGAGTTATTGCTGTCTTTATGAGAAGCATATATACTATCTACCACACATCTCTGGGGTAAAACTAGAACTTGAGGAGTTATTGCTGTCTTTATGAGAAGCATATATACTATCTACCACACATCTCTGGTGTAAAACTAGAACTTGAGGAGTTATTGCTGTCTTTATGAGAAGCATATATACTATCTACCACACATCTCTGGGGTAAAACTAGAACTTAAGGAGTTATTGCTGTCTTTATGAGAAGCATATATTCTATCTACCACACATCTCTGGGGTAAAACTAGAACTTAAGGAGTTATTGCTGTCTTTATGAGAAGCATATATACTATCTACCACACATCTCTGGTGTAAAACTAGAACTTAAGGAGTTATTGCTGTCTTTATGAGAAGCATATATACTATCTACCACACATCTCTGGTGTAAAACTAGAACTTAAGGAGTTATTGGTGTCTTTATGAGAAGCATATATACTATCTACCACACATCTCTGGTGTAAAACTAGAACTTAAGGAGTTATTGCTGTCTTTATGAGAAGCATATATACTATCTACCACACATCTCTGGTGTAAAACTAGAACTTAAGGAGTTATTGCTGTCTTTATGAGAAGCATATATACTATCTACCACACATCTCTGGTGTAAAACTAGAACTTAAGGAGTTATTGCTGTCTTTATGAGAAGCATATATACTATCTACCACACATCTCTGGTGTAAAACTAGAACTTAAGGAGTTATTGCTGTCTTTATGAGAAGCATATATACTATCTACCACACATCTCTGGGGTAAAACTAGAACTTAAGGAGTTATTGCTGTCTTTATGAGAAGCATATATACTATCTACCACACATCTCTGGTGTAAAACTAGAACTTAAGGAGTTATTGCTGTCTTTATGAGAAGCATATATACTATCTACCACACATCTCTGGGGTAAAACTAGAACTTAAGGAGTTATTGCTGTCTTTATGAGAAGCATATATACTATCTACCACACATCTCTGGTGTAAAACTAGAACTTAAGGAGTTATTGCTGTCTTTATGAGAAGCATATATACTATCTACCACACATCTCTGGGGTAAAACTAGAACTTAAGGAGTTATTGCTGTCTTTATGAGAAGCATATATACTATCTACCACACATCTCTGGTGTAAAACTAGAACTTAAGGAGTTATTGCTGTCTTTATGAGAAGCATATATACTATCTACCACACATCTCTGGGGTAAAACTAGAACTTAAGGAGTTATTGCTGTCTTTATGAGAAGCATATATACTATCTACCACACATCTCTGGTGTAAAACTAGAACTTAAGGAGTTATTGCTGTCTTTATGAGAAGCATATATACTATCTACCACACATCTCTGGTGTAAAACTAGAACTTAAGGAGTTATTGCTGTCTTTATGAGAAGCATATATACTATCTACCACACATCTCTGGGGTAAAACTAGAACTTAAGGAGTTATTGCTGTCTTTATGAGAAGCATATATACTATCTACCACACATCTCTGGGGTAAAACTAGAACTTAAGGAGTTATTGCTGTCTTTATGAGAAGCATATATTCTATCTACCACACATCTCTGGGGTAAAACTAGAACTTGAGGAGTTATTGCTGTCTTTATGAGAAGCATATATACTATCTACCACACATCTCTGGTGTAAAACTAGAACTTAAGGAGTTATTGCTGTCTTTATGAGAAGCATATATACTATCTACCACACATCTCTGGGGTAAAACTAGAACTTAAGGAGTTATTGCTGTCTTTATGAGAAGCATATATACTATCTACCACACATCTCTGGTGTAAAACTAGAACTTAAGGAGTTATTGCTGTCTTTATGAGAAGCATATATACTATCTACCACACATCTCTGGGGTAAAACTAGAACTTAAGGAGTTATTGCTGTCTTTATGAGAAGCATATATACTATCTACCACACATCTCTGGGGTAAAACTAGAACTTAAGGAGTTATTGCTGTCTTTATGAGAAGCATATATACTATCTACCACACATCTCTGGTGTAAAACTAGAACTTGAGGAGTTATTGCTGTCTTTATGAGAAGCATATATACTATCTACCACACATCTCTGGTGTAAAACTAGAACTTGAGGAGTTATTGCTGTCTTTATGAGAAGCATATATATTATCTACCACACATCTCTGGTGTAAAACTAGAACTTAAGGAGTTATTGCTGTCTTTATGAGAAGCATATATACTATCTACCACACATCTCTGGGGTAAAACTAGAACTTAAGGAGTTATTGCTGTCTTTATGAGAAGCATATATACTATCTACCACACATCTCTGGGGTAAAACTAGAACTTAAGGAGTTATTGCTGTCTTTATGAGAAGCATATATACTATCTACCACACATCTCTGGTGTAAAACTAGAACTTAAGGAGTTATTGCTGTCTTTATGAGAAGCATATATTCTATCTACCACACATCTCTGGGGTAAAACTAGAACTTAAGGAGTTATTGCTGTCTTTATGAGAAGCATATATTCTATCTACCACACATCTCTGGGGTAAAACTAGAACTTAAGGAGTTATTGCTGTCTTTATGAGAAGCATATATACTATCTACCACACATCTCTGGGGTAAAACTAGAACTTAAGGAGTTATTGCTGTCTTTATGAGAAGCATATATACTATCTACCACACATCTCTGGGGTAAAACTAGAACTTAAGGAGTTATTGCTGTCTTTATGAGAAGCATATATACTATCTACCACACATCTCTGGGGTAAAACTAGAACTTAAGGAGTTATTGCTGTCTTTATGAGAAGCATATATACTATCTACCACACATCTCTGGGGTAAAACTAGAACTTAAGGAGTTATTGCTGTCTTTATGAGAAGCATATATACTATCTACCACACATCTCTGGGGTAAAACTAGAACTTAAGGAGTTATTGCTGTCTTTATGAGAAGCATATATACTATCTACCACACATCTCTGGTGTAAAACTAGAACTTAAGGAGTTATTGCTGTCTTTATGAGAAGCATATATTCTATCTACCACACATCTCTGGGGTAAAACTAGAACTTAAGGAGTTATTGCTGTCTTTATGAGAAGCATATATACTATCTACCACACATCTCTGGGGTAAAACTAGAACTTAAGGAGTTATTGCTGTCTTTATGAGAAGCATATATACTATCTACCACACATCTCTGGTGTAAAACTAGAACTTGAGAAGTTATTGCTGTCTTTATGAGAAGCATATATACTATCTACCACACATCTCTGGGGTAAAACAAATGAAGAAACAGGTTTTCGTTCTATACAGGTATATATTTAATTACTTTGAATTCAAAACTGACCTATTAATTGACTTATGACAGACTTTATTGCATAAGGTTGTATGAATTAAACTCGAAAAAGGGTTGTAATTGAACTCTCAGTTTTGTTTTTGTGGCGAAAGACTCTAATTACATATGCATATGCATAAATGTAAATCTACTTTGTATGTGATTGTGGCCACGGACTACAGGTTCAAATTTATAGTGTAAAATACTTGTTTGTGGATATATCATTTTGTACAGTGCAAAGAAAAATGGATTAGAGATACCGTAGTACACCTCTTAAAACCCATCCATTCTGAAATGAAAAAGAGGCCTAATGAAAGAGGTGTCCTTTATTGAGAAGGCAACTTAGTAGTATTTTTCTATCTCTGTGCATAAGAAATATGGGGTGATAAAAGGGATGTCCTTTGGTGAGAGTGACCTGTTAAGAGGGACAACTACTATACATGTATATGATTCACATATAGTCATGACACTAATATTCCAATCTACAATAAAATTGCCAAAGAAAATAATAAACATTTCCCATCAAAAATATCAGCTTTGAATCAATGCTAGATTTTATATTCTTCATAAAATCACTATGATATAGTACACCAGCTCCTAGTTCAAACTAATTACTCTTACAATTTAGTTTTAATGATTTTAACATCGAACGTCTTAACACTGCTTACCCTGGTTTCATAAACACTCTTCCAAAATGGATATCAGCTTTTAAGTCTGTCTGTAGCACGTGCTTCAGTAGATCCTGTTGTAATAATAAGGGGAGGTAACTCATATGCCATCACATGAACATTGTGTAAAAACATCATAACAAATCTGGACAATCCATCTAATCTTAAGAGTAAAACGGATACATCACAGGTGTACATCTGTAATACTAATTATCATGATCTCTTCTAATTTATCAAGTTACATGGTCAGTAAGTATAAATCAGTTAAAAAATACTAAAGGCAAGAAGAAGTTGCTTACATACACTGATGGACATAGAAAAAAAAACATTGAACAGTGTGCTAATTTATAAAAACTGGAGGGTAGAAATTACTTTGTTTTTATGAAGTTCGAAAAAAGAAGGAAAAGTCCTTAGTTTTTTTTTGTTTGTTTGTTTTTTTTTAATGCCACTTTCAACATTATTTCAGTTTTATCGTGGCATTCACTGACAAACTTTATCACATAATTTTGTATCGAGTACACCTCGGCATGAGCAGGATTCGAACTCACAACTTCATTGATGATAGGCACTGATTGCATAGGTAGTGGTAAATCCAACTATCATATCTAGAGAAATATGCATGCTTAGTTATAACAAATACATACCTTCTCTCCCATAGACACACCTCCAGTTGATATTATAACATCTGATTTCTCTAAGCCAGACTTTAATAATGTCAGAAGGGAATTTGGTCTGTAACATTTAAAATATACATCAGTTAAATCAGTACGTTTATATTTCATAGTAAATTTCTATTACATATTAAATTTCTAGTTCCAATAAATTGATGACCTGTTTATTCAGGTCTTCTCCGAAGACCATCACTTTTTATTAGATGTTTTTACTCTCTGATATTAAGTCTGTTAGAAGTCTCAGATATGATTTTTGTCCTAAGAATAATGGGCTTTAGCCGACAGATTCTATTTTCCTCGCATTTATTGCCCCTGCTATTGTGCTGTCCATGTTTCTGTTGTCTTTCCTTTATTGTGATTGAAGTGTGGTCTTTTAGAGTGTAAACAAAGCTATTACCGTTGGATATCCTAGAAGGGAAGGGTTAGGACTCCGTTGACTTGCTTATCCCCAAAACATCTCATAAATGTTACTATTATTTTTCTTAGTTTTTTTTATACGATCGCGTCTTTCATGCAGATCATTTATTTGAATGTTTATTACTAATTGGCATGTAATTGGTACGACTGATGATATCACAAATGATTTTATTTAAATTCTGGAATAACATATGTACAGTATGTTCATGCTACTAGCAGTATGTGTCATTATAGTTAGAAGGAATGTCTTCCCGTTCTTTGTTTATTTTCAAAAGATTTTATTTTCATAGTCTGCATCAATAAATAAAGTAACAAAAGCTACTGTTTACATACGTGTCTCTTGCCACTTTCAAATCGATAACAGGATATCCAAATTCTTGTAACTGTGCAATTAATGTGGTTTTATTTGAATCTCGTATTTTGCCTTCTCGTAACGGTTCATCCGGCTCTAAAAGCTGAAACAAGAGAATCTTCAACGTTTAACAGTACAAACGAAAGCATATATTGTTAATACCACATGTATAATATCAAAAACAAATACTGCATGCATATTGTACCTTTATGTTGAACAGATGCACTACATTTTGTTTTATATACACCATTGTTTAATGTAAATAACAGAAGTAGTATGATATCCATAGGATTAATTTACCATACGAATATTTCTTATACTATGTGTACGAAATTGTAGGAGTGAATATTAACAAATGGCTTAAATGGAAGAAGAATAAACTTTTACAAAGTAAATTTTATAATTTTCAGTAATTGTACGCACATGCATTTAGTAGTTTAATATCCACGGAAGAAAAGCTTGAAGATACCAAAGGGGTAATCAGAAGTCTTAATTGAAGAAGTAGACAGACAATACAATGGCCAAAAGAAAAAGGAAAACAATGGACAAACAATGATGTATAAAAGATTACACAGAAATATAAAGATCGAGCAACACCTAATATGGTTGTTACTCAAGGTCAAACAAATCACCGCCATCTTCTGTTTCTTCTATGTAAGATAGATTAGTACCTCAGGGTCACAAAAGAATATAATTGCTTCATACTATGGAGTAACAATTATATATAACTACATATCTCATAGTTGGAAAATATTAGGGTAATTAGTGCAAAGGTAATCACGCCATCAACATTACGTCTATAGAATACGCAACATTAAGATTGGAAAGAGAGACTTTGTCGCCGGGATAATACAGAAGGTTGATTGTAATCTACCAATGCAATTAGTGAGAGTTTAATTCCTCGGACGACTTTACCTATAGAAACCTTAGTTTAAACATATTTTATTAATTAATAAATATAGTACAATATGATAGATTTCAATATGATACAATACAAATAATTAAAGGGATTCGAAAACAAGTTTAGAAAAACTTATATTAATTCGTTTCCCTGGTATATCTCTTTATAATAATCAAGCTGGTCTCGAAGTTTATACAATATCAAATTTTAAATTATAAAGAACAGTGTTATTCTGAATAGATATAAATGTGAAATTTTTCAAATAGATGGAAGAACTAAGTGGTGAAATAGAAGTGCACAAGAGAGAAAAAAAGACACAATGAAAGAGAGAATAAAAAGACAAAACAAGACCTTAAGGAGTGAATCGCTTACTACAGATAGCACATTTTTGAACTGCTAAGAATAATTCGACGTTTTGATTGGGTGCAAGTTTGGGTGATCCAAAAAGAAGTATTTCTGTTGTCAGGTTTATGGGAACATTAATTGAATTGGTGCACATTTGCCTTTGTGCAGTGTATCTCCGACAGTGAAATAAGTAATGGGTAGTAGATTCAGCTAAACCACAAATACAGTTAGGCGAGTCGACAATGTTCTTACGGTATAAATGTTGGTTTAAAGAGGAACACTGCATTCGTAATCTGGAATGGAGAATTTGCCCAAGGTGACTACCAGTATAATAATAAAATGGTTTTGAAGATATATTTGATTTTATTAATTGACTGTATGAAAACACATACATAGGGGGTGCTCAGCTATGGAGCAATATTTTCAATAATAGATGGAACCAACAATAGCCCCAAAGTGGTTCTGGCGTGCAAGTCGGTAAACCTTGTTTTCATTTTATTAAGCCGAGAAAAGGTACAGTTATTGACTTCCTAAAGTAGTCTTCCGGACCCTCTACTTGAACATTATCTCTCATTATTTGTCTCCCGCATATTCTAGGTTTTTTAACATCTATGTGTTTTTGTGATATATTAAGTTTTGCTATGATATTTATTATAAATATCACAGAAAAACTTAAAATATCACAAAAACACATACATAGGGTAATGTCATAGATATATATTGCTTACAATTATTGTAGCATCAAACAGCTGTGCTGATTTAATTAGCAGTCAGAAGTGCATTATAAACTAATTGTATAAAAAATGGCAACTCTTGTCCGATATTTCTTATGACCTTATCATATATTTGTTCATTCAATAACCTACACACAATTTTTCTTAGGACTGTGATAATCAAAGAAGTAAAACACCGTGAACTTTATTAATTGACTGTATGAAAAAAATAATGAAGATGTCTGAAAAGGTTTTTGATATCTTGAGGAGTAAAGCATCAACAACTGATATATTGACTCATCATTTTAATTGGTCTAGGGTCCTTGACACAACTGATATATTGACTCGTCAATATGTTCCAGGTCTTTGAATATGATCCTTGAACAATAGACTACTACTGATATACTGATATACCACACACACAGCAAGTGATAAACAATCATTACACTACTAAATAAAATGGCTATTGTACACATACACAGTCATTTATACTAGAAAACGTTAAAATGGAAATGACTTTTTAATAGGGAAAGACTGAAGTAAAAAATGAATAGAAATATTGTCCAAAACTTATTGACCATATTAATTCTGTGATTATTATGTGGTGAACTGATAATTGTAAAGAAACCAGTAAGTTATAGAAAAGGCGACAATAGCAATAGGTTCTTTGTGTGTTATTATAGAAGTACATTATACACTTTATTATAGTACATGGCCTATACAATATTGTCCAACATCAATTGTTCAAAACAAATCTTAATGATTCAACATTTTCACTGTTTATCTAAACTCCAAATAGATGCAAAAATATATTTGCTTCAAATTCCTTAATTTTTTCAACCAGGTAATAATTATGGTGTCATTCAACTGCAGATGCAGCTGAGAGTCTGAATCGGGCATTTGGCTATTCATACACAGATTGTATTCAATCGATTGCAGGTTTTGACAAATATTGTTTTATTGTTTTTCACAAAACTAAAATCGGACATAACATGGGGAAAAAATTAGCATTGTTTTTGTATTCCACATAATTTGGACATGGTAAGAGGCACAAAAATATTCTGAAATACTTTTAAAAAAACCCGCATAAAACTCGGACGTAATATTTCGATTGTTTACCCTTCTTGGCAGCCTTTGAACATTTGTTATCTCGAAAACAATAATAATAGTAATAATAAGTTCAGATCTGCAGGAATATATTTCATAAAGAATATAAAGAAAACTAGTATTACTGTGAGCACAGCTCACTAAAATATACCCTCCGCTCCCCACATCTGTCCAACCTATTTCCATAACCAAAACATTACTGATTGTTCCGACCAAAAATGAAAGGGACCCCCCTCTCTTCACCGGTAAGTTGCTGATAAAATTTCAAAACATTCTGAGAAACACTACTCAAGTTATCATACGACATAGGGTAAAAATCCTATTGTCCGTCATATCAAGCTAAGTCCATTAACTCTGCAACGGCAAAAGTGAAAAT
The DNA here is from genome assembly GCA_963680875.1 of Bathymodiolus brooksi. Classification (NCBI taxonomy): domain Eukaryota; kingdom Metazoa; phylum Mollusca; class Bivalvia; order Mytilida; family Modiolidae; genus Bathymodiolus; species Bathymodiolus brooksi. Next base: position 59,903,600 of record OY804576.1, on the reverse strand, counting down.
CGTCAAAAATGACAGGGATCCTCCTCACTTCACCGGTAAGCTGCTGATAAAATTTCAAAACATTCGGAGAAACACTACTCAAGTTATCATACGACATAGGGTAAAAATCCTATTTCCGTCATATCAAGTCCAATAACTCTGGAACGGCAAAAGTGAAAATCGTCAAAAATGAAAGGGATCCTCCTCTCTTCCCCAGTAAACAGCTAATAAAATTTTAAAAGATTCTAAGAAACACAACTCAAGTTATCGTACGACATAGGATTTGTCTACAGACGGACGGACGGAATCCAGCATACCCCCTACAACTTCGTTTCGGGGGGTATAAAAAGAAATATTAAAAAGAAGTTCTTGTTTCAACAGTGGATTTCAAATCGGAAAAAAAACAAGAACTTTGTAGAGGACGCTCCGGTGATCATTCCTACCAGTTTGGCTTCAACTGGTCCATGGTTTCAGAGACGAAGATCAAAATGTGAAAAAAAATCACGCAGATGACGACGGCCGCCAAGTGAACGCAGCTATTTACCAGGTGAGATACAAATGTATGTATGTATCTTACATGATAAAGAAAGTCACATGATGGATGTAAATAACGATACAAGACTTAGTGTGCTATATTTAAGGTCGATGTAGTGATCTGACTTTGATTACAAAACAAACAGGAAAATATTTAGTAAATAAAGCGATAGAGTATTTTGAATGTATTGATTCTGATGAAAATTTTCTTAGATTCATAAATTTTAGTACATATATCAAAATGCAATCTGTGAGTTCGAACCCCGTTCATGGCGAGGCGTACTCGATACAACATTATGTGACAAAGTTTGTCAGTGATTTGCGACAGGTCGGTGGTTTTTTCTGGGTACTCCGGTTTCATCCACCAACAAAACTGACATATTGTTGAAAGTGGCGTTAAACACCATAAACCAAACCAAACAAAAATGCAATTCCTTCCTAATGAAACATAAAAAAGGATTTGTTCCCTTTTGTTATTCTTTTCGCAATATTGCTGAATTACTTTATCAGATATGTTTTAAACACTGAATAAATAAAGGTGCATATGACGAGTCTCTGAAATCACGTTCATGAGGTACGCTCAAAGTAACAAGAATGGGATGTCAAATAATTTAAAACATCTCTGGGGGCTAGAAAAAAGAAGTTTACACATGATAACCAAAATCGGCTAAGTTTACTTATACATGAGGGTGACGAGCCTTAGTTTTAATATAAAAAAAAAAATTATTTAGGCACTGTAAAATTCAATATTAAATATATCTTATAAATTACGTAAGTGCAGAAACGCTAACTACTAGGAGAAAGGCCATGTGAAACAAATAACACCTTTGGGACAACATGTTTTGTAATACGTCATGCAACAAGTAAACACAATGTGAATGTTTATATTTCATACTTTATGGGAGTCAGACGACAGCACAATTTTGCAATGTTTATCAGAATACGAGGGATTGGCAAACAGTTCTTTACAATTCAAATATTAAATTACAATAAACGATTATCGATCTATCTCAACGCCCACTTCTTTTTCAATACCATCCTTTTGTCAATCGTAGCATAACAAAACATAGTTCCAAATATGTTATGGTTTTCTAATGTAATGTAAACCACATTTACAACATGGGAGTAATTTATGTACCAACCTCGTTACCAGTAGACATTACACCAACTGTTGGTAATTTATAGCAGGTCACATTGGTGACGCCAACAGTAGCCAAGATGCCAAGCTCCGATGGTCCCAAACGTTGACCCTTAGACAATACAATTTCTCCAGCTTTGATATCTGAGCCAACAGGTCTGTGGGTGTAAAAATATAATTTTACATAACTATGTTTGACTTCAACAATTAAGGTCATGACATAATAATAGTCATAACTTTCAATGCATGCTAGTGCAATTCACAAAACAAAACAAAAAACGATTCCTGTAAAACTAATCAACATCATTCATAAAAAGATGTTATGTCATGGAAAGGAATGAAATGCGTGGAAAGAAACGTATATTTTAAGTCATTCATAAAGATTTCTCATAGATGTAATTCTTTAGCATTTCACGCTACCTGCAATAAAGATGCAGAAAGCGAATTTAGTGCAGATGACGACGCGTTTATGTAATAAACTATATCAGTTACGCTCAAAGTCAAACGACTGAAAAGTCAAATCATTTTAATAAAAAATACCCGGGAGCAATGTAATATTCAAGTTTATGTTTCAGCAATCAAAACGAGAATTCTAAATGTTAATCTCAAAACGTCAACATTTTTTTTAATTGAAACACGAAAAAAATCATTAACACAAGATATACCTTGTACTAGATCAGTGTATACTTATGGATACAAAATGGACCTTTATCACGATCAGTGTATAGTTGCAATAGGAAAAAAAATAACATTGATAATTCTTATAAAACATTATGTAGAATCCAATTTGTGTTTTCGCTGATGTAGTCTTTTCTATCAGATATTTAGCCCTATTTCAGTACATCAATATTGTTCTTGTTTTGAAAACTTCACAGAAAAATTACACTGAAATTGCGAAAAGCATAATACCTAAAAATTACCATTACATGGGTCGGGGTCTAAGAAAGAAAACAAAACTGCGAATAAATAGAAGAATAAGAAATGCGTAAGAAATTATGAAATAAAAAATGAAGATAGGCTCTAATCAGCATTATGGACTATGAAATCAAAGGAAACGTGAAACACTGAGGACGGATATGAATTAAACCCAAAATTTTATTTCGAAACTCGTGAATGGTGCTAAAAACGAAACAAATGTTCTTAATTTCAAAGCAATTGAGACAAAAAATATTTTAACATTTTTTGTCTTCTACATAAAGAATTTGTATTCAATGTTATTACAACCGCCATGATATAACTGAAATATTGTTGAAAGTGGCGCTAAACATCATAAACCAACTAACCAATCAATGTTAACATACAATTAATAAAGACGTATCTAAGTAGTCCCAATGAAATAATCATTAATTATGACAGACAAATTAATTGAAATTATACATCGGCACCGTAAATTATATTAATTCTCTTCACTCCATTTAGTTCTTAATTTGTCCAAAGAATTGGATACAAAACACAAAATAAAAACCCATGAATATGAAAGTAAACAATATTTTAAGAATATTATAGTCACAATGCGAATAGACAAAACAACAGAAGTGAAATATAATAATAAAAACTTAGATAATAAATACCAATGAGAGGGGATTATACTAATCACAATCCCGTTAGACAAAACAAGATTTGTGAAAAATGAAATGTTAGTTTGTGGTAACAAGACAGATCAATTACACACTATGGATAAACAAAACAATACCAGTGAAACATCAAATCTTATGAATGAATGAACGATAGTTCTAATACGACGCTTTGCATTCGTGTTGTTTTATGTTCCATGTTAGAGCCAACCAATCAATAACCCATGAACACGGCCACCAATCTCTCTAACTCATATTCAAATGATATGCTAACGGTAAAGTTATCGGGATTTCCGGATATGCTTTGGAGGAGGTAAGTTGCACATTATTATCTTGTATTCAAGCACTTTTTACAAAAAAGGCCATGTAATTCGACGCAATTTAAAAATTCCTAATGCCAGAGTAAGCCGTTTCGTTGACTGATGTGCCGTAATGACGCTAGAATCTTTCTCCTGCGTGTTTTGTCAATCAAAAGAGTTCGATCGTGTAACTGATTGACTGAAGCACAGTCTACAAGCAATTGTATTGTATGTCAAGTATTTTTTTTATGTTCCAAAATGATTATAAAAGACTATCTAACTCATATCTGATACCGCTAACTCATTTCTGATCCCGATAACTCATATCATTTGAATTTTCGATTGACATACAACAATCAATAGTCAATGCTACAAATTACACTGTGGCAAAAGTCTTCTATAATCATTTTGGAACATAAAACAATACCTGACATACACCACAATTGCTTGTAGACTGTGTTTCAGTCAATCAGTTACACGATCGAACTTTTTTGATTGACAAAACACGCAGGAGAAAGATTCTAGCGTCATTACGGCACATTAGTCAACGAAACGGCTTACTCTGGCATTAGGAATTTTTAAATTGCGTCGAATTACATGGCCTTTTTTGTAAAAAAAAAAAAATGCTTGAATACAAGATAATAATGTGCAATTTACCTCCTTGTACACGTGAACAGATCCCGCCAATGCATATCCGGAAATCCCGATAACTTTATCGTTAGCATATCATTTGAATATGAGTTAGAGAGATTGATGGCCGTGATGACAGGCACCAACTAATGACATCACAACAGGCTTTGTGCTTAAGAAAACGTCTTAAAGTCGAAAATGGAGTTTTCCCTTTGCAACTTGAACTCAGATCTTTTTCTACTTTTTTCTATTAGAATCTAAATATTTTATGTCATTTTGCAGTTTATTTATGTTTTTACCATTGGTATGTCTGATAGTTTCAAAGTATTTACAGTATGCACAAACCTACGTTGTGTGATACTTCACATATTCATCTAATGAAATATCTATTATTTTTCTTATTTTTCGCAACGCTTTTAATATCGTATATTTGAATTAAACAGATTTGCTAAGGATGGGGCTAATTAACCACAATCGTGTGGTATATGTACCTGTAAAGTCAGTGTCTACCTTTTCTTAAAGGTTTCCCCATCACAGCTTATGTAATACTTTGGACACTCGGAACTCCATATACCCTGGTACCTTCAATACGGTTGTTTCGAATCATGTCAATTCCGGTCACGTTCCGTCTTTTTCTTGTCTTGAACAAATCGGCAGGCGACTTCCGATGTTTACGCTATTACTGTGACAACGTCAGCATATCATAGTCGTAGATGCGGTAGATTATAAGTAATTGTAATATGGAGAGGCCAAGGAAACCGCTGAATAAATATTGGTGTTCGATACCCCACTATCTGTCTGATATCAGAAATATATACATAAAGGCAGATTGTTTTCCTTTGATGATGCTGACAGCCGCAAATAAAGAAAGAAAACAAATTTAATTTTAAAGAAGTATTTGTCTCTGCATTGAAGTCTTTGATACAAATAAAATAATTTAATTGATATCGGTCTTTTACAGAAAATGTTAAGATTTTTTAAAGTTGTGGATCGAACGTTAAAACGGCACATATCGATTGGAGTTTTTGTTGTGTACATTGACACCGGAAGTTCAGTGCCAGGAGTTCCATCGAAATCACGTGATCTGGCGGACGAAAATAACAAAATTTTGACGGAATGGAAATGATTCGAAACAACCGTATTGAACTAGATTAAATCTCCAATTACACACACATTTCCATTCGTGATTCTTCTGAATTATATTATAAAAAATATGCTTATGTAGCCAATGTAAAACTCTTGTCCCCATAGAACCTTGAATGTGTGCATCAAGATGATGATTCATGTCCATTACTGGTTTTTCAGAAGAATTTTTTTTTTAATTCTCCCTATGCTCGGGTTCTACGAATATTGTAACATTAAGAATTTACGGTAATATTTTTAACATACTTTTTAAGCTGATTTCCCCCTTTTAGACACCCTAATAGCCCATCCCCAGCAAAAATCAACTTATTTTGTACAAATTTGATTAATCTCTTCTTCCTAATGACCATCCCTGGAAACTTTTGTTCCAATTGTTAGAGCAGTTTTCTACAGGAAATTAAAAATGTGAAATATCAACAGTAGACGGGCAGACGACGGACGCAAAATGATGGCAAAAGTTCACATGGTATTCGTGTCAGGTGAGCTAATCATACATGAAAGTACAACTTCTGACGGGAAACCTTACTGAATAGGGTTTGGTTATTGGTGTTTGTGTTTATTCAACATGACTCGATCTGAGCAAGTTTCGGAAATATAACTTTTGATGAGATGAAGATGATGCCTGCTTTTAACTAGACAAACATGACTTGCTAGATTTTTACATTGGAACGGGAAACAACAATTCATAGCTAAACGTATGACTCCACTCCGACATATTGTCCTAACTCTAAGACAGGCAGTGTTTGTTCTTGCTCCTCAGTGTTGTTTGATTGGCAAAGCATCAAATATCAGTTTTACAGTCTTTGGCTTGACAAGACTTGGAATCAAACAAACATTAGGGTGCTTACCATTACGCCACCGCAGAGGTTTCACAGTAATCTGGTATAAGCATCAATACGTAAAACAAATATATTGTGCAAAAAATTCTTTGTAGTAACATAGTATTTTTGCTTTAGATATTGATGAAGTGTATAACAATAGACATTAACAAAACGATTATGTCAGTACTTCAATAATTCATTGTCAGACCACCCTACATGATATATGATGAACATAAGTCATTTAGAAACTAAATTAGCCAAGAACTTTTCTGTCTGTTCCTTTTCAATGTAAGTAAGCAAGCAAGGTATTTAGTTAAACCATTTCCAGTGCAAACACATTTAGGGTTTTTGTTCGACTTTAGATGCTATACTATGTGCATTAATTAATTTATTCTTTGGTTTTTTTTAGAAAGAAAATGCGGTATTTTAGTTCATTAGTATTATATATGTGTTTATTCTATATCATAGATTTAAACAAAATAAGACGAAAATTAAAATCAGCTTAATGCGAATTCTAACATTACCTCCTTCTTTCGCTTTATAGACAAACGAGCGATTTACCGATGGTATAATCTCATTCGCACATGCGCCGGTGAATGTGACTGACTTTTCCATTGGCAACATAAATTGTGTGCGACATTTTCCGCAAACGTAAATATAAATTACCGTCTTCCAATCAAAGTATACTACCGTATTTGTACTCTTAGACATATCAGAATCGAATTAATCATGGAAGCCAGAATGTATTTTGAGTTTTAACATGGGTTGGCGGATATTAGTAAATTTTATCCGCCAACCCCTGTTAAAACTCCCAACACATTCTGGCTTCCATGATTTATTTCTTAAATATGATGCGTCTTATTTAGCATCATCATAACGTTTAATTTAATAAGATGTATATTCGACTATTGACATTAAAAAATAAGAAACAAAATCCTCTTTTAAACAAAAAAAAAAGACTATAAAGCAATACTGTACTTTAATTTATGTCCAAGTGTAATGTTGGATAGTCTCTCGTGTTCATATACATCCATATCATTTCTTACTATTTTGTATTAATTAAAGTTGAACTTTATAATTTTTTATTTCCAAATACTTTTTGACTTTGACAAGAGTAAGAAGTGTGTATCATCATTGTCACATTAACACAACCTTTCCTAATCTAATATGAAACGAGCCCTTATGATGGAACACAAATGATTACCTAGTGGATTGAGAATGTTATACTTCTTACACGCAAGAAACAACTTGGTTTGGTTTGGTTTGGCTTGGTGTATGGTGTTTAACGCCACTTTCAAAAAAATTCAGTTATATCGTGGCGGTTAGTTTTAATGGTGGAGGACACCCGAGTACCCGGAGAAAACCACTAACCTGTCGCAAGTCACTGACAAACTTTATCAGATAATGCTGTATCGAGTGTACCTCGCTTGAGCGGGATTCGAACTCACAACGTTAGTGGTGATAGACACTGATTGCATGGGTAGTTGTAAATCCAACTACCATATGATAACGACCACGACAGCCCTAATGTGTTATGAGTGATCGTTTGTTGCCCGTTGCATGACAAACTTTTCCTACCGTATCTATTGTATCGATTTCCTGTACCAATCTAAACATCTGTCCCAAAGTACATACCACGTGATTTCCTGTACCAATCTAAACATCTGTCCCAAAGTACATACCACGTTTTTACCTAAATGATTTATTGTTTGTGTGCTTGTCATGATTATAGCTGAAATACTGCTCACTTGACTTTACGTGAGCGAGTGGTTGTTGTTTAATGCCAAATGAGCAATTTTGCAGATATAACATGGCGAGAACAAAGTATATTTCATAGAGATGATGATAAGTCTCCTTTTTACTAGACCAACACTCTTAGTTGGATTTTTTATAGTGGTATATCCTTTCCATTTCTTGGGTAGTCTTCCTTGAGTACTTTCCCTTTAAACCTTGGCTACTTTCCCTACAAACCTCGAGTACTTTCCCTTCCAACCTTGAGGACTTTCGATTTAACCCCTTGGCTACTTTCCCGTCAAACCTCGAGTACCTCCCATTAAACCTTGACTACTGTCCCTTCAAACTTGAGTACGTTCCTTTTAAACCTTGGCTAACTTCCCTTTAAACCTTGGCTACTTTCCCTTCAAACCTTGAGTACTTTCCCTTTAAACCTTGAGTACATTTTCCTCGAACCTTGGGTACTTTTCTTTTGTGCTTTAAGACACGAAACCACAGATATTAACCTATACTGAAATAATCCATTCGTCCTACAACACGACTCTGCTACACAAGAATGTGATACATGTACCTAATAGTTTTATACACAGACAACAGTTGCACATCGACGTAATTGTTCGTTAGTGGTTTTTGTAAGTAGCCAACGACGACAACACGTCTAATAAATAAACAAAACCTACATTAGGCTTAACGGTAGTTATCTAAACGATATTAGATTCGTTGTTCAAAAGAATCTAAATGTATTCTGTCTTGTAGGTAAATAGCATGAAGCATATATCAAACTACCCGTGCTTCTTGCTTATATGTATTCTAGATGTTGCAATTTATGTTGATTTGCGTATTTTTGTGGTGATTCCTCACAACAACTGAATCATCTAAAGATCAAACATTAGAGGATATTTCACAAATTAACTATTAAAAGGAGAAATGGCGTTCACTCATTAAGAAAAAATAAAAATTATACCTCGCACATGGCCTTTGTTGGTTCCACGGATCAAAAAATGAAGTTACAAAAGTACATACGTCTGCAAACATAATCGTCATGCTTCTAAAAAGCAAAAAAAAACAGTACACGCGCGTGTGGGCCTGGCTGCTAACTACGTTACTCAAGGATAAACCTTCTCTGATGTGATTAAAACAAGCTTTTCATTAAACAGAAAACGGCACTATGAATCAATAAAAATGTTGGTAACTTTGTCAAAACAACATATCTGATTATTAGAAGACATTGAAAGTCTTGTGTGTACCGTATGCATCTCCAATGATTCTTAACTTAATATTATTAAGTTTCTCTAATAACGCCTTCTTACATAATTCTTAATCATCAGATTAAATGTTTTACTGACAATGCGTACAAAGCATTTTGGCTCAGGAATACAGGTCAAAATGTACATTCGTGGACAATTTTCGCATATCCAAGAAATAAACATGTAAATTTAGTGCGTTTGACACGTTCCTGCAGATTAACCTTCATCATGTACACTCAAAGTTAAAAGACTGAAATCCCCCAAAAATACAAGTCTTTGCCAGCAAGTAAATCAAGGGACTTAGACGCGAAAGCAAAGATCGGCATTGGTATCTATTCCTGAGGCTAGTGAGTGAGACTGATCTTAGCTTTAATAATATTATATAATCAATGATTTTACGGATGACCTTTCATACTTATCGTTCATTGGGTTATGTTGAATGTAGTCTTATTATGGTTTATTTGGAGCCTTTCATTAAAGTGCCAAAATTAAACACGCAAAAATAAAGCAAACACCAAAAATTAAAACTCCAAAAAAAAAAAAAAAGTGTTTCTTAAATAATTGGAGTTGAAATGAATACCTTATGTCTTGTCCATTTTTCGGTGTAGACATTATCTTAATTTCTATTTCTGTTCTCCCTTCATCTGCATCTCTGACTAATACAGTATCCTCTACCTGTACTACAGCATCAGCACCCGGGGGTAGGGGTGCTCCTGTGTTGATTCTCATACAATACCCAGGTTTTATTGTGTCTTCAGGCTAAAATAATTCACGAATAATACATATTAGAAAACATTATGTGTGAGAACATCCATACACCCTTCGTGTGAACACAACATATATTCCGTGCGCAAATAAACGTTAGAGAATACCGAAGGGGCAATCAAAATGGACAATCCAGAGAAACTGGCAACATAGGATACACAAGACAAAGACAAACAAAACAAAAACACAACACAATATGTGTTGGACACCACTATACGCAAACAAACACAAATAACGTAAATAAGACATGAGCCCTCCTACAAACAACTGAAGGTAAATACGACTGAACACCGTTTTATTCAGAACAGTATACATCCTATATGACACAACAAACATTCATTAAGTACTCCAGTTAAAAAGTATTATATGTTCTTTCAATGGCTCGTCAATCCACGCGAGGAAAGTATCGTTAACTCTACATAATTATAGAGCATATGTAACCTGCATACAACAAAGACACCAAACTCTTTAAATTGCATTTGATCTTAGCTTAACGAATAAAGTAAGCTGAAAATTGGTGTTAACTATGTTGAATAAACGGCTACATCGGGCGCTGCATGATATGCAAAAAACGACGGGTTTCCTCTTGTACCAGTTTTAAATCAATTAAGTTTATTAACTAGAAAATCATAACTGATACAGGAAATCCACTTGAATACTCACGTATCACTAGTCACAACTAATTCAACGAAAAGGAAAACCGCATTAGATAAAAAAAAATTACCTTCAAAATATGCAAAAAAAAATTGAGCATTTGTAAAGTTCAAATTTTGGAATTTGATACCTTTTTCGCTCCTTTCGAATGAATTTATCTCGGAAATTGCAATTGATAGAGGAAATATGTCAACATAGTACTGCAAGGTCTCAACACAATATATAATATATGGATCACAACTGGATGCAAAATAAAAATGGTGTATGCTGTACCTTCCAAATATATGAAATTTAAAAGTTGGGCAATTTTTAAAACATTATCTAAAATAAGAGAAATAAGGGTAATAACAAAATTACCGAACTCCGAACAATCTTACAAAGGGAAAGTCAAAACTCATAATTATATAAACAGACAAAATCAGTCAACAACCGGAAAACTGTGAAAACCGTAATGACCCTGACTTGGTACAGGCATTTCCAAAGAAATGGTGGGTTGAATCAGATTTTAAAGCGCCAAACCTCCCGCTCTCATTACGGTTCAAAAGTAGATATATTATTTAATATGCACGACTGGTTTCTGGAATAATATTCAGTCAAAAGATTGGAAAACGAAATAACTAAGTCTTTGGAAGCCAGAAACACAAAGGGCAGAAATAGGAGAGCCAAACTCGGATAAAGTTGCCTATGATTAGGAGATAGGAAATGGGTAACTAGAATTTAATTAGATAATAATAATGTAATTAGAATGCTTAAATGTATATTGTGTATAATGTTTGAAGATGTTCGAAAGTAAAATATGCATTACATTATTTATTTTTTTTATAAGTCTGGAAATATTTTAGGGATCGAATATTACGCCTTTACAACAGTAATGTGTATGCAATTTTTACCTGAATTGTCTTTGTGTATTCAGCACAAATAACAAATGCCATATACTTCAGTCATTACATCATAATATATTTCATATGTTGTACAAATAGCTTGTCAAATACAGTTCAGTTATCATATTAGACAGTCCTAAATTCCATGCTCAAACGAATGTATATACTTTCTAAATAACTTAACACATTTCTGCGAATAATTAAAATGATTAAAATGCAATCGTCCTTTATATAATACAAGATCTCCACATTTGTTTAAGTTATTTCAATTTAAACCAAAGCTGGTTTTCCGATTATATCGTCTATTTTTGACTTGATAGGAGTTACACGGTTCATTTTTTTTAACAGCAGAGACATTGAAACATTAATTTGATTTCAACTTATTCTTGGTAATAAAATCAACTTAACCACAGCTGTCACTCCCCCGAAGATTGTTTCAATTTAAAACACTTTGTGTTTTATTTCATTTACTCCAATAATTACAAGTCAATTGCCCCCTCGTGTGTTGACGTCTCAAAATAACTCTCAAACACATTGTCATTATGATTCCGTTTGCTAAAGTCATCAGACGGCTTGGTTTTTCCTCATATCATTTAAAAAGCGCGACTATTAAAGGGGGAATGCTCGGTGAGTAAGCCTCTACATCTGTGAAATTCTTTGATCGTTTATTAAGTTTTAATGAGGACTTGTGTAGTTACTAATTTATATAAAACGAATTCTTTCAAATGATGGTTACCCTGAATTACGTAATTCCAAGATACTTTTAAATCAGAGACTGTTTAAAACGTAGCAAGACTGATGTAAAAAGACTATTATCATACTTTAATATGAATTTAAAGATATCTGTAAAATTAATAAAAATAAAATAATGATATTCACGTAACATCTAGCATATCATGCTAGGTACATTTCATCTGGTAAGATTTACTTTATGGTCTTTAGCTAGACCTTTATCTTTTGAGCGTTTTATCACGTAGCTATTACAACCATCAAAGTAAGCATTTTAAACAAACATCGAAATAAATTTACTTCCAGAAGCGATAATAAACATTTGTTATAAAACTTTCAGTAAACCCGACATGCAAAATATCAGACGCAAAATAAAATATTCTATCTTGCAGTTTATTATTTCTATAAATTCATTTTAAACGATACAAGACCGAGTGGGTAAGGTCATAAACAAATGGGCCCAAATCTAGCACTAATATATGCAAATTCCCACACTGATACCCACGTCAAGTGTTAAGCTTTGAAGGCACGTAATAATGGACGGTTTTAGTTTCTAACAACCTTACAGACTTTCCTCCCCCCCCCCCCCCCCACCCCAAGTCCTGCAGTAATGCTATAACTAAATTGTTGCTTACCAAAAGTAACGATAAACAAATACAACACTAATCCTAGACGTTACAAAGCTGTGTAAGATTGATTGCATGATTAACGTCCCTTGAGCAGTATTACAGCAATATCCAGAACGAGAACAAGTTCAGAAATATACAAATCTATATATAAATGAGAGAATGTCTGGTTCAATAGGGTCAACGACTTTTGATTCCCACTGAAATTGCATGGAGAGTTGGATAGAGACAAACAACTCAGTCTTTTGTAGTGCAGGGATCATGGTACTCTCCAAACACGTTATCGACTATGGTCCACGGTCATGCATCTCTAACATTAAATCCTATTGAGTGTACAAATATCTCCCTAAAATCAGTGCCTATCACCACTAATGTTGTGAGTTCGAATCCTGTTCAATGCGAGGTGTACTCGATACAACATTATGTGATAAGGTTTGTCAGTGACTTGGGACAGGTCGGTGGTTTTCTCTGGGTACTCCGGCTTCCTCTGCCAATAAAACTGGCCGTCACGATATAACTGAAATATTATTGAAAGTGGCGTTAAACACCATAAACGCAAACCCAAGCCCACCCTAAAAATCAAACAGACGAGAAACTTGTCAGAATGAAATCAAAGTATCACCTGATTTGTACACACTTGGTTCGTTTAAAATTTGATACAACAGTCCTTTCATATATTTCGCAGAGTTTATGAGTTGGTTTTCTATGTTGCATACAACAAACTGAACAACTTTACCACTACGCGATAGCCCCATCTTTTTTGTATCGAAATGAATATCGATAAAAGCCGTTCATAAGCAAAATGTACAAATGAACTTATACAACCATATATGTATATTTTGATAACAAATATAATTATGTATTACAATAGTGTAAAATTGGAGGTTGGAAAGCCACAATGCTCAACAAATTTGAGATAAATAGCCATAAAAATGTAAAACCCGATGGATCAGTAGTTTCACAATGGTTGTCACGTTTGGAGCGGAAACTGATTGCCCTTACGGAGCATTTGAGTTCACTCCCGGTTTTTAATGTGGTTCGTGTTGTTCGATCTTTGGTTTTTCTGTGTGGCGTTCTGTATCATGGTTTATCATTGTACTTTTTCATTCGGCCATTGTATTGTCTGTCTTTCTTCGATTTACAACTTCTGATTACCACTTTGGTATCTTTTAACTTTTCTTTCAGAACTTGCAGTGAATGCATGCTGTTTTCGCCGTCCTTTTATCCAAGGGGTTCATCTTGATACTTTGCATAAATGGTTCATTTATTGACGTATAAGCAAATATAGTTATACGTAGAATGCATTATTCGTCATAATAGAAGCCGTGTAATGAAAATTGTAAATTTAACATTTGTTATAAAAATATCATCTTGATAGAAGACCACGTATAGTTAGTTATACTGATTCAATAGTGTATTAACATTAGGGGTCTGTGTAAAGCTGTGTCTTGCATTGGCCACCATCTTCTTATTGAGATAAACAAAACGTTTGACTTTGTCCCGTACCTGACAATGAACTTTCTATGCCTGCCAAGTCAGAGATCATTCATATACAGCTAAGTGTCTAAACTGACAATGAACTTTCTATGCCTGCCAAGTCAGAGATCATTCATATACAGCTAAGTGTCTAAACTGACAATGAACTTGCTATGCCTGCCAAGTCAGAGATCATTCATATACAGCTAAGTGTCTAAACTGACAATGAACTTTCTATGCCTGCCAAGTCAGATATCATTCATATACAGCTAAGTGTCTAAACTGACAATGAACTTTCTATGCCTGCCAAGTCAGAGATCATTCATATACAGCTAAGTGTCTAAACAGTTCCATATTATGCAATTCATAAGAAATATTTTTTTATTATATAAGTGTCTGACATGCATTCTTCCTGTCTTTTGGTATATGTATGACGACTTTATAATAAATTTGTGACTATATGTCATGAAAGAGAAAAAAATATGTCACTCTTGTACTTTAGAGAAAACGGATTTAAATAAGCTGATAATATTATATAATCGCAAAGACAAAGGTTATTATTTCCTTCTCAAATAACTGTTACAAACAATAAGTAGGTTAAGAATCCGAGCGATACCAATATATAAGTGGATTTTGCTCTTGCGCAATTATTTACTTCATAGTGTTTCAAATCAGCGTGTCAATCGAGCGAGTCAGCGTAAGTCAGTTGTCTAACGACACGTGTACAATGTGTTACCTATTTCACTGCGAAAACATGATTAGACCAACAAACTGAGTTGGAATTTTATAAAGTTGGCACACTGGGAAAATAAACAGTCCAAAAGTAGACATGTCGCTCCATTAGAACACATATGACAGCCAAACATTTTAATGCTGCGTGCTTGGCGGCGAAGTAACAAAAACCGATCTTACAGTCTTTTGAACTGACATGATCAAGCATCGTGCCTATGCACGATCAGCCGCACTGAGTTGAGCGGACAAACCATTAAACCATTGAAACTGTTTATGTGAATCAATGCGCAAACAACATTTTAGATCATACATTCACAATAATTGTTCTTAACACGTATAGTAACACTTTGAAAACAATACTCTTCCCTTTTAAGAACTAGTGGATTAGCTGAAGTATATATCGAACATTTGGTTCAAAATGGTATTTTTATTGTCTTGCGTATTTATGTACAGTTTGGCTTGAGTGATTTTTGTAGTTTTAGGAAGAAAATATCGTAAAATAGTTCTACTGTGTCATATTAAACTCGTTCTGTACTGGTAGCTTTGATTATTGAGTTCTACCATGTCATATTAAACTCGTCTTATAGTGGTAGCTTTGATTATTGAATTCTACTTAGATTAAACATATTTTATTGCTAAATATTATAACAATTGGATTGGACACAAATTATAACAATTTACAAGGGTCCTCTCCACATAATAAATAACTACAATAGTACATGCGTCAGCAATAGTAAAATACAATATACAACATTATAAATAAATTCTTTGAAAAATTAAAAAAAAAAAAAAAAAAACGAGTCACAACAAAAAAAAAAAAAAAAGCATGAAATTATATAATATAAGCAAGTTTTACCATACTTGTATCTGGGATGAAATTGATTGATTGATTGATTGATTGATTAATTAATCAAATATATATTTGGGAGGGGGTGGGGGGAGGGGGTGTTGTGATCATAAATGGGTAAAACGTTTTGTTCGTTTGATGTAAAGTTGTACAGATTTGAAAATTTGCAGATTCTGCATCTCAGTTAAGGTGTCATCGCCAAAAAGTAGGAC
Source organism: Bathymodiolus brooksi (assembly GCA_963680875.1). Taxonomy (NCBI): domain Eukaryota; kingdom Metazoa; phylum Mollusca; class Bivalvia; order Mytilida; family Modiolidae; genus Bathymodiolus; species Bathymodiolus brooksi. The sequence goes on along the minus strand of OY804576.1, from coordinate 59,887,579 downwards.
TTCAATTTTAAGTTCATTAAGAAAAACTAGTCTTAATTTCAATTCTACTGTGTCATATTAAACTCGTCTTATAGTGATAGCTTTGATTATTGAGTTCTACTGTGTCATATTAAACTCTTCTTGTAGTGGTAACTTTGATTATTGAGTTCTACTGTGTCATATTAAACTCTTCTGGTAGTGGTAGCTTTGATTATTGAGTTCTACTGTGTCATATTAAACTCTTCTTGTAGTGGTAACTTTGATTATTGAGTTCTACTGTGTCATATTAAACTCTTCTGGTAGTGGTAGCTTTGATTATTGAGTTCTACTGTGTCATATTAAACTCGTCTTGTAGTGGTAGCTTTGATTATTGAGTTCTACTCTGTCATATTAAACTCTTCTGGTAGTGGTAGTTTTGATTATTGAGTTCTACTGTGTCATATTAAACTCGTCTTATAGTGGTAACTTTGATTATTGAGTTCTACTCTGTCATATTAAACTCTTATGGTAGTGGTAGCTTTGATTATTGAGTTCTACTGTGTCATATTAAACTTTTCTTGTAGTGGTAACTTTGATTATTGAGTTCTACTGTGTCATATTAAACTCGTCTGGTAGTGGTAGCTTTGATTATTGAGTTCTACTGTGTCATATTAAACTCTTCTTGTAGTGGTAACTTTGATTATTGAGTTCTACTGTGTCATATTAAACTCTTCTTGTAGTGGTAACTTTGATTATTGAGTTCTACTGTGTCATATTAAACTCTTCTGGTAGTGGTAGCTTTGATTATTGAGTTCTACTGTGTCATATTAAACTCTTCTGGCAGTGGTAGCGTTGATTATTGAGTTCTACTGTGTCATATTAAACTCTTCTGGTAGTGGTAGCTTTGATTATTGAGTTCTACTGTGTCATATTAAATTCTTCTTGTAGTGGTAACTTTGATTATTGAGTTCTACTGTGTCATATTAAACTCTTCTTGTAGTGGTAACTTTGATTATTGAGTTCTACTGTGTCATATTAAACTCTTCTGGTAGTGGTAGCTTTGATTATTGAGTTCTACTGTGTCATATTAAACTCGTCTTATAGTGGTAACTTTGATTATTGAGTTCTACTCTGTCATATTAAACTCTTATGGTAGTGGTAGCTTTGATTATTGAGTTCTACTGTGTCATATTAAACTTTTCTTGTAGTGGTAACTTTGATTATTGAGTTCTACTGTGTCATATTAAACTCGTCTGGTAGTGGTAGCTTTGATTATTGAGTTCTACTGTGTCATATTAAACTCTTCTTGTAGTGGTAACTTTGATTATTGAGTTCTACTGTGTCATATTAAACTCTTCTTGTAGTGGTAACTTTGATTATTGAGTTCTACTGTGTCATATTAAACTCTTCTGGTAGTGGTAGCTTTGATTATTGAGTTCTACTGTGTCATATTAAACTCTTCTGGCAGTGGTAGCGTTGATTATTGAGTTCTACTGTGTCATATTAAACTCTTCTGGTAGTGGTAGCTTTGATTATTGAGTTCTACTGTGTCATATTAAATTCTTCTTGTAGTGGTAACTTTGATTATTGAGTTCTACTGTGTCATATTAAACTCTTCTGGTAGTGGTAGCTTTGATTATTGAGTTCTACTGTGTCATATTAAATTCTTCTTGTAATGGTAACTTTGATTATTGAGTTCTACTGTGTCATATTAAACTCGTCTTATAGTGGTAGCTTTGATTATTGAGTTCTACTGTGTCATATTAAACTCTTCTGGCAGTGGTAGCTTTGATTATTGAGTTCTACTGTGTCATATTAAACTCTTCTGGTAGTGGTAGTTTTGATTATTGAGTTCTACTGTGTCATATTAAACTCTTCTGGTAGTGGTAGCTTTGATTATTGAGTTCTACTGTGTCATATTAAACTCTTTTTATAGTGGTAACTTTGATTATTGAGTTCTACTGTGTCATATTAAACTCTTATTGTAGTGGTAACTTTGATTATTGAGTTCTACTGTGTCATATTAAACTCATCTTATAGTGGTAGCTTTGATTATTGAATTCTACTGTGTCATATTAAACTCGTCTTGTAGTGGTAGCTTTGATTATTGAGTTCTACTGTGTCATATTAAACTCGTCTTATAGTGGTAACTTTGATTATTGAGTTCTACTGTGTCATATTAAACTCTTCTGGTAGTGGTAGCTTTGATTATTGAGTTCTACTGTGTCATATTAAACTCTTCTTGTAGTGGTAACTTTGATTATTGAATTCTACTGTGTCATATTAAACTCTTCTTGTAGTGGTAACTTTGATTATTGAGTTCTACTGTGTCATATTAAACTCTTCTGGTAGTGGTAGCTTTGATTATTGAGTTCTACTGTGTCATATTAAACTCTTCTGGTAGTGGTAGCTTTGATTATTGAGTTCTACTGTGTCATATTAAACTCTTATTGTAGTGGTAGCTTTGATTATTGAGTTCTACTGTGTCATATTAAACTCTTCTGGTAGTGGTAGTTTTGATTATTGAGCTCTACTGTGTCATATTAAACTCGTCTTATAGTGGTAGCTTTGATTATTGAGTTCTACTCTGTCATATTAAACTCTTCTGGTAGTGGTAGCTTTGATTATTGAGTTCTGCTGTGTCATATTAAACTCTTATTGTAGTGGTAACTTTGAATATTTAGTTCTACTGTGTCATATTAAACTCTTCTGGTAGTGGTAGCTTTGATTATTGAGTTCTACTGTGTCATATTAAACTCGTCTTATAGTGGTAGCTTTGATTATTGAGTTCTACTGTGTCATATTAAACTCTTCTGGTAGTGGTAGCTTTGATTATTGAGTTCTACTCTGTCATATTAAACTCTTCTGGTAGTGGTAGCTTTGATTATTGAGTTCTACTGTGTCATATTAAACTCTTCTGATAGTGGTAGCTTTGATTATTGAGTTCTACTGTGTCATATTAAACTCTTCTTGTAGTGGTAACTTTGATTATTGAGTTCTACTGTGTCATATTAAACTCTTATTGTAGTGGTAACTTTGATTATTGAGTTCTACTGTGTCATATTAAACTCGTCTCATAGTGGTAGCTTTGATTATTGAGTTCTACTGTGTCATATTAAAATCTTCTTGTAGTGGTAGCTTTGGTTATTGAGTTCTACTGTGTTATATTAAACTCTTCATGTAGTGGTAGCTTTGATTATTGAGTTCTACTGTATCATATTAAACTCTTCTTGCAGTGGTAACTTTGAATATTGAATTCTACTGTGTCATATTAAACTCTTCTGGTAGTGGTAGCTTTGATTATTGAGTTCTACTGTGTCATATTAAACTCTTCTGGTAGTGGTAGCTTTGATTATTGAGTTCTACTGTGTCATATTAAACTCGTCTGGTAGTGGTAGCTTTGATTATTGAGTTCTACTGTGTCATATTAAACTCTTATTGTAGTAGTAACTTTGATTATTGAGTTCTACTGTGTCATATTCAACTCTTCTGGTAGTGGTAGTTTTGATTATTGAGTTCTACTGTGTCATATTAAACTCTTCTTGTAGTGGTAACTTTGATTATTGAGTTCTACTGTGTCATATTAAACTCTTCTGGTAGTGGTAGCTTTGATTATTGAGTTCTACTCTGTCATATTAAACTCTTCTGGTAGTGGTAGCTTTGGTTATTGAGTTCTACTGTGTCATATTAAACTCTTCTGGTAGTGGTAGCTTTGATTATTGAATTCTACTGTGTCATATTAAACTCTTCTGGAAGTGGTAACTTTGATTATTGAGTTCTACTGTGTCATATTAAACTCTTATTGTAGTGGTAGCTTTGATTATTGAGTTCTACTGTGTCATATTAAACTCGTCTTATAGTGGTAGCTTTGATTATTGAATTCTACTGTGTCATATTAAACTCATCTTATAGTGGTAGCTTTGATTATTGAGTTCTACTCTGTCATATTAAACTCTTCTGGTAGTGGTAGCTTTGATTATTTAGTTCTACTGTGTCATATTAAACTCTTCTTGTAGTGGTAACTTTGATTATTTAGTTCTACTGTGTCATATTAAACTCTTCTGGTAGTGGTAGCTTTGATTATTTAGTTCTACTGTGTCATATTAAACTCTTCTTGTAGTGGTAACTTTGATTATTGAGTTCTACTGTGTCATATTAAACTCTTATTGTAGTGGTAACTTTGATTATTGAGTTCTACTGTGTCATATTAAACTCTTATTGTAGTGGTAACTTTGATTATTGAGTTCTACTGCGTCATATTAAACTCTTATTGTAGTGGTAGCTTTGATTATTGAGTTCTACTGTGTCATATTAAACTCGTCTTATAGTGGTAGCTTTGATTATTGAATTCTACTGTGTCATATTAAACTCGTCTTGTAGTGGTAGCTTTGATTATTGAGTTCTACTGTGTCATATTAAACTCGTCTTATAGTGGTAACTTTGATTATTGAGTTCTACTGTGTCATATTAAACTCTTCTGGTAGTGGTAGCTTTGATTATTTAGTTCTACTGTGTCATATTAAACTCTTCTTGTAGTGGTAACTTTGATTATTGAATTCTACTGTGTCATATTAAACTCTTATTGTAGTGGTAACTTTGATTATTGAGTTCTACTGTGTCATATTAAAATCTTCTGGTAGTGGTAGCTTTGATTATTGAGTTCTACTCTGTCATATTAAACTCTTCTGGTAGTGGTAACTTTGATTATTGAGTTGTACTGTGTCATATTAAACTCTTCTGGTAGTGGTAGCTTTGATTATTGAGTTCTACTGTGTCATATTAAACTCTTCTTGTAGTGGTAGCTTTGATTATTGAGTTCTACTCTGTCATATTAAACTCTTCTGGTAGTGGTAACTTTGATTATTGAGTTGTACTCTGTCATATTAAACTCTTCTGGTAGTGGTAACTTTGATTATTGAGTTGTACTGTGTCATATTAAACTCTTCTGGTAGTGGTAGCTTTGATTATTGAGTTCTACTGTGTCATATTAAACTCTTCTTGTAGTGGTAGCTTTGATTATTGAGTTCTACTCTGTCATATTAAACTCTTCTGGTAGTGGTAACTTTGATTATTGAGTTGTACTCTGTCATATTAAACTCTTCTTGTAGTGGTAACTTTGATTATTGAGTTCTACTGTGTCATATTAAACTCTTCTGGTAGTGGTAGCTTTGATTATTGAGTTCTACTGTGTCATATTAAACTCGTCTTATAGTGGTAGCTTTGATTATTGAGTTCTACTCTGTCATATTAAACTCTTCTGGTAGTGGTAGCTTTGATTATTGAGTTCTACTGTGTCATATTAAACTCTTCTGGTAGTGGTAGTTTTGATTATTGAGTTCTACTGTGTCATATTAAACTCTTCTGGTAGTGGTAGCTTTTATTATTGAGTTCTACTGTGTCATATTAAATTCTTTCTGGTAGTGGTAGCTTTGATTATTGAGTTCTACTGTGTCATATTAAACTCTTCTTGTAGTGGTAACTTTGATTATTGAGTTCTACTGTGTCATATTAAACTCTTATTGTAGTGGTAACTTTGATTATTGAGTTCTACTGTGTCATATTAAACTCGTCTCATAGTGGTAGCTTTGATTATTGAGTTCTACTCTGTCATATTAAAATCTTCTTGTAGTGGTAGCTTTGGTTATTGAGTTCTACTGTGTTATATTAAACTCTTCATGTAGTGGTAGCTTTGATTATTGAGTCTACTGTGTCATATTAAACTCTTCTTGCAGTGGTAACTTTGAATATTGAATTCTACTGTGTCATATTAAACTCTTCTTGCAGTGGTAACTTTGATTATTGAGTTCTACTGTGTCATATTAAACTCTTCTGGTAGTGGTAGCTTTGATTATTGAGTTCTACTGTGTCATATTAAACTCTTCTGGTAGTGGTAGCTTTGGTTATTGAGTTCTACTGTGTCATATTAAACTCTTCCTGTAGTGGTAACTTTGATTATTGAGTTCTACTGTGTCATATTAAACTCTTCTGGTAGTGGTAGCTTTGATTATTGAGTTCTACTCTGTCATATTAAACTCGTCTTATAGTGGTAGCTTTGATTATTGAGTTCTACTGTGTCATATTAAACTCTTCTGGTAGTGGTAGCTTTGGTTATTGAGTTCTACTGTGTCATATTAAACTCTTCTGGTAGTGGTAGTTTTGATTATTGAGTTCTACTGTGTCATATTAAACTCGTCTTATAGTGGTAGCTTTGATTATTGAGTTGTACTGTGTCATATTAAACTCTTCTGGTAGTGGTAGCTTTGATTATTGAGTTCTACTGTGTTATATTAAACTCTTTGTAGTGGTAGCTTTGATTATTGAGTTGTACTGTGTCATATTAAACTCTTCTGGCAGTGGTAGCGTTGATTATTGAGTTCTACTGTGTCATATTAAACTCTTATTGTAGTGGTAACTTTGATTATTGAGTTCTACTGTGTCATATTAAACTCTTTGTAGTGGTAGCTTTGATTATTGAGTTGTACTGTGTCATATTAAACTCTTCTGGTAGTGGTAACTTTGATTATTGAGTTCTACTGTGTCATATTAAACTCTTCTGGTAGTGGTAGCTTTGATTATTGAGTTCTACTGTGTCATATTAAACTCGTCTTATAGTGGTAGCTATGATTATTGAGTTCTACTCTGTCATATTAAACTCTTCTGGTAGTGGTAGCTTTGATTATTGAGTTCTACTGTGTCATATTAAACTCTTCTGGTAGTGGTAGTTTTGATTATTGAGTTCTACTGTGTCATATTAAACTCTTCTGGTAGTGGTAGCTTTTATTATTGAGTTCTACTGTGTCATATTAAACTCTTCTGGTAGTGGTAGCTTTGATTATTGAGTTCTACTGTGTCATATTAAACTCTTCTTGTAGTGGTAACTTTGATTATTGAGTTCTACTGTGTCATATTAAACTCTTATTGTAGTGGTAACTTTGATTATTGAGTTCTACTGTGTCATATTAAACTCGTCTCATAGTGGTAGCTTTGATTATTGAGTTCTACTTTGTCATATTAAAATCTTCTTGTAGTGGTAGCTTTGGTTATTGAGTTCTACTGTGTTATATTAAACTCTTCATGTAGTGGTAGCTTTGATTATTGAGTCTACTGTGTCATGTTAAACTCTTCTTGCAGTGGTAACTTTGAATATTGAATTCTACTGTGTCATATTAAACTCTTCTTGCAGTGGTAACTTTGATTATTGAGTTCTACTGTATCATATTAAACTCTTCTGGTAGTGGTAACTTTGATTATTGAGTTCTACTGTGTCATATTAAACTCTTCTGGTAGTGGTAGCTTTGGTTATTGAGTTCTACTGTGTCATATTAAACTCTTCTGGTAGTGGTAGCTTTGATTATTGAGTTCTACTGTGTCATATTAAACTCTTCTGGTAGTGGTAACTTTGATTATTGAGTTCTACTGTGTCATATTAAACTCTTCTGGTAGTGGTAGCTTTGATTATTGAGTTCTACTGTGTCATATTAAACTCTTATTGTAGTGGTAACTTTGATTATTGAGTTCTACTGTGTCATATTCAACTCTTCTGGTAGTGGTAGCTTTGATTATTGAGTTCTACTGTGTCATATTAAACTCGTCTTGTAGTGGTAGCTTTGATTATTGAGTTCTACTGTGTCATATTAAACTCTTCTGGTAGTGGTAGCTTTGATTATTGAGTTCTACTGTGTCATATTAAACTCTTCTGGTAGTGGTAGCTTTGGTTATTGAGTTCTACTGTGTCATATTAAACTCTTCTGGTAGTGGTAGCTTTGATTATTGAGTTCTACTGTGTCATATTAAACTCTTATTGTAGTGGTAGCTTTGATTATTGAGTTCTACTGTGTCATATTAAACTCTTCTGGTAGTGGTAGTTTTGATTATTGAGTTCTACTGTGTCATATTAAACTCGTCTTATAGTGGTAGCTTTGATTATTGAGTTCTACTGTGTCATATTAAACTCTTCTGGTAGTGGTAGTTTTGATTATTGAGTTCTACTGTGTCATATTAAACTCTTCTTGTAGTGGTAACTTTGATTATTGAGTTCTACTGTGTCATATTAAACTCTTCTGGTAGTGGTAGCTTTGATTATTGAGTTCTACTGTGTCATATTAAACTCTTCTGGTAGTGGTAGCTTTGATTATTGAGTTCTACTGTGTCATATTAAACTCTTCTTTTGTAGTGGTAACTTTGATTATTGAGTTCTACTGTGTCATATTAAACTCTTCTGGTAGTGGTAGCTTTGATTATTGAGTTCTACTGTGTCATATTAAACTCTTATTGTAGTGGTATCTTTGATTATTGAGTTCTACTGTGTCATATTAAACTCTTCTTGTAGTGGTAGCTTTGATTATTGAGTTCTACTGTGTCATATTAAACTCTTCTGGTAGTGGTAGCTTTGATTATTGAGTTCTACTGTGTCATATTAAACTCTTCTGGTAGTGGTAGTTTTGATTATTGAGTTCTACTGTGTCATATTAAACTCTTCTGGAAGTGGTAGCTTTGATTATTGAGTTCTACTGTGTCATATTAAACTCTTCTGGTAGTGGTAGCTTTGATTATTGAATTCTACTGTGTCATATTAAACTCTTCTTGTAGTGGTAACTTTGATTATTGAGTTCTACTGTGTCCTATTAAACTCGTCATATAGTGGTAGCTTTGATTATTGAGTTCTACCCTGTCATATTAAACTCTTCTGGTAGTGGTAGCTTTGATTATTGAGTTCTACTGTGTCATATTAAACTCTTCTGGTAGTGGTAGCTTTGATTATTGAGTCCTACTGTGTCATATTAAACTCTTTTTGTAGTGGTAACTTTGATTATTGAATTCTACTGTGTCATATTAAACTCTTCTGGTAGTGGTAACTTTGATTATTGAGTTCTACTGTGTCATATTAAACTCTTATTGTAGTGGTAGCTTTGATTATTGAGTTCTACTGTGTCATATTAAACTCTTCTGGTAGTGGTAGTTTTGATTATTGAGTTCTACTGTGTCATATTAAACTCTTCTGGTAGTGGTAGCTTTGATTATTGAGTTCTACTGTGTCATATTAAACTCTTCTGGTAGTGGTAGCTTTGGTTATTGAGTTCTACTCTGTCATATTAAACTCTTCTTGTAGTGGTAACTTTGGTTATTGAGTTCTACTCTGTCATATTAAACTCTTCTGGTAGTGGTAGCTTTGATTATTGAATTCTACTGTGTCATATTCAACTCTTCTTGTAGTGGTAACTTTGATTATTGAGTTCTACTGTGTCATATTAAACTCTTCTGGTAGTGGTAGCTTTGGAAATTGAGTTCTACTGTGTCATATTAAACTCTTCTGGTAGTGGTAGCTTTGATTATTGAGTTCTATTGTGTCATATTAAACTCTTCTGGTAGTGGTAGCTTTGATTATTGAGTTCTACTGTGTCATATTAAACTCTTCTTGTAGTGGTAACTTTGATTATTGAGTTCTACTGTGTCATATTAAACTCTTCTGGTAGTGGTAGCTTTGATTATTGAGTTCAACTGTGTCATATTAAACTCTTCTGGTAGTGGTAGCTTTGTTTATTGAGTTCTACTGTGTCATATTAAACTCTTCTGGTAGTGGTAGCTTTGATTATTGAATTCTACTGTGTCATATTAAACTCTTCTTGTAGTGGTAACTTTGATTATTGAGCTCTACTGTGTTATATTAAACTCGTCTTATAGTGGTAGCTTTGATTATTGAGTTCTACTCTGTCATATTAAACTCTTCTGGTAGTGGTAGCTTTGATTATTGAGTTCTACTGTGTCATATTAAACTCTTCTGGTAGTGGTAGCTTTGATTATTGAGTTCTACTGTGTCATATTAAACTCTTCTTGTAGTGGGAACTTTGATTATTGAATTCTACTGTGTCATATTAAACTCTTCTTGTAGTGGTAACTTTGATTATTGAGTTCTACTGTGTCATATTAAACTCTTATTGAGTTCTACTGTGTCATATTAAACTCTTATTGTAGTGGTAGCTTTGATTATTGAGTTCTACTGTGTCATATTAAACTCTTCTGGTAGTGGTAGCTTTGATTATTGAGTTCTACTGTGTCATATGAAACTCTTCTGGTAGTGGTAGTTTTGATTATTGAGTTCTAATCTGTCATATTAAACTCTTCTGGTAGTGGTAGCTTTGATTATTGAGTTCTACTGTGTCATATGAAACTCTTCTGGTAGTGGTAGCTTTGATTATTGAGTTCTACTGTGTCATATTAAACTCTTCTGGTAGTGGTAGCTTTGATTATTGAGTTCTACTGTGTCATATTAAACTCTTCTTGTAGTGGTAACTTTGATTATTGAGTTCTACTGTGTCATATTAAACTCTTATTGAGTTCTACTGTGTCATATTAAACTCTTATTGTAGTGGTAGCTTTGATTATTGAGTTCTACTGTGTCATATTAAACTCTTCTTGTAGTGGTAACTTTGATTATTGAGTTCTACTGTGTCATATTAAACTCTTATTGAGTTCTACTGTGTCATATTAAACTCTTATTGTAGTGGTAGCTTTGATTATTGAGTTCTACTGTGTCATATGAAACTCTTCTGGTAGTGGTAGCTTTGTTTATTGAGTTCTACTGTGTCATATTAAACTCTTCTTGTAGTGGTAGCTTTGGTTATTGAGTTCTACTGTGTTATATTAAACTCTTCATGTAGTGGTAGCTTTGATTATTGAGTCTACTGTGTCATGTTAAACTCTTCTTGCAGTGGTAACTTTGAATATTGAATTCTACTGTGTCATATTAAACTCTTCTTGCAGTGGTAACTTTGATTATTGAGTTCTACTGTATCATATTAAACTCTTCTTGTAGTGGTAACTTTGATTATTGAGTTCTACTGTGTCATATTAAACTCTTCTGGTAGTGGTAGCTTTGATTATTGAGTTCAACTGTGTCATATTAAACTCTTCTGGTAGTGGTAGCTTTGATTATTGAGTTCTACTCTGTCATATTAAAATCTTCTTGTAGTGGTAGCTTTGGTTATTGAGTTCTACTGTGTTATATTAAACTCTTCATGTAGTGGTAGCTTTGATTATTGAGTCTACTGTGTCATGTTAAACTCTTCTTGCAGTGGTAACTTTGAATATTGAATTCTACTGTGTCATATTAAACTCTTCTTGCAGTGGTAACTTTGATTATTGAGTTCTACTGTATCATATTAAACTCTTCATGTAGTGGTAACTTTGATTATTGAGTTCTACTGTGTCATATTAAACTCTTATTGTAGTGGTAACTTTGATTATTGAGTTCTACTGTGTCATATTAAACTCTTTGTAGTGGTAGCTTTGATTATTGAGTTGTACTGTGTCATATTAAACTCTTCTGGTAGTGGTAACTTTGATTATTGAGTTCTACTGTGTCATATTAAACTCTTCTGGTAGTGGTAGCTTTGATTATTGAGTTCTACTGTGTCATATTAAACTCGTCTTATAGTGGTAGCTATGATTATTGAGTTCTACTCTGTCATATTAAACTCTTCTGGTAGTGGTAGCTTTGATTATTGAGTTCTACTGTGTCATATTAAACTCTTCTGGTAGTGGTAGTTTTGATTATTGAGTTCTACTGTGTCATATTAAACTCTTCTGGTAGTGGTAGCTTTTATTATTGAGTTCTACTGTGTCATATTAAACTCTTCTGGTAGTGGTAGCTTTGATTATTGAGTTCTACTGTGTCATATTAAACTCTTCTTGTAGTGGTAACTTTGATTATTGAGTTCTACTGTGTCATATTAAACTCTTATTGTAGTGGTAACTTTGATTATTGAGTTCTACTGTGTCATATTAAACTCGTCTCATAGTGGTAGCTTTGATTATTGAGTTCTACTCTGTCATATTAAAATCTTCTTGTAGTGGTAGCTTTGGTTATTGAGTTCTACTGTGTTATATTAAACTCTTCATGTAGTGGTAGCTTTGATTATTGAGTCTACTGTGTCATGTTAAACTCTTCTTGCAGTGGTAACTTTGAATATTGAATTCTACTGTGTCATATTAAACTCTTCTTGCAGTGGTAACTTTGATTATTGAGTTCTACTGTATCATATTAAACTCTTCTGGTAGTGGTAACTTTGATTATTGAGTTCTACTGTGTCATATTAAACTCTTCTGGTAGTGGTAGCTTTGGTTATTGAGTTCTACTGTGTCATATTAAACTCTTCTGGTAGTGGTAGCTTTGATTATTGAGTTCTACTGTGTCATATTAAACTCTTCTGGTAGTGGTAACTTTGATTATTGAGTTCTACTGTGTCATATTAAACTCTTCTGGTAGTGGTAGCTTTGATTATTGAGTTCTACTGTGTCATATTAAACTCTTATTGTAGTGGTAACTTTGATTATTGAGTTCTACTGTGTCATATTCAACTCTTCTGGTAGTGGTAGCTTTGATTATTGAGTTCTACTGTGTCATATTAAACTCGTCTTGTAGTGGTAGCTTTGATTATTGAGTTCTACTGTGTCATATTAAACTCTTCTGGTAGTGGTAGCTTTGATTATTGAGTTCTACTGTGTCATATTAAACTCTTCTGGTAGTGGTAGCTTTGGTTATTGAGTTCTACTGTGTCATATTAAACTCTTCTGGTAGTGGTAGCTTTGATTATTGAGTTCTACTGTGTCATATTAAACTCTTATTGTAGTGGTAGCTTTGATTATTGAGTTCTACTGTGTCATATTAAACTCTTCTGGTAGTGGTAGTTTTGATTATTGAGTTCTACTGTGTCATATTAAACTCGTCTTATAGTGGTAGCTTTGATTATTGAGTTCTACTGTGTCATATTAAAATCTTCTGGTAGTGGTAGCTTTGATTATTGAGTTCTACTGTGTCATATTAAACTCTTCTGGTAGTGGTAGTTTTGATTATTGAGTTCTACTGTGTCATATTAAACTCTTGTTGCAGACGTGTCTGCCAAAAAGATTAAGATTGAAAATTAAGTGCTTACGGACGACAGAAGACGGAAGCAAAGTGATAATTGATACCATATACAATTTAATTTTTGCTTGATCTACTTTGATAACATCTTTGTGTTTTATTTTCGTGTTTGGGTGAGTGGTTTTGTTCAAAAGTGTAACTGACAAGATATAACATATATTTAATTCTAAGATGGACCATTGTGTACAATTGGCAATTTATGAATTAAATATTGCTTAATGCTAAATAAACGTTAGAGAATATCGAAGGGGAAATCAAAAATTGACAATCCAGAGAAACTGGCAACATACGGTACACAAGACGAAGAAAAACAAAACACAATATGTGTTGGACACCACTATATGCAAACAAACACAAACAAAGGCAATGCAAAGCGTGGCGTATCCCCTCGCCTAACAATTTGACCCGGTGACCTTGACCTTTGACCTTGTAAATCAATAGGGTTCCAGATTCTCTGAAGGACTAAGTATGTACCAAGTTTGGTCAAAATCCATTGAAGGATGTTGATTCTATCTAGTGTTCACAAGGATGTTACGGAAGGACGGACGGACGGTAGCGTTTCTATATCCCTTCGCAACTTCGTTGGCGAGAGGATAATAACGTAAATAAGACATGAGCCCTCCTACAAACAACTTGTCTCATTATAATCGATATGACCTGCATTTGTCAAACATGTGTGTCAATATTATCTATATATTGTCTGTGTGTAATTAAGCATTGAATGATTAATGACCAAAAAAAATCGTTTCCGTAATAGTTAAAAAAAATATGGCAAACATGGACGAAACATATCAATTATAGGGAAATTACAATCGATTTTGAGACTTATTTAGGTATAATGATACTATTTAAATAATTTTCATTATTAAATTGTAATATTTTGATTATAAAAATAGAATATAAACCTTCATTTTAATATTTGACGAGAAACACTGTGATTTCAACTTTCCTGGTACCCTGTAGCTATGTACAGCGGAAGGCGCAGACAAGTATGAAACTGGTACTAATTAACGCGGACCACGAAGAAGACACCCTTGACAACATTTATGAAAGGCGAGGAATGACGTTTGCTTCTGTCCTTTTTGCTTAAATCTGACAAGTTTTTCGATTTTTTTGACATTGCAGGATAAACACAAAATACGTACATTGTCGTTAAATATAAAATTCATTTGTACTCGCTGCGAAACAGGCCTGAAAAGCTCGCCTAAGGCTCGCTATTCTGCCTGTTTCTAAAGCTCGTACAAATAAATTTTATATTTACCGACAATGTACGTATATTATATATAACCCAGTGACAGCGGAAACAGTAGTAACAATGAGAACTTGACACAGTTATTCAAGGAAGCTAGTAAGCTGGACTCTTCTCATAAGCTATTTATAGGAGACTTCAACTACCCGTGTATTAACTGGGAAACTTGGTCATGTACAAATGATAGCACAACTCCAGAATTTAGATTTATTGAATGTATAAGAGATTGTTTTTTAACTCAACATGTAACAAACCTAACGAGATGGAGAGGTACTGACAAACAAAATACTTTAAATCTACTTCTAACGACGAGAACATTATATCGAACATTGAATACTTGAGCCCACTCGGGAAGAGTGATCATTGTGTAATAAACTTTGACATTACATATAATTATAAAATGGGAAATATTACAAAAACCAGAAAATACTTTGATAGATGTAACTACACTGAGTTAAACGAAGACATAGCCAAAACGGATTGGGTACACTTACTCGCCGAAGAAAATGACATTGATACAAACTGGTGCAAATTTCATGGCATTATTATGAAAATAGAAGACAAACATATACCAACAAAGACTATTAAACTATCATCGAAGGGAAAACGGGTTTTTCCAGTGGATACTAAAATCTTGGAGAAAATTAAGAAAAAACATTCGTTATCAAAGAAAGCTAACATTGCTGGGGACCCAGAAACTAGGAAACAATACAACAAAATCAGAAGAATTTTAAGCATTATAAATGTCCTCGGTAAGAGGGGCAATGTTTGATCTATGTTTGATACAATGTACCGTGTTATACTCGGTATCAAATGCAATAATAAAAATGGAGACTAATACCTGTAGCTATGCAGTGATCAGTATATTATCAATAAAAAAAACTTTAGACCTCACATGTGCAACCCTTAAGGCCTTTTCATCTTTTTTCTTTCTGTTTTATCATTTACAGAACATAGTCGACACGACCTCAAAATACCACCACCAACATCAGTAGTCCATCCCGAATTTTATTTACCTCTTAACAAAAAAATTAAAAATACATATACATGTGTGTATCTACAAATTGTAGAATATGCTACACATGCAATAAAAGAAAATAAAAGAGCATGTTAAAATAATAACATACAAATATTATTAATATTACAATAATGTATCGGAAGTTGTGAGAGAGTGGAAACAATATTTTATGATCGGTATTTCTGAAGACTTTGAAGTCTGTAAATTAGTTAATAAGAATTCCACTTAGAAAACAGCTTCGTTATAAATATGAGATAATTAGTAAGACACGAGCTATTTAATAGTATGTACCTGGTACCGTCTCATTATTATCCAAGGAGGAGGGAAAACTTGATATTTTTTATAATATATTCTCAATTTACACCCAGTACAAAAAGATAATCTAGATTTAACTATCTGCACTAAGAAGACCCGAGCATCATCCTTGTATCCACTTAAAAGATTAATTATAATACGATTTAATTACTTGTGATGTAATAATAATTTCTAAAAAACCGAAATAATTATGAAAATTATTTGAAATACAAAACGTAGACAAAAAAAATGGCATATCATACATATCATGTGCTATAAAAATCTACCTCATTGGTTATATTGGTAATTTGGTACTGATTGAAAGCAAAACCAGGGTCTGGTTAAACAAGATGTGAAATAAAATGCATGCTGTAAAGAACAGCTAAGGTTGAATTTATTTTTCAGTGAAACATGAAATGAAGATTAATATTCTAGACATAGTATTTAATTTAATAACATACATTCTGCGGATGCTCATCTTTTTAAAATTCACAATACCGTATTAAGGTTAGCCATGAACAATGTTTTCAATGTAGTGTCTTAACGCATCCTTATATAATGTCATCGTACATTGATTGATTGTTGTTTAGCGTCAAGTAAGAGATATTTTCATCTGAATTGGTAACGCGAACAGGTTTGGGAACAATAAATAGCCATGTAGTTAAAATGTGGTGAAGGGATGGGGTTGTCTGTGTATGTTATGATTCACACGAGAGGCTAATGACCACCAACGACAATGTATTATTAGGGATACAATGTGGTAAAAATATCTTAATACATTGTCCTGAAAACTTATAATGGTGTAAAATGTTTCGGTATATTATAGAAAGCCGTCGCCGTCTTCTGTAACAATATGTTATATATTATTATCAATACCTTTCAAATCTTAATATAAATGACTAGACCATATGGCATGCATCGAATTACAAACAACTATCTTCGTTGTGTCAAACCAGGAAAGAAATGCATAAGAATGACTTAGAAATTCTACTGGATTGTCTGAATGTTTCGACAGTGTGTTAATTTTAGTTTTCCATTTTATTAGAAAGTTTGTGCTGTCTAAGTAATAATGCATTACATTTTGTCTGTTGAACAAATGATTAATGATAACATACCACATTAGGGCCAAATAACATAACTATTTTTTTTATATTATGTTAAGAAAGAAATATTCTGATACTTAGTTTGGTGTGGATCTTCACACGATTTCCGCATAAAAACCATAATCGGTTAGTCTTTGCCTTCCATTGTCTGTGGGGAGGCTTGTGTCTTATTTGTGTTTGTTTGCGTATAGTGGTGTCCAACACATATTGTGTTGTGTTTTCGTACTGTTTGCCATATGTTGCCAGTTTCCCTGCATTGTCCATATTTATTGCCTCTTCGGTATTCTCTAACGTTTATTTGTTCTTCACATTTTGCACTTGTAGTCTTAAATGTCATATATAGTCATTCTACTCATATAACCCGGAAACCAGTTTACGTCATATAACCCAGAAACCAGTTTACGGAAGTCATTGCTATTTCTGGTATTAACCAAAACCAATTTTGACGTTGTATACCTGTAACGTATTCAACACTTAAAGCACGTGTTTAACGTCATAAAACTTCAAATGAACTCTTTTGTTTGATAATTTCGTATTGACTTCAGAAAATTTGCGTTTATTTTCATATTTATTCTTTTGAAACGAATTCTCTCATTAATGCTAATTGCTTTCCGAATATATTACTGAAATAGTAACAAACAATTTGCTTGAATGTCAATAAAGATTTTTATCATTTGTCGGTAAACCGCAAGTGTAACCTGATTTCATAGGTTAATTTATTGCATAACATCTGGAATGCACCTGAATTCCTACATCTAGTCCACGTCGTAAACACGTCATATAAATAATACAAAAACATGTTTTTATTTCTTATAGGAATACCTACACCACATTTTGTATCCGAGTCGAGATAAATGTGTTCAACTTTAATAATAAGTACTGGTGACGGTTCATAGAGCTCAAACCACGGAGCTTCCCTGAAAGTACTCAGGTGGGGGATAGGGGTTCCCATTAAATCAAGGGGCATCTGATTAAAATACGAAAAGTCAGACCGTGGGCCATAGTGGGTGCCTTGGTTTGAGCATTCCTTGCACATTAAAGACCCCGGATATAAATTTCGAAGAAGTAGTCGCATTGTAGAGAAGACAAAACGTTATTCCCGTTTCCTACTTTAACAAGTTGCTACGCCATTTTAAAGCATACTCTAATTATCAGAGCTTTCAAAACAAGAAGCTACATCTCCCAAAAATTGTACGACCGTGATCATTAATTGTAAGCTCATTTGCGTGATTGCCCTGTTTCTTCAGCTTGTACACATGCTGCCGGTGTAACTATTAGACTCTTGTGATAGTTGACATAATTGTACGATACACCAACTTTGTTTTTCGGTGAGGTTGAACGTGTTAAAAATTAGCTTGAAGAACAAACAAAAACAAAATATCCGGAAAACTGGCTTGTCTGTAGTTAGCCGAATATTGTTTAGCATAAATTAAAGTTTATTTTTCGTCTTTACTCAGAAAACTACAGTCACCACTGTTAAAATCTCACTCAATGTGTAATAACAACAAAATACCACAGAGAGTGCATATTCCCTCTTTTAATTCACAGATTTATTGCTAGATTCGTTCAATAAAAACCTTTCTGATTCAATATATTATCAACTAAACAGTTTACACCTGCATGTTATATGATAAAACATAATTTAATTTAAATTTATTTAGCAGTTACTCATCATGACATTTGGTTATCTCTCTTAATAATCTTTTTGGAGGATCGGTGAACCACGCTTCAAAAAGATAACAGACTAGCAGGACACGTCATCTCTAAATGATGTATACATATACACAGAAAATAAAATACTCAATAATAAAATTCTTCATGAAAATAATATACAGTAATTTGCATTCAAAATGTAACAGTTGATTCTTGACACTTGGAAATTAATGCATTTTATGCATAAATGTCAGATACATGCCAGGAAATATATCCTGTATAATAAATGATATGTAAAAAATGAACTTTCACCTATATAATTATTTTTCACTTATATAATTATGTCTGTTTTATGTTTAGTTTATTTCAGAACTACTACTGCAAAAAAAAGACCTCCATGTCATGCAAATAATTGATTGATTGATTGATTGATTGATTGATTGATTGATTGCTTGCTTGCTTGCTTGCTTGCTTGCTTGCTTGCTTGCTTGCTTGATTGATTGATTGATTGATTGATTGATTGATTGATTGATTTGATGCTTAACGTCAACCGACCAGCATTTCAGCTATATTCATTACTGCCACAAGGAAAATACAGGTTAGTGGGAAAAGCTTGATTTGCAGGGCCATAAACGACAATTACCGGTAGTTATTGTTCATTAGGAACAGTTGCAATTTTTCTTTTAAGTTGGAAATTTAGAAAATAAAATACCAGACATGCATTTACGACCTGTGCTATGACGCGTTGTGTATTTATTTTTTACAACCAGGACAATGTTCTGTGGATCAGTATTGGTTAGTTAAACATAATCCTACAGATTTTGTCGGTACAATAGAAAAGATGGATAAAATATACCATGGGAGAAAAGACATTCGTTTTTAATTGGTTGATACTGGGCTCAAGTTTCATAAATATGAACCTCTCTCTCTCTCGCTGGTCAACTTTTAAATCCTCCAATTGACCAACAGCAAAGACATATTTTTTTTCTATATAAAATTACACAATGCATGTTAAACAGATTATATACATATAAAACAACCAATAAATGATAAGAAACTCTCATAAAATAAGTTTGATATATCTTGTAATGATGAATGTGTATTAATATTCTTTCAAGTTTTTATACTATTCGCTTAGTTTTCTGCTTTATGTTTTGTTTGTCCTCGCCCTGTGTCTTGTGTACTCAATGTTGCCAGTGTATCTGAATTGTCCATTCTTGATTGCCCCTTCGGTTTTCTCTAACGTTAATTTATTTAGTAACTTTTATTGATTGAATGATTGTTGTATTACTCAGTGAACAATTTGATGATATATCCTGGTGAGAACGAGGTACTTTTTTGATGAGATTACGATGAATTTGTAATACACGAACACGGTATGTTTATTATCCCCCTCCCTAATAGTTTTGATAGTAGAGAAGCAGTAGGTACCAATTTTATAGTTTATGATTTGTCAAGACCGGGAATCGTACTCACGATCTTCCACACTCGAGGCTAGAGAGATATTCATAACACCTCCAATGTTATTTTAAATAGTTTGTGTTTATATACAGTATGAGTCGTGAAAAAGATTTTTGGTATGAAAGAATCATCACTGGCATATGATTTTGGAATTAATTATTTTAGACTACAAATTAAATTAAATTTCTAATTAGGATAAGATATTAAATTACTTTAATCTTTTTATTGCTTTAATATTTTTTAACTTCAAAGTCACAAATCGTTTCCAAATATAGTCAACTCCTTCTACAAAATATATAAACCTTTCATTTTCCATATAAACAGGAAATTAATATGGATATTCAACTTTTCATGTATAATGTTTCATTATTCAAAACAATTAAATGTTTTGTCTTCTATTTGTGAGGTTTCAGTTGGCATTTAATCCTTATTATAACATGCCATTTTGTTGCATGAAGCCTATATTTGACGACTTCCAACAAGAATAGTGTTCAACAATAGTGAGGGTTATCTATCAAAATAACTTAATTGTTGCAATTGCTATGGGAGAAACGAAAATAGCAAACCGTTACGTCACTGTTACACTATAGGTGTGAAACCACTATTTAATTTCTTTAAGGTTTTCTACTAAATTTGTGTTTTTTCGAGCCTACCTGACCATTTTATCTTAAGTTTAACCTTTCCAAGACCATATATTTTCTGAAACGTACACGATTCCTCTACGTTCTGTCAAAATATCAGGGTATGTTTAAAATCTTGCAGTGAAATGCCATGCTACGAAAAACACCACTCTAAATAAAACTGGTCATCCCCAAGAAATTCAGTATTTATAGGTCATGCATCAAATCCTCCATAGAGGTATTAAAATACAACTAAGTCCATCAAATCTGGGCTCAAAATAATCCCTATATATTTAACTTCAATTATCAATTTTATTTAGTCCACTCCATTCAGTAGTTTTCACAATACTACAAAGTGAAAGGAACTTTTTTCTTTATGTTCCAAGCTCTGATTGACGAATTAGTGGTTTGACACCACTATACTATTATATGGCAACCGTTTTGAATTCCGTATGGAGTACAATATAATATAAAAAGCAAGTAAAAATATTCTAACATCACAAGAAAAGTTTGAAGAGAACAAAGGAGTTATCAGAAGCCGTAAATCAAAGGACAGACAATACAATAAGGCAATGCACTGTTAATAAACACAATAATGTTGAATATTCGTTAATTAACCCTGCTTACCCTTCCGGAGCACCTGCGTTCTCCCCCGGGTTTTAGTTAGGTTCGTGTTACTCGACAGTTAGTTTTATGTGTATATTTTGTAGATCGTTGTTTGTCCTTCTGTACTTTTTCATTTGGTCATTGTGTTGTCTGTACGTCTTCGATATACGGATTCTGATTGCCCCTTTGGTATCTTCAAACTCTTCTTAAAAGTCTCCCTCATGAACAAGAAGTAGTAACTATAATCCAGATTATAAACAATAACTGTGCAATAACTCAAGAGAAAATATTACACAACACGCATTCTCCGAACAACGAGAGTGAGGTCAGTTGAACCATAGCTATGTATCTACTTTCTGCCATTTTTAAAGTGATTGTATCATCACGTGTGTTGCATAGTCTACGTCATATATATATACGCTTGGCATCACCTCTGAGTTTTAACAAATACTCCAATAATTACCTGGACTTTGTTGCACAAACGTCAGTTAAATTTAAGTATAAATTCAACCTTAAGTGTAAATTAATTCTATGTACATTTCAAGTCAATTTAAGTGTCAATTATGTTTTAATTGACGCTTTAATATAATTAATGTTTGTACAACCCAGTCCAATCTTTTAACACACTATGCTATAATAGTGGTTAAGGGTAGGAGTAATGGTTGGGGTTTTTAACTCCACTTCAACAATATTTTAGTTATATCGTGGCGGTCAGTTTTATTGGTGGAGGAAACCGGAGTACCTGGAGAAAACCACCGACCTGCCGCTAGTCACTGACAAACTTTATCACATAATGTTGTATCGAGTAACCTTGTCATGAGCGGGATTCGAACGTACTACGTTATTGGTGATAGGCACTGATTGCATAGGTAGTTGTAAATCCAACTACCATACGATCACGACGGTCCTTAATATTGGTCCATGTGGACTTACAGCACTACCATAGTGCATCGTACACTACTACTACATAGAACTACACATAGTGATGAAGACAATGTTCATTACATACATTGAAATTATCATATCGAAGCACTTATATCTCTCGTTGTCTTGATATAGGTACAGTAGTGTCGCAAATCAGAAACAAAGAACGATTCCGTCATACAGACCAATCTTGGGAATAATATTCGGTCCACTTTCAACGAGAGCTTAGTTATATCATGAAGGAATTTTTTGTTTTGGTGGATGAAACTGTATTTAACAAACAAACGCTACCACAAAGTTGTCTTTTGTACCTTATGCTTCCCGTTTCTCTGGATTGTCCATTTTTGATTGCCCTTTCGGTATTCTCTCAAGTTTATTTTGTATCCAGTATCCCTCTCTGTCACGGTCGGGAATCGAACTCAGACTTTAATGAAGACACGTACTGATTGGGTAGATAAATATGAATCCAAATACCAAATGATCAAGGTCACAGTGACCCCTTTTTAACAACTTCAAGATTTAAGTAGTACTAATTTGATACATAATATTTCTGTTTCATGAATCTTATATTTATACAGCACGATTCATTTCCATCCATATGATAACATTGACGATGATCATAAAAAATATTAAAAAAAACTTTTTTTTACAAAAGATCTATCTCACATAAACGATTGATAATCTTGTAAATCTCAAATAATTGTGTGCAATAAAAAAAAAAATCTTTCAGATTTCTTACAAGGTTAACATTTTGTAAGGAAAGAAGCACGCAATCATAAAGTCATCTGCAAGACACGTGTCATTCATTTTATATGTCAAGTAAGTATTCGGAATATCTTCAGAAAACTTCTAAGATTACAGGCAAAAAAGAAGTTCAAAACATTTTTGCTTATCAATGAACTCAAAAGATGTTTATGGAAAATGTTAGATCCCCACGGAGAGGATTATAAAAGAATATGTATGACAGGTGATTTAGATGGCAGCATTATATAACTTACCACAGACCCAGCTGTCGAGTCACCTGTTACTAATCTGTTACCCTCGCCATCGGATGCTATAAAAAAGAAATTTATTTTCAATTTCACATCTGATGCAACGAAAACAATGTTAGCATGCCATCAATAAACTACATTGAAATTATGATGTATTTTAAAACATATTGTGTGACCATAATATAATATAGCTGAGACATAGTATGCAAAGTAATGAAAGTAAAAGTGAAAGTAGTGCTCCCAATAATTAAAGAAAAAAAAAACCTGAAAGTACTGATCAAGCAGACTAGCAAACTTGTATGTCATGTATTTTTATATGTGAAAAGTCGAAATATGTGGTCAGTAGAAGTATCAAAATTCGGTCGAAGATGACAGGACAAAATGTATACACAAAAAAAGCAAAACAAAACATCGGATAGTTTAGAAGTAAAGAACTGTGTTCAAGGGAGGCCATTTGCAAGTTACTTCATTACTTAAGTTTATTGGGGGAAAACATGAGTGATTGATTGTATTGGTGTACCGCAAAGTTATAATTTATTCTTCTAAAGGCGAAATTCATGAGTTTGAGCGGTCTGATTTTTCAACTTTAGTAAAATATCCGTTATAAGAAAAGTTTGAAGATACCAAAGAGATAATCAAAAGCCATAAATCAAAGGACAGACAATACAATGGCCACAAAAAAAAACGACAAAAGAACAAACAATTATCTACAAAACATTACACAGAAAAGTAAAGAACCCTACTAAAAACCAAGGTGAACTCGGGTACTCCGGAATGGTAAGTAGTTCCTGCTCCACATGTGGCACCCGTCGTGTTATTTTTGTTATAAACCCGGGGATACGTCATGAATGAGGAAAGAATCGGATGGTGATTACGACCAACGGAACATATCCATGGTCATTTGTGACACAGATACTCCGTAACGATTAACCAAGTCATGGTGGAGACTAAAACATTCGAAGTGATGACTTCCACTTAACCAATAGGAACCCTTGGTTCGTTAGCTTCCTTCAAAGCATCACCCCTCTATCAAGGAAATAGTGATAGGAACCACAAGCTCTGAAATATCGGATCAACAGAGAGATTAATACCAACTATTATCTCCCATTTATCCACGGACAAGACTCATCCGAATAAAAAAAAACGTGGTTCGATTAATATAAGTTCTCTATCACACATGACAGTAATTGTTACGTAAAATAGAACAGCACATTAAGGCAGAAATTATTGTTAACACCAAATGATACCTTTTCAGCTATACAGCTATATGGTGGCGAAAACAAATTATGAGATTATGACGATGTCTGGTTTGTAGTAGACCAACAAATGGAACTGTATTTTTTGTATTACTACATGTACATGTAGCTCAATGAAACAACAGTCTGTATGTATAAACACATTGTTCCACTGCCATACATTAGCCTGATTCCTGGCCAACCAGTTACTCCTTATTTCGGTTATTCTGCTGGAATCCAAGAAATAAAATCTGATATTTCATGTTGAAAATAGTATTTAATGAAGGATGAATGAAGTTTTAATGTTTATTCGAAACGTGAGAAAATATACTAAAAATGAAAGGAAAATTTTGTTTTCGTCTTGAGGGATTTTTGATATTTCTTTTAAATTGTATTATTGCAATAACTGTAAGCATTATCGGAAACATATGACAATACAGAAGATGTCCCAAAAGTAATTATATTGCATTATTATTGTCTCTTTACTTCAGTCAATACAGTTTATCTGTCTCATGTGGAAAATATAAATTATATATGTCTGCTTTTAAGTGAAAAATTACAATCTTTTGTCATTTGTACAAAATTTGCGTGGATTGAAATAAAAATTCCTTTTCTGAATGACAAATACATGAGTCGCCATTGTGTGTCGCATTTCTGTATTCACTGCCTTCAAATAGCTTTTTTCTAATCTCATTGATATGGCGATTACCAAGGATGATCAAGGGCAAAAACGAGGACATAAAATAGGACAAAATACAATAAGGAGTGTTCGTGAAGCATGTATTCAACACGAATAGCTAAAATCCTTATGAATGCAATGAAAGAGCATACCATATCATGTCATGTTATACATTGTATGAGGTTTTATTTCATGGAATTATTAACTCATACTGAATAACCTAATAAATACATGTCACGGATAAATTCTTTTTTTCAAAGTTGTTTAAGTCATTCTTTCAACGTAAATAGTGTTGCCCCTTCGTCATAGCTTTTAGTTCAATTTATCTCGAATATTTTGATCTGGAAGTAAAATCAACAGTCCTGGCGGCCATACGGGACACAACGAGGCTGCTGCATTTGACCATTAACAACTGAAGAAAGCTAAAAACTTGAAACATACCTAAAATAATACCTGTATTATCATATGAATCAGGCTAAAATACATCACAAAACTTTTGCACTGTGACATATTTACCATAATGGGTATTATTATGTTATTTGAAATAAATAACTTGAACTTGATTGGAATTCTGGTAACTGGGGATTTATTATTACTTGGGGAAGAAGAATTTTATTCTGTTCCATATTTTTGGCTGTACAAAAATACATTTAAAACGCTTGTCGCCTTTCTAAGACATGATCATATATGCTTGTGAATTGCTTATAATTATCATACAGGTAAAATGTTTTAATTTATTGATCAAGATCGTATGAACTGGTTTCGAGACAGCCACGTGCAACTGGATTAAAGAGTCGTCAAAATCATGAATAATCAGTTTTTAAAAAACAATAGCAATATACTTACCGAACGTAAATAGAAGAATGCTTACTCCCTATATGTTCCCAATGTTAACTACATTTAATTCAGTGCACTTTAAATATAAATCCATTATGATCCAATTTGAATTTTCGGTGTGTTCGTTTAATTTAGATAAAAGGCTTTGCTTAATTAAGGGAGTTAGGGTTAGTGTTACAGTATTTAACGCCATTTTCAACAATAATTCAGTTTTATTGGTGGAGGAAACCATAGTACCCAGAGAAAACCACCGACCCTTCACTAACAAACTTTTATCACATAATGTTGTATTGAGTACACCTCGCCATGAGCAGGATTCGAACTCACAGCTTTAGTGGTGATAGGAACTGATTGCACAAGTAGTTGTGACTCCAACTACCATACGATCGCGCCCACGACGACTCCTGTGTTTTATTACATAGACTTTAGCTTGGATAATCCATTTGTATGACATTTAACATTTTGGCTTTTTAATGTCTTCATTGAATATAAGATATGTATATATCTTGTATATCATATAAGTTCATTTTGTATTAATTCATGTATGTATTGGAGTAGATTTCTCTATGTTGGGAAACTTGTGTCCTATCCAATTGTTTATTATTGAACAATACAATATGCTTAAAGTATCAATTATTCGATTTTTATGAGGACTTTGCATGAAATCTTAATATGATCTAAAACACCACGGCCTTCACGTAAAATGTTAATATGATCTAAAACACCACAAAAACGTAAGTAACACACAAAAGACTGCTCTGACTAAACGAACGACCACATGAGGATGAAACTAAAGTCATCATATGTCATCAATATGGTGTCTATAGTATTAAGAGACAAACTTAATCTATATATTAATATAAATAGACAGTGGGAAATCAGAAACCGGATAACCAAAACAATACCAGTATCATACATTATGTACAAAGATGTACAATAAACATCATTATAAAAGAGGAAATTATTCTTATTCTAAATAATGTATTTTATCATACCGATTAACCTCCATTATGTAACAATAGTCCTCTAAGTGTGCCATACAGTAGTCATTTGTTCTCATTTGGGGTTTGGGGGAAACACTGAATATCAAAACTCTCTAAATTCTGACACACAAAAAAGTTTTTTTTTAATGCCACTCTTGATATTTATAACAGTAATGATGTACACGTTTTCACTTAGACATCTCGGTATAATAAACATTAATGTAACC
This sequence comes from Bathymodiolus brooksi, assembly GCA_963680875.1. Taxonomy (NCBI): domain Eukaryota; kingdom Metazoa; phylum Mollusca; class Bivalvia; order Mytilida; family Modiolidae; genus Bathymodiolus; species Bathymodiolus brooksi. Next base: position 59,860,818 of record OY804576.1, on the reverse strand, counting down.
TACCTACAACAGCATAACCATCTTTAATAGAAGCTGGGAATGGCGGTAGTGGATCCTTAGCTGTCACATCCTGTGCTAGATATCGTCCCAAACTTTCTGAAGTATGTTAGAAATTATTCCAATTACTAAGTACTATTATATATATTATATATTTTAGTTTAAAAGAAGGAATTATACAAAATAGTTTACTTTTTTCAAAGTGGATACATATACCCCAAATTCAATTACCAACGGAACGCTATATTACAGTCGGATACTCATTTTATCGAAGTCAAAGGAACTTCGAAATAGTAGAGTGTTCAAGTTATCAGTGATAAATCACACAACGCACTACAACGAGCCAACCAAATTGTCTCTTCGAATTATACAAGGACACAACAATACGAGTTTAAAATAATGGAAAAATCTAATCGAAAGATAGACAAAATTTACATCCAAACACATATATACAAGACTGCACACTTTCCTGTCTTCAATAAGAAAAAAATGAAGTTGTCAAACTAGTTTTATTGCCCAAAGTACCCCACTTAGTGAAATGATGTAAGTGTTTACCACGTGTGATTAAATGTCAACTCTCATATATAACTGAGTGAGCAGAGCTGATGTAAAGAGGACTGAGCCATAATCTTGAACTTTATACATAATATATTTAATCTTCAAGACACACAAATTGTCATAATAGTAATATAAGAGTTCATACCATCATTTGACTGTAAAATGCTTTGTTCATAACAGTAATCGAGAAGACTGAAATAACGACTTACCATAACCGAAAACAAAATGTACTTTAATATTGGTAACCACCATATTGACCATTGTTACCTTGTGACCAGCCCCATATGTGGTGTAATGGTTAGCTTGCTCGCCTCGTCGCGGTAGATCGTGGGTTCGAGCCCCGATTGGGTCAAAGCAAAGACTATATAAATTGGTATGTGCTATTTCTCAGCTAATCTCACAGGATTAAAATGTAAAAGCAAAGACTGGTTCGCTCGGAATCAGGATAATATGTCAGTGGGGTGACATGGTTACACGCAGACTGTGTCAGTATGCTCGCACTATCAACATCCAACTAATCGTGTTGTTCTAGTACAGAGTGACATCATCACTATCATCTCCTGGAAATGCAAATTGTTATAGCCATGATATACATGCATGTAGCTGAAATATTGCTAGTTTGGAGTTAATCAACAAAAGCTTAATGATGACTCACTATAATGTCTAAAACAAATCATGTCAATGGGGACTCACTTCTATAAAATATTTCTTCTGTCCCTAGTAATTCTGTGTGTTTCATAACTGTGCTAACTGCTTCGTCGACTGTTATAAGAGGATAAGGTGATTCTCTAGGCCTGTATGCAACTTTTGTATCATCAACATCGCCTGAAATAAATATGAAACCTTCAGTTGTATAAAAAAAAAAAAAAAAAAAAAAAGTGCAAATAATCTATGGTCTATAGGAAACATTAAACGTAAACCTCCATCACTCGCACCATATAGGTATAATAAGTATCACACTTCATTTATCAGTGACTGAAGATATTCATTTGGTACATGAAAAAGGACACAAACTCAGGTACGACGAAATAGTTATATTAGTATGTGTGTACAATCTTTCTGTCATAAACTAAAACCAATTGTTGGTCTTTCGCAACATATGTATAGTTGTCTGTCAATTCATTGATACTCAGATATAATAATGTTATTGAGAAGCCCAGAGACCTTCATACCAATTATTTTGTCTCACCTGGCAAAACATGTGACACCATAGAAGTCAGTTTGCTTCTCTAATGAACGAATTATTGGTATATCTGATAATATATACCTTATATACCTACATCTCTGTAAAAGGACTACAACATGTGAAATAAGATTCTGTACTCAATTTGTCGGTATTAATATTAGAGATGGGGCTTTGATTTTCACTCCAAGTATTAAGATATCAAATTTAAGTACATATACAGATATATACAGATGGGGTCTCCAGATGTTCTATATATTAGGTTAGTACTTCCGTACTGACAACAATCAAAAATTGTCTCCCAACATATTTTGTACAATCTTATTCTAACAATGATATACATGTATATCGAATATGGATTTCATAAAAATTCAAGATACATTGTAAATCATTCAATATCAAAAATCAAACTCCAATCAGTAACGGTGAATATTAATATCAAAAGTAAGAAGAGTTTGAAGATACCAAAGGGGCAATCAGAATCCGTATATCGAAGAAGAACAGACAACACAATGGCCAAAAGAAAAGGTACAAAAGGACAAACAACGATCTACAAAGAATTCTGCAATTACTCAATATATTTTTAATGCAAACGGTACTTGCAGGTACATGTATTAAGCAAATTTCCTTTATTTCACTACCTGCTAAAAGCTTCACGAGAAACACGTATATGTTTATCTACCGTTTCCATACAAAAAGTACTAAAAATAAACAAAAAGTACTATAAAATTTAAAATAATAAAAAATATAACACACTGTCGGAACAATTTCAAAATCTAATAGAAAAGTCGTCGAAAATCAATACCCCTAACACACATATACATGACCGTCCACTTTCCTGGCTTGGTACAGACACTTAAAATAAAACGTGGCGGTGTTTAACTATGTGTTTTCCACATGTAAGTAAAATGCTACCCTCACAGATAATTGGGGAACATCGTTGCTAAAGCAATCTAATGTAAATTAGACGTTTGTTGCATCGCTTTTTTTCTTCTTTTTTCTCTTGGCGATAAACTAATAGTATGAGGTCACGTCAGGGTTTATATTTTCAACCGACCAATCGCGATAAGTTTTCCAGTATTAAAAACGAGCACACCGTGAGAACTGTTGTTCGGGTTATGGGTAATGGTTATGGCGTTTAACACCACTTTCAACAATATTTCAGTTGTATCGTGGCGGCCAGTTTTATTGGTGGAGGAAACCGGAGTACCCAGAAAAAATCATCGACATGTCGCAAGTCACTGATTAACTTTATCACATAATGTTGTATCGAGTACACGAACGGGGTTCGAACTCACAACTTTGGTGGTGATAGGCACTGAATGCACAGATAGTTGTTAATCCAACTACCATACGGTCACGCCCACGACAGCCCCTACTATTACTGATGTAGTTGTATCAACTACCTAAAGTCTTTTCTCAAGGTGTGTTCGACATTTAAGAGATTTCTTCTTCACCTAAATGAATATTCCATGTGTCACATACAATTAGAGATTTCCATATTTTAGTTGAGTGTTTACTGTACATCGACGACGATTTTGAAAATGAGATCACCTGCCATGTGTGGGTCAGTAGAAGCTTAGACTTGACTCATTTTTTCAATCTGTTGATTATGTATCGTGAGATTGTTTATTATTATATTTCCATCTTTAACCTCAGGTTTCAGTGTTGTCGTTTTTTCTTCTTCCCGGATTAGTATTTTCTACTTATCACACAATATTAACCTATTTCATTTCCTGATTATTTCCCATTTTATTTTCTACAGCATTCTTAATATGTTTTGTTTTGATTTAGCATTGTGTCATCCATGTTACATAACATTCCAGACTATCATAACAAGTGATAATCCAACATATCGTGATCTCTCTAATTTAAAACCTACACGTTGTTATCATATTTTAGTGTTTATTAATACATGTAAGTATAGATTGGTCAGATAGATATTGGAGGTCTATATAGAAAGTGAAACTAGGATTTAGATTAGTATTAGAATATCGTATATCGTAAATTAATTGTTAGTTGTGGATATCAAGTAAGAAATGAAAAACATCGTCCGATTTCATTTTTCAAGAGGATAGCGATTGTTTTTAGTATATCTCAGTTTTGGATAGCAATTGCATTTTAATATATATCTCAATTTTCGACAAAGTCACAAACATAGCCAAAGCCGAAGACTAAAATATCAGAATGCGCATCAAAAGTGGTATGCAAGTTTTATAAATGACTAATCATTTAATGCAATTTCTATAAAAAGAAACCCTCAAAAATGTTAAGCATGATGCACGACGAGACCACGACAACCAGAGTCTCTTGACGACCGACAAAGCTGTCATCAATATTAGGTCGCCCATTTTACACAGGCCACACCATACGCCAATGTCACTATGTTTTAATACAAAACCAATACATACGCTTAACAATAGTAGGGATTATGGTGTTTAAGGCCATTTTCAACAATATTTCAGTTATATCGTGGCAGTCAGTTTTATTGGTGAATGAAACGGGAGGACCCAGATAAAACCACCGACCTGTCGCAAAAAAATACGATTCATACCATCAGCAATAGCAACATATTCAATCATGATCCACATTAACATAACGAACCAAACATACAAGGGGGTCGTAGGTGAAAGATCTGAATTCAGCTTTTGCATTACAAGTAATATATATTTGTCTTGTCGAATCTGGAATCTTGAATAATTTACGCGATCAGTATGGTATTTCATTAAAATATAACTTTATTTAATCACCCGTGTATCCAAATAAAAAAACACATTATTTTAGAGTAAAACAGGTATTCGAATAAAGCAGGTAAAATTTTCAAAGATTGTAGAAACTTTGATCTAATTTGATGGTGGATTATCAAGGGATTCAAGTATTATTTTTAGGATTCAGCTTAGACAGAATTCAGCTATATTCAAAATTAACAATCAGTTTACTTTTCAACAGCCAAGCATACTAACCATGGGCCTGTTTTCTTGTATTTAAACGCTTTGTGTGCACTAAATTGGATATCTGTGTTTTTATTAAAACAGTTAAAATGTTACTTATAAAACATAGATATCTACTTTAGTGCGCACGGCACGTTTCTGGAATAAACTTCGTCCAAAATCGAAAGTTTGGAAAGCCAAATAATTGAAATGTCTTTGAGAGCATGAAAACCACATGGCCTAAGCGGTGAAAACCACATGGCCTAAACGGTGAAAACCACATGGCCTTAAACGGTGAAAACCACATGGCCTAAATGGTGAAAACCACATGGCCTTAAACGGTGAAAACCACATGGCATAAACAGTGAAAACCACATGGCCTAAACGGTGAAAACCACATTGCCTAAACGGTGAAAACCACATGGCCTAAACAGGATAACCAAATATCTGTTAGTTACTTATGCCTGAGAGAAATGAACCTTTGTTTTAATATTAATAACAATATCTAGGAACTGTAAATTGCAATAACAAATATATCTTATAAAACATGTCAGTGTTGAAATACTGACTACTGGCATGGGCGAGAAAATATACTAAGATTCTAAAGTCCATCAGCAGAGGTATCGACCCAATGATAATAATATAATTAAGGTAAGTTAAACACATTATTGTGCCATTATCCTATATAATATCTTGAAGGTTGAATATGTTATTTATTTAAGATGCTGAAAGCGAAAACAGTATTTCTTATAGTTTTGTTTGCACTTTTAAAACACAGAACATACGTATCTTGTGTTCTACTTTTAAACATTTTTTCTTTCTCTCCAAAACTAGAGCACCATACTTTACAACAAAGCAATGATTATAAAAATTGAAGATATTTGGGCAATGTTTCATGGAATGTTTTCATTCAAAAAGAAGAGAAACAGAAGACATATGGTGTATTGGCATTTATCATGTTGAAATAAAAATCACAATAAAAGTCTATTTGCTTTCATAGCAAACAAGAAAGGAAAGAATCAAAGTAAGCAATCATAGATTGATAGGCGGTTATCCCATTCAATGAGTTTATCCCATAGTCAATTAGCATAACTTTTTCTCGTTTCTTTGTTTTTTTCGGAATTAATATAACGATCAAACTGAGGTTTAGCTTTGATCTGCTTTACCTCAGAAATATGTAAATAACAGCTGATATAACAAACATCATCATGGCCTTGGATAATCTTTCGTAAACCCCCATTATACCACCAGAGAGTAGATCATATAACAGTACAATCTGTATCAAAATTGCTTTGTCATTTACAAAAATAATAAACACACTGAAGAAAGGTTTCTCAAAACTTTAAATAAATAAATTAGATATTTATGGACAGCGGACACCACTACCTCATTATACATATATTTGGAGATAACATATATCACTTGTCTATAAGTGGCCTTGATCGCATAGTGGTTGGAATTGACACTTAATATGCAATAACTACCAATCACCATTTTGGTTTTCGAGTTCCAGCTCAGTGCTGCGAGGAAGATTACCGTGTTCTAAACGATACCACGGTTATGTTCCTTGGAAGCTTTTCCTTCCACACTATATATAACCAATCATATTAATAATAAAACTAGTTTAACCCCGCACTTTTTTTATTGAAGTTCTTGTATCAACCCAGGGAAGTGAGTGGTCTGTCATGGATTTGTGTGTTCGGAGTATCGATTGTTTCCCCTCTTTCTACGTTTTTTTTCTGTTGAGTTTGGAACTGTTCCGAGTGTGTGCGGTTTTTTTCTGTTGAGTTTGGAACTGTTCCGAGAGTGTACGGTTTTTTTCTGTTGAGTTTGGAATTGTTCCGAGAGTGTGCGGTTTTTTTCTGTTGAGTTTGGAACTGTTCCGAGAGTGTACGTTTTTTTTTCTGTTGAGTTTGGAACTGTTCCGAGAGTGTAGATTTTTTTTCTGTTGAGTTTGGAACTGTTCCGAGAGTGTACGGTTTTTTTCTGTTGAGTTTGGAACTGTTCCGAGAGTGTGCGGGTTTTTTTCTGTTGAGTTTGGAACTGTTCCGAGAGTGTGCGGGTTTTTTCTGTTGAGTTTGGAACTGTTCCGAGAGTGTACGGTTTTTTTCTGTTGAGTTTGGAACTGTTCCGAGAGTGTACGTTTTTTTTCTGTTGAGTTTGGAACTGTTCCGAGAGTGTGCGGTTTTTTTCTTCATTTTATTACTATTTGTAAAAGAAATTTTTAAAGTCCATCATTTTAAGATCTAGATTTTTTCAACCAAAAGATATTAGCAAAAATATTTTAAGACCACTTCAATTTTATGTTTCACTATTGTTTTGTCTCTAGATTGTCATCTTCTTTTTACTGTTAATTCCCCCTCCTTTTAATTGAAGTGCCTGTACAAAGCCAGGAAAGTGAGGGGTCATGTATATGTGTGCTAGGGGTATCGATATTTCAATAAGACTTTCAGATTACTTGGCTTACTTTAAGTGTGCCTAATGAATATTATTTCAGCAACGCGCCATGCGCACTAATGATAATTATTTATATTTGTATTGTCTTTATTTCTATGATATCCTTCTGGTTTTAGAAATGTTCTGACGGTGTGGTATTTTTCTATATTACAACTTAGTTATTATATATAATAATTCTTAGTAATTGTATTAGCATGGTTTTATATCTGTATTATTTTGCTGGTTATAAAAACTGTAATCTGCCAAACATAATATAATATTTACTTTAGCCTATACGAAAAATATGCTTGGCTTAGTCATGCAGCAAATTGACATTATATATTCATTAAACAAACAACCAGTTACAAAAAATAAATACATCTGATACACATGATTTTACACGTAAATGTAATTCTCAAAATAATTGATTTTTGGCATAAAAATCGGTTTTCAATACCAAATGTCATTCTTCATTAAACATTAAACTGATACCTGAACCTCTGTATATGTTCAATTATGTCTTGCAACTGTTTAAGATGGAAAGCACACGGACAGAAATCTTGAGGATCACAAATAGACCACAAATACCATCAAATGGTTTAAGACTAAGAAGTGTAAAACATTATCCACAGTGGGTTTTTGCCTTAAACCATATTATGTGGGGATGGCCATTTTGCAAATCCAATTCGCATTATTTAACCACATAAACATGGTACATGACGATCCAATGATTATTTAGGTGCAGTTTGGGCTAAATTAGTTCTATAGTGTCTGGGTAGGACATGTTGTTATCGGGTCATCTGTTATATAATGACTTGTTGCTGTGGCAGTCTATCAAAGGTACGCTAAAATAAATGTTAGAGAAAACTCAAAGTGGAAATCAAGAATAGACATTTCAGACACAAGGAGCAATACTTGTCACAAGACACAGAATGAAAACAAACAAAACAAAAACGCAACACAGAAAAATAAAACACTAAGCAAAACGGACCACACTAAAACATTGACCGTGAACCAAGGTGCTCGCGAAGGGTATACAGTGCCGGTCATATTACTCATAGCCAAGTCCGACAAATGCCGTGAAGCAAGGTGCTCACGAAGGGTATACAGTGCCGGTCATATTACTCATAGTCAAGTCCGATAAATGCCTTGTCAGTGATAGAGGAAAGAAAACATCTGCGTAAATGGGAATATATTCATTGCCACCAACCAATTCGTGATGACGACCGTATAATGTTTGTACCGATAATTTCAACCTAAGAATAACGTAGCCTTGTATGAGTACAATTTGTGTCAACAGTTGAGCTCTATCCAAAAGATCACTGCACCAGGTACAAGTCATAGAATAACGTGTGTTGTGAAATGTAAACTCCATACGCTGGTGCTGCTGGAATATTGCTACTGATGAATGGGAAGTTGGCTCTTGGAAAAATGACAGACCGCCAACTCAAAAAAACACAAAAAAATACAACTCAAAAGACAAAATAACTCATAAAAATGCCGTCTACATGGATGCCGGTAGTACAAAAGTAAGGATCGGTTCATTTCTCACAGCTGACAAAGAAAGTGTCTAATGATATACAAATCATGAATCATATTTCTTGAGAAATTTAATATAAATCAGTCATAAACATGCTATGGTAATTATCAGAGACCCGATGTAAGTAAAATGTCATTAAAATGTTGAAATTAAATTTGAAACAGTAAACTTCAATCGCACAGAAGGCATACTTAGCCGAGATATGATGAAGATGATTAATATTTATTTTATTATTTGTAATAAAGCATGATGCATATTTAAAAAAAAGTTAAATGTGAAATAAAATACTTAATGACCTGAAATGATATTTCAAGAATCAAAGCCGTTGATAACTGTTCTTGAAATCAATAACTTTTTCCTCTCCCAGCTAGTTACAACCGGATATTGTACGGAAACCAGTGAGAAAAAAAAATATTTGGCAACAATGGCATTGATCCTTGATCTACAAACTAAATATTATAGGATACTTCTACTGCCTAAGGGGTATCATGTGTCCACATTTGGTGAATATCGAAAGTCAGTAAGTACAACGTAGCCGACGAGAAAATCTGGAAACTAATTGTGGACACTCGGCCGCCAACAGTGACTGAAGAGAATCGGAAGCACGCTGTTTTTAGATCAGATTGATAACCGAGTTCGACTTTGCTGTAACTTTGCGGTTAACACTGTACATGTTTCTATAATAATCACTAAATTAATTGCAAGATCATCAATTATTATATCTATATTTATAGTGGAGAAACGTCCTAGACGCAACAGCTGCTGACATACTGCAACATTTGTCAATATGGTTTTCTAAGATGTTGTAAGTTTATCAAACATCTCCATTTGGGTTAAGGGCTATAATTATAGTGTTTAACGCCACTTTCAACAATATTCCAGTTATATCGTGGCGGTCAATTTTATTGGTGGAGGGAATAGGAGAACGCGGAGAAAAACACCCACCTGCAGCAAGTCACTTAATCGCATAATGTTGTATCGAGTACACCTCACCATCAGTAATTGGAGTGAAATACCCTTTTTATCTAGATTTTTCGATGTTATATTATCAGTATGCGGTGGCTTTACAGCGGTAGTGAAATTTGGTAAATGTTAAAATTGCTTTCAAACGCAAATCATTTACAAATACAAATATTGGCATTACGAACTGACTGTGAAAATATAAACAACCCGAACAAAACGATAATCAAAAATAGGAAAAGAAAGGTCGTCTATTTAGTCATTAACGTGTATGATGTAATGCAATACTTAAAACTGACGTGAATCACAGTTGTCCTTACTTAAGTTTTAATATACCAAGAGGTAATCAGAAGCCGTAAATAGAAGATGGCCAAACAATACAATGGCTGGCCAAAACAAAAGGGACAAAGAGACAAACAATGATCTACAAAACACTACACAGAAAACAAAAGATTGAGCAATACTAACCCCACTAAAAACAAACAATGATCTACAAAACACTACACAGAAAACAAAAGATTAAGCAATACTAACCCCACTAAAAACAAACAATGATCTACAAAACACTACACAGAAAACAAAAGATTGAGCAATACTAACCCCACTAAAAACAAACAATGATCTACAAAACACTACACAGAAAACTAAAGATTGAGCAATACTAACCCCACTAAAAACAACCAATGATCTACAAAACACTACACAGAAAACAAAAGATTGAGCAATACTAACCCCACTAAAAACAAACAATGATCTACAAAACACTACACAGAAAACAAAAGATTGAGCAATACTAACCCCACTAAAAACAACCAATGATCTACAAAACACTACACAGAAAACTAAAGATTGAGCAATACTAACCCCACTAAAAACAACCAATGATCTACAAAACACTACACAGAAAACTAAAGATTGAGCAATACTAACCCCACTAAAAACAAACAATGATCTACAAAACACTACTCAGAAAACTAAAGATTGAGCAATACTAACCCCACTAAAAACAAACAATGATCTACAAAACACTACTCAGAAAACAAAAGATTGAGCAATACTAACCCCACTAAAAACAAACAATGATCTACAAAACACTACACAGAAAACAAAAGATTGAGCAATACTAACCCCACTAAAAACAAACAATGATCTACAAAACACTACTCAGAAAACAAAAGATTGAGCAATACTAACCCCACTAAAAACAAACAATGATCTACAAAACACTACACAGAAAACTAAAGATTGAGCAACACTAACCCCACTAAAAACAAACAATGATCTACAAAACACTACACAGAAAACAAAAGATTGAGCAATACTAACCCACTAAAAACAAACAATGATCTACAAAACACTACACAGAAAACTAAAGATTGAGCAATACTAACCCCACTAAAAACAAACAATGATCTACAAAAGATTGAGCAATACTAACCCCACTAAAAACAAACAATGATCTACAAAACACTACACAGAAAACAAAAGATTGAGCAATACTAACCCCACTAAAAACAAACAATGATCTACAAAACACTACACAGAAAACTAAAGATTGAGCAATACTAACCCCACTAAAAACAAACAATGATCTACAAAACACTACACAGAAAACAAAAGATTGAGCAATACTAACCCCACTAAAAACAAACAATGATCTACAAAACACTACACAGAAAACTAAAGATTGAGCAATACTAACCCCACTAAAAACAAACAATGATCTACAAAACACTACACAGAAAACAAAAGATTGAGCAATACTAACCCCACTAAAAAAACCAATGATCTACAAAACACTACACAGAAAACAAAAGATTGAGCAATACTAACCCCACTAACAACAAACAATGATCTACAAAACACTACACAGAAAACAAAAGATTGAGCAATACTAACCCCACTAAAAACAAACAATGATCTACAAAACACTACACAGAAAACAAAAGATTGAGCAATACTAACCCCACTAAAAACAAACAATGATCTACAAAACACTACACAGAAAACTAAAGATTGAGCAATACTAACCCCACTAAAAACAAACAATGATCTACAAAACACTACACAGAAAACTAAAGATTGAGCAATACTAACCCCACTAAAAACAAACAATGATCTACAAAACACTACACAGAAAACTAAAGATTGAGCAATACTAACCCCACTAAAAACAACCTATGATCTACAAAACACTACACAGAAAACTAAAGATTGAGCAATACTAACCCCACTAAAAACAAACAATGATCTACAAAACACTACTCAGAAAACTAAAGATTGAGCAATACTAACCCCACTAAAAACAAACAATGATCTACAAAACACTACACAGAAAACAAAAGATTGAGCAATACTAACCCCACTAAAAACAAACAATGATCTACAAAACACTACACAGAAAACAAAAGATTGAGCAATACTAACCCTACTAAAAACAAATACTGATCTATAAAACACTACACAGAAAACTAAAGATTGAGCAATACTAACCCCACTAAAAACAAACAATGATCTACAAAATACTACACAGAAAACTAAAGATTGAGCAATACTAACCCCACCAAAAACAAACAATGATCTACAAAATACTACACAGAAAACTAAAGATTGAGCAATACTAACCCCACTAAAAACAAACAATGATCTACAAAACACTACACAGAAAACAAAAGATTGAGCAATACTAACCCTACTAAAAACAAATACTGATCTATAAAACACTACACAGAAAACTAAAGATTGAGCAATACTAACCCCACCAAAAACAAACAATGATCTACAAAATACTACACAGAAAACTAAAGATTGAGCAATACTAACCCCACTAAAAACAAATAATGATCTACAAAACACTACACAGAAAACAAAAGATTGAGCAATACTAACCCACTAAAAACAAACAATGATCTACAAATCACTACACAGAAAACTAAAGATTGAGCAATACTAACCCCACTAACAACAAACAATGATCTACAAAATACTACACAGAAAACTAAAGATTGAGCAATACTAACCCCACTAAAAACAAATAATGATCTACAAAATACTACACAGAAAACTAAAGATTGAGCAATACTAACCCACTAAAAACAAACAATGATCTACAAAACACTACACAGAAAACAAAAGATTGAGCAATACTAACCCTACTAAAAACAAATACTGATCTATAAAACACTACACAGAAAACTAAAGATTGAGCAATACTAACCCCACCAAAAACAAACAATGATCTACAAAATACTACACAGAAAACTAAAGATTGAGCAATACTAACCCCACTAAAAACAAATAATGATCTACAAAACACTACACAGAAAACAAAAGATTGAGCAATACTAACCCACTAAAAACAAACAATGATCTACAAATCACTACACAGAAAACTAAAGATTGAGCAATACTAACCCCACTAACAACAAACAATGATCTACAAAATACTACACAGAAAACTAAAGATTGAGCAATACTAACCCCACTAAAAACAAATAATGATCTACAAAACACTACACAGAAAACAAAAGATTGAGCAATACTAACCCACTAAAAACAAACAATGATCTACAAATCACTACACAGAAAACTAAAGATTGAGCAATACTAACCCCACTAATAACAAACAATGATCTACATATCACTACACAGAAAACTAAAGATTGAGCAATACTAACCCCACTAAAAACAAACAATGATCTACAAAATACTACACAGAAAACTAAAGATTGAGCAATACTAACCCCACTAAAAACAAACAATGATCTACAAAACACTACACAGAAAACAAAAGATTGAGCAATACTAACCCCACTAAAAACAAACAATGATCTACAAAACACTACACAGAAAACAAAAGATTGAGCAATACTAACCATACTAAAAACAAATACTGATCTATAAAACACTACACAGAAAACTAAAGATTGAGCAATACTAACCCCACTAAAAACAAACAATGATCTACAAAACACTACACAGAAAACAAAAGATTGAGCAACACTAACCCCACTAAAAACAAACAATGATCTACAAAACACTACACAGAAAACTAAAGATTGAGCAATACTAACCCCACTAAAAACAACCAATGATCTACAAAACACTACACAGAAAACTAAAGATTGAGGAATACTAACCCCACTAAAAACAAACAATGATCTACAAAATACTACACAGAAAACTAAAGATTGAGCAACACTAACCCCACTAAAAACAACCAATGATCTACAAAACACTACACACTACAGAAAACTAAAGATTGAGCAATACTAACCCCACTAAAAACAACCAATGATCTACAAAACACTACACAGAAAACAAAAGATTGAGCAACACTAACCCCACTAAAAACAACCAATGATCTACAAAATACTACACACTACAGGAAATTAAAGATTGAGCAATACTAACCCCACTAAAAACAAACAATGATCTACAAAACACTACTCAGAAAACTAAAGATTGAGCAATACTAACCCCACTAAAAACAAACACTGATCTACAAAACACTACACAGAAAACTAAAGATTGAGCAACACTAACCCCACTAAAAACAAACAATGATCTACAAAACACTACACAGAAAACAAAAGATTGAGCAACACTAACCCCACTAAAAACAACCAATGATCTACAAAACACTACACACTACAGAAAACTAAAGATTGAGCAATATTAACCCCACTAAAAACAAACAATGATCTACAAAACACTACACAGAAAACTAAAGATTGAGCAATACTAACCCACTAAAAACAAACACTGATCTATAAAACACTACACAGAAAACTAAAGATTGAGCAATACTAACCCCACTAAAAACAACCAATGATCTACAAAACACTACACAGAAAACAAAAGATTGAGCAACACTAACCCCACTAAAAACAAACAATGATCTACAAAACACTACACAGAAAACAAAAGATTGAGCAACACTAACCCCACTAAAAACAACCAATGATCTACAAAACACTACACACTACAGAAAACTAAAGATTGAGCAATACTAACCCCACTAAAAACAACCAATGATCTACAAAACACTACACAGAAAACAAAAGATTGAGCAACACTAACCCCACTAAAAACAAACAATGATCTACAAAATACTACACAGAAAACAAAAGATTGAGCAATACTAACCCCACTAAAAACAAACAATGATCTACAAATCACTACACAGAAAACTAAAGATTGAGCAATACTAACCCCACTAACAACAAACAATGATCTACAAAATACTACACAGAAAACTAAAGATTGAGCAATACTAACCCCACTAAAAACAAATAATGATCTACAAAACACTACACAGAAAACAAAAGATTGAGCAATACTAACCCACTAAAAACAAACAATGATCTACAAATCACTACACAGAAAACTAAAGATTGAGCAATACTAACCCCACTAATAACAAACAATGATCTACATATCACTACACAGAAAACTAAAGATTGAGCAACACTAACCCCACTAAAAACAAACAATGATCTACAAAATACTACACAGAAAACTAAAGATTGAGCAATACTAACCCCACTAAAAACAAACAATGATCTACAAAACACTACACAGAAAACAAAAGATTGAGCAATACTAACCCCACTAAAAACAAACAATGATCTACAAAACACTACACAGAAAACAAAAGATTGAGCAATACTAACCATACTAAAAACAAATACTGATCTATAAAACACTACACAGAAAACTAAAGATTGAGCAATACTAACCCCACTAAAAACAAACAATGATCTACAAAACACTACACAGAAAACAAAAGATTGAGCAACACTAACCCCACTAAAAACAAACAATGATCTACAAAACACTACACAGAAAACTAAAGATTGAGCAATACTAACCCCACTAAAAACAACCAATGATCTACAAAACACTACACAGAAAACTAAAGATTGAGGAATACTAACCCCACTAAAAACAAACAATGATCTACAAAATACTACACAGAAAACTAAAGATTGAGCAACACTAACCCCACTAAAAACAACCAATGATTTACAAAACACTACACACTACAGAAAACTAAAGATTGAGCAATACTAACCCCACTAAAAACAAACACTGATCTACAAAACACTACACAGAAAACAAAAGATTGAGCAACACTAACCCCACTAAAAACAACCAATGATCTACAAAATACTACACACTACAGGAAATTAAAGATTGAGCAATACTAACCCCACTAAAAACAAACAATGATCTACAAAACACTACTCAGAAAACTAAAGATTGAGCAATACTAACCCCACTAAAAACAAACACTGATCTACAAAACACTACACAGAAAACTAAAGATTGAGCAACACTAACCCCACTAAAAACAAACAATGATCTACAAAACACTACACAGAAAACAAAAGATTGAGCAACACTAACCCCACTAAAAACAACCAATGATCTACAAAACACTACACACTACAGAAAACTAAAGATTGAGCAATATTAACCCCACTAAAAACAAACAATGATCTACAAAACACTACACAGAAAACTAAAGATTGAGCAATACTAACCCCACTAAAAACAAACACTGATCTATAAAACACTACACAGAAAACTAAAGATTGAGCAATACTAACCCCACTAAGAACAAACAATGATCTACAAAACACTACACAGAAAACAAAAGTTTGAGCAACACTAACCCCACTAAAAACAAACAATGATCTACAAAACACTACACAGAAAACAAAAGATTGAGCAACACTAACCCCACTAAAAACAACCAATGATCTACAAAACACTACACACTACAGAAAACTAAAGATTGAGCAATACTAACCCCACTAAAAACAACCAATGATCTACAAAACACTACACAGAAAACAAAAGATTGAGCAACACTAACCCCACTAAAAACAAACAATGATCTACAAAATACTACACAGAAAACAAAAGATTGAGCAATACTAACCCCACTAAAAACAAACAATGATCTACAAAACACTACACAGAAAACAAAAGATTGAGCAATACTAACCCACTAAAAACAAACAATGATCTACAAATCACTACACAGAAAACTAAAGATTGAGCAATACTAACCCCACTAATAACAAACAATGATCTACATATCACTACACAGAAAACTAAAGATTGAGCAATACTAACCCCACTAAAAACAAACAATGATCTACAAAATACTACACAGAAAACTAAAGATTGAGCAATACTAACCCCACTAAAAACAAACAATGATCTACAAAACACTACACAGAAAACTTAAGATTGAGCAATACTAACCCCACTAAAAACAAACAATGATCTATAAAACACTACACAGAAAACTAAAGATTGAGCAATACTAACCCCACTAACAACAAACAATGATCTATAAAATACTACACAGAAAACTAAAGATTGAGCAACACTAACCCCACTAAAAACAAACAATGATCTACAAAACACTACACAGAAAACTAAAGATTGAGCAATACTAACCCCACTAAAAACAAACAATGATCTATAAAACACTACACAGAAAACAAAAGATTGAGCAATACTAACCCCACTAAAAACAAACAATGATCTACAAAACACTACACAGAAAACTAAAGATTGAGCAATACTAACCCCACTAACAACAAACAATGATCTACAAAACACTACACAGAAAACTAAAGATTGAGCAATACTAACCCCACTAAAAACAAACAATGATCTATAAAACACTACACAGAAAACAAAAGATTGAGCAATACTAACCCCACTAAAAACAAACAATGATCTACAAAACACTACACAGAAAACTAAAGATTGAGCAATACTAACCCCACTAACAACAAACAATGATCTACAAAACACTACACAGAAAACTAAAGATTGAGCAACACTAACCCCACTAAAAACAAACAATGATCTACAAAACACTACACAGAAAACAAAAGATTGAGCAATACTAACCCCACTAAAAACAAACAATGATCTACAAAACACTACACAGAAAACAAAAGATTGAGCAATACTAACCCCACTAAAAACAAACAATGATCTACAAAACACTACACAGAAAACTAAAGATTGAGCAATACTAACCCCACTAAAAACAAACAATGATCTATAAAACACTACACAGAAAACAAAAGATTGAGCAATACTAACCCCACTAAAAACAAACAATGATCTATAAAACACTACACAGAAAACTAAAGATTGAGCAATACTAACCCCACTAAAAACAAACAATGATCTATAAAACACTACTCAGAAAACTAAAGATTGAGCAATACTAACCCCACTAAAAACAACCAATGATCTACAAAACATTACACAGAAAACAAAAGATTGAGCAATACTAACCCCACTAAAAACAAACAATGATCTATAAAACACTACACAGAAAACAAAAGATTGAGCAATACTAACCCCACTAAAAACAAACAATGATTTACAAAACACTACACAGAAAACAAAAGATTGAGCAATACTAACCCCACTAAAAACAAACAATGATCTATAAAACACTACACAGAAAACTAAAGATTGAGGAATACTAACCCCACTAAAAACAAACAATGATCTATAAAAACTACACAGAAAACTAAAGATTGAGCAATACTAACCCCACTAAAAACAAACAATGATTTACAAAACACTACACAGAAAACAAAAGATTGAGCAATACTAACCCCACTAAAAACAAACAATGATCTACAAAACACTACACAGAAAACAAAAGATTGAGCAATACTAACCCCACTAAAAACAAACAATGATCTACAAAACACTACACAGAAAACTAAAGATTGAGCAATACTAACCCCACTAAAAACAAACACTGATCTACAAAACACTACACAGAAAACAAAAGATTGAGCAATACTAACCCCACTAAAAACAAACAATGATCTACAAAACACTACACAGAAAACAAAAGATCGAGCAATACTAACCCCACTAAAAACAAACAATGATCTATAAAACACTACACAGAAAACAAAAGATTGAGCAATACTAACCCCACTAAAAACAAACAATGATCTACAAAACACTACACAGAAAACAAAAGATTGAGCAATACTAACCCCACCAAAAACAACCAATGATCTACAAAACACTACACAGAAAACCAAAGATTGAGCAATACTAACCCCACTAAAAACAAACAATGATCTACAAAACACTACACAGAAAACTAAAGATTGAGCAATACTAACCCCACTAAAAACAACCAATGATCTACAAAACACTACACAGAAAACTAAAGATTGAGCAATACTAACTCCACTAAAAACAAACACTGATCTACAAAACACTACACAGAAAACAAAAGATCGAGCAATACTAACCCCACTAAAAACAAACAATGATCTATAAAACACTACACAGAAAACAAAAGATTGAGCAATACTAACCCCACTAAAAACAAACAATGATCTACAAAACACTACACAGAAAACAAAAGATTGAGCAATACTAACCCCACTAAAAACAAACAATGATCTACAAAACACTACACAGAAAACAAAAGATTGAACAATACTAACCCCACTAAAAACAAACAATGATCTACAAAACACTACACAGAAAACAAAAGATTGAGCAATACTAACCCCACTAAAAACAAACAATGATCTACAAAACACTACACAGAAAACTAAAGATTGAGCAATACTAACCCCACTAAAAACAAACAATGATCTACAAAATACACAGAAAACAAAAGATTGAGCAATACTAACCCCACTAAAAACAAACAATGATCTACAAAACACTACACAGAAAACTAAAGATTGAGCAATACTAACCCCACTAAAAACAACCAATGATCTACAAAACACTACACAGAAAACTAAAGATTGAGCAATACTAACCCCACTAAAAACAAACACTGATCTACAAAACACTACACAGAAAACAAAAGATTGAGCAATACTAACCCCACTAAAAACAAACAATGATCTACAAAACATTACACAGAAAACAAAAGATTGAGCAATACTAACCCCACTAAAAACAAACAATGATCTACAAAACACTACACAGAAAACAAAAGATTGAGCAACACTAACCCCACTAAAAACAAACAATGATCTACAAAACACTACACAGAAAACTAAAGATTGAGCAATACTAACCCCACTAAAAACAAACAATGATCTACAAAACACTACACAGAAAACTAAAGATTGAGCAATACTAACCCCACTAAAAACAAACAATGATCTACAAAACACTACACAGAAAACAAAAGATTGAGCAATACTAACCCCACTAAAAACAAACAATGATCTACAAAACACTACACAGAAACCAAAAGATTGAGCAATACTAACCCCACTAAAAACAAACAATGATCTACAAAACACTACACAGAAAACTAAAGATTGAGCAATACTAACCCCACTAAAAACAAACAATGATCTACAAAACACTACACAGAAAACTAAAGATTGAGCAACACTAACCCCACTAAAAACAAACAATGATCTACAAAACACTACACAGAAAACAAAAGATTGAGCAATACTAACCCCACTAAAAACAAACAATGATCTACAAAACACTACACAGAAAACTAAAGATTGAGCAATACTAACCCCACTAAAAACAAACAATGATCTACAAAACACTACTCAGAAAACTAAAGATTGAGCAATACTAACCCCACTAAAAACAAACAATGATCTACAAAACACTACACAGAAAACTAAAGATTGAGCAATACTAACCCCAATAAAAACCGGGGGTGAACTCATGTAAGTTAAAATGGCAAGATTAATAACAGCTAATTTAGCATCGACTAGCAGATGTACCTTGAATGATCGTTTTGAAGTTAGACCGTAAATTGGGATTCCAAACATTTTAAAAATATAATTGCATTTAGAGGAGTACATTTAATTCTCACTGGAATTCCATTCATTTCGAAAAGAGACATAAATGTTGTCCAGCAAATGACTGATGCCATTAGCAAGTTCACTTCCACTATTTGTATCACGATTTCGTCACTTAAATATTTGTACTCGTTACAGCATATGGAATTACAGCTAAAATTACATTATGACCATTTCATTAAATAAGATTTATTTCCTTTAATAAGTTGTGAGATTAGAATAAAATATAGAAAAGTCATAACCGTTAACACAATCAACCAATCAATCAGCAGAAGAAAGCTTTATTAGGGCTTCTTCACAATTTTTGACATTCCAAAATTTTATATTTTGGGATATAAAGAAAAAGGCTCCAAAATGAAAATATCTTAAACCAACCATTGAAAATGGTTCATATGAACATTTAAAAGAAAATAGCTCGTTAATATTTTCCTTTGTGTACCAACGTTTCAAATAAAACTTTTTTACTTTTTTGTATGGTGTTAGTAAATAAACAGATATATTGACCGTGAAGAATTACACACCTCTCCCCTCAACTCATATAAAGATCGCGAAGTATCACGTTGGAAATTCTGGTTCTGACTTGGGACAGACACAAACATGGGATTCGCCGCACCCCCAGTGTCATCATATTACCAACATCAGCAATAACTAGAGGCTCAGCACTGAGCTGAGCCTGTGTCGCTCATCTTTCACTCTGCTTTGAGGAAACTTAATACAAAACCTTCCTTAGGTGCTTCCCACCAAATTTTTGCTCATTTTGGCAAAGCGGTTTCAGAGAAGTTGATTGATTGAGTTTCAGAGAAGAAGATTTTTAGAAATTGAACAATCTAAAACAAGAATTGCCTGTGGCAGCCATATTTGTTAATGGATCAAAACGAAATGAGCAAATTCTATAGAGGACCTTCCATAGATGCTTCTTACCAAGTTTCATATCATTTGGCCAAGCGGTTTCAGTGGAAAAGCTGTTTTAGAAATCGACCAATAAGAAACAAGAATTACCTATGACAGCCATTTTTGTTAACGGATCAAAACGGAATGAGCAATTCCCATAGAGAACATTCCATAGATGCTTCCTACCACGTTTCGGTCCATTTGGCCAAGCTGTTTCAGAGTAGAAGATTTTCAGAAATCGACCAATCAGAAACAAGAATTGCCTGTGGTGGCCATGTTTGTTAATGGATCGGGACAAAATGAGTAATCTTTATAGAGAACCTTCCATAGATGCTTACTACCAAGATTCTGTTCATTTGGCAAAGCGGTTTCAGAGAAGATTTTTTAGAAATCAACCAATCAGAAACAAGAATTGTCTTTGGCGGCCATGTTTGTTAATGGATCGGGACGAAATGAGCAATCGTAACAGAGGACTTTCCATAGATACATCCTACTAAGTTTCGGTTCATTTGGCTAAACGGTTTCAGAGGAGAAGAATCTAAAAAAGCAGCCAATCAGAAACAAGAATCGCCTGTGGCGGCCATGTTTGTTAACGAATCGGGACGGAATGAGCAATCTTTATAGAGGACCTTCCATAGATGCTTCCTACCAAGTTGAGGATCATTTGGCCAAGCTGTTTCAGAGGAGAAAATTTTTAGAAATCAACCAATCAGAAACAAGAATTGCCTGTGGCGGCCATGTTTGTAAATGGATCGGGACGAAATGAGCACTCTTTACAGAGGACCTTCCATAGATGATTCCTACCAAGTTTCTGTTCATTTGGCCAAGCGGTTTCAGAGGAGAAGATTTTAAACATCTGTATAGAGATAACTGCATTTTGAATACAGATATCTATATTTAAACAAGAGTTATCTTTCTTTAACAGAAGATATTTTAGAAATCAACCAGTCTGAAACAAGAATTGCCTGTGGCGGCCATGTTTGTTAACCAATCGGGACAAAATTAGCAATCTTTATAGAGGACCTTCCATAGATGCTTCCTACCAAGTTTCGGTTCATTTGGACAAGCGGTTTCAGAGGAGAAGATTTTTAAAAATCGGCCTACCAGAAACAAGAATTGCCTGTGGCGGCCATGTTTGTTAATGGATCAGGACGAAATGAGCAAACTTAATAGAGGACCTTCCATAGATGCTTCCTACCAAATTTCAATTCATTTGGGAAAGCGGTTTCAGAGGAGAAGATTTTTTAGAAATCAACCAATCAGAAACAAGAATGGCCTGTGGCGGCCATGTTTGTTAACGGATCGGAACTAAATGAGCAATCTTAATACAGGACCTTCCAAGGATGCTTCCTACCAAGTTTTGATTCATTTGGCCTGGCGGTTTCAGAGGAGAAGATTTCTTTAGAAATCAACCAATCAGAAACAAGAATGGCCTGTGGTGGCCATGTTTGTTAACGGATCGGGACGAAATGAGCAATCTTTATAGAGGACCTTCCATAGATGCTTCCTACCAAGTTTCGGTTCATTTGGCCAAGCGGCTTCAGAGGAGAAGATTTTTAAAAATCGGCCAATCAGAAACAATAATTGCCTGTGGCGGCCATGTTTGTTAATGGATCGAGACAAAATTATCAATCTTTATCAAGGATCTTCCATAGATGCTTCCTACCAAGTTTCAGTTCATTTGGCTGAGAGGTTTCAGAGGAGATGATTAAAATGTGAAAAGTTAACGGACGACAGACGACATACGACGGACGATGGACGTCAAATGATGGCAAAAGCTTTGGCAAGGTGAGCTAAAAATGTAGATATCTTATTTAGTGCTGCACGGGGAGTTTCTGGAATAACCTTAATCTAGTAAGCTCAAAGTCAAAAGATTGGAAAACTGAGATTTAAAATATTTGGAAGCAAACAAATTCTTTGTAAGTATTGCTAGGGAAAAAAATACTGCTCACTTGTCGTTATCTAACATTCAATAATTCCAACAAAATCTTTCGCCATGAAATTAAAAAAAAAGATACATCTAAAATCTCTGACGAAACTTTTCAAATTAATTTTGTGACTATAATGTCTCGCCTTCAAATATTTCCTCACAGGCGAGACAATAAATCACACTTTATTAAGTAGGCGATCAGAAAAATCAAATCTCTAAGTGTTGCTTCATTAGGAACTACTTTAAGACAAAGTTCGACATCTAAATGAGCTGAACTCAATAACCTTACGGCCAATGAACGATAATTCCTTTGAATATTTGCTGCTAAGTAGTTTTTCTGTCTCATTAACATCCAACAGAGAACATACATGTACTTGAATTCATCGTTGATTTATACTTGGGGATTGTTTTCAATTTTTCTATTCATTAACGACTATAAGCTATAAATAGAGTCTTACTTTGATGATGATGTTTTCCATGTTGGTGGTGATGATGTTCATGGTGTCCGTGGTGACCGTGATGATTGTTGGCATGGTGACGATGTTCATTTTCATGATGACTACTGGGATGCTAATAATAAAAAAAAAAGTTAGCTAAGGTTTCATTATTAATATTTAGTTCAGTAATTCTAGAGTATATTCAATAATCAGGAAGTGATAACATGTTGCATTCCGCCATGTAGATGTGTGCTCTCAATATAGGATTGTCATTAAATTTGTCAGTTGGAGGTTTTCGCCGGGCATTTCGATATCTTCTACAGAATATTTCTCATTAATCAGTATGTAACAAGGGTAACACAACGTTTGCCAATAATGGAGAAAGAACTATTTACCCTTCCTTTAGTGTTGCTCAAAATTTAGTTTTCTGTGCAGTGTTTTGTAGAACACTATTTATCATTTTGTCCTTTTTCTTTTCGTGGTCATTGTGGTGTCTGTCCTTCGATTTACGGCTTTTGACTATCCTTTAATATCTTCACATTTTTCGTTTTATCTAATAAAATATTCATATTAACTATATTATAAAATATAAAGCCTATATTTGAATACTGTTTTTTTCTACATTAATATTGTTTTTTGGCGATATGTATAGTTTGTTTTGAAAGTTTTGTTTAACTTCCTATTAATAACAGGAAACAATCAGTTATCTCTCATTTATATACATGCATTATAATAGAACAAAAATAACCATACAAGGAAACCCAACGTTTTTTTTCAGACATGGTATGAAAAGAAAGATCAAACAGTGATACTCAACAATTCAACCAAAATCAACAAAACAAACAAAATTACGTTTGATCTCGAATCATTGAACACACACACACACACTTACAAAAGACAACGACAAATGACGTTGGATATCCGGGTCTTGGCTTGGGATAGGTACAAAATATGGCGGGGATAAACCGGTTAATGGGATCCCAAACACCCCTCTTTATAATTGGATCTCAAACAGCAATACAGATATAACTAAACCGCGCATATTCACTTCCATTCAAAAATACCACATATTATCACAAAAAATGACTGACTGACCTGGGGACACATGAACAGTACAATAGCAGGATCGATAAAATTATCGTAATTAACTGACTACGATCAGAATCATTCCACGTCATTGCTAGATATAACAAAGGATGCAACTGCCAGAACATATTTTGTTATTTGAATTTTTCAATTAATTATTTCTTCAATTTGAAAAAAAAAATGCTCTTTAAAGTCTAAAGTTCATTGTTATTGAAGATGAGCCAGAACAGTTTTACGATTTTTTGCAAATATTTACGATGCTTCACGGTAAAAATAAATATGTTCTATTACTGCCTCTAGATCTGGTTCATATTTCGCCACATACAGCTGAAAAATTGCTAGGTTGGCACTAGACAACAATCACTCACTCACTCCATCTGGTTCATATTATTTGTCAATAAAAAATAGTATTTTGCTTTTTTGATAGAAAATCCGAAACTGTGACATGCTGATGACACCACCGTGACATAAGAGACAAATAATATGACGAAACATGACGTGTTCCTGTTATACGGATCTTATTCATTAATTATGATCCCCGGTTTGAAAAATATGACAACTTTTGATTGGTTAAAACCCCGGGTATAAAAAACTCATATTCCCGGGTGTTGCTAGGCCATATTACCGGGTGTAACTAGCCATTAACCAATCAAAAGTTGTTATAATTTTCAAGATAGGGAAAATACATGACGTCAAAGCTCGCGACGTTGCGCGCCTAAGTCAAATTTAGTTGATTTTGGTCATATATTGAATACAAAGCTGTTAATTTGATCAACTGTAGGGTTCTACCAAAGGTAGTACCCTACACCGGGTAAAAAACACTCGAAATGTTCATATTTTTGGCTTATTCTTTCTAACAACAAAGAAAACGTCACTTTTACGTGGTCCACCGGGGTTCAAAATGTCTTATTATTGACCATAACCGGGGATAAATTCGCTATTTACGTTCATATCCGTAGATATGGAGATTTTAACACCATTCAGTAGCCTCAGGATGTACTTCCGCCCCGTCTTTGCTACTTCAGGGTATTAAAATCTCCATATCTACGGATAGGAACGTAAATAATATAAGGGCTGCGTCTCAGGATGTACTTGGCTACTTCAGGGTGTTAAAATCTCCATATCTACGGATAGGAACGTAGATAACGTATTTATCCCCGGTTAGTCAAAAATAAGACATTTTGGACCCCGGCGACCCACGTAAAAGTGACGTTTTCTTTGTTTTTGGAAAAAATAAGTAAAAAATATGAAAGTTTCGAGTGCTTTTTACCCGGTGTAGGGCTCTAGAACCTTTGGTAGAACCCTACAGTTGATCAAAGTAACAGCTTTATATTCAATATATAGCTAAAATTAACTAAATTTGATTTTGGAGCGCAACGTCGCGAGCTTTAACGTCATATTATCCCCACTTTGAAAATTATAACAACATTTGATTGGATAATGGCTAGTTACACCCGGTAATATGGCCTAGCAACACCCGGGAATATGGGTTTTTCATACCCGGGGATTTAACCAATCAAAAGTTGCTATAATTTTCAAACCGGGGATAACTTATAATATCAGGTGGCATGTGACATATCATGTGGGATCATAGGCGATGAAAAAGGATCTCTCATACTTCTCCCTTTTCATGATATGATAACATTTTACGAATTTTCAAAATATAAACGAATATCTAATCGTGAGATTTTTAGGTCATATGACTATAACAAAATAAATGTCATTTTTTCTTTAATAGCTTCAGTCAGTTAATTTTTCGTGATACAAGTAGGAATAAGTAACACTTGACATTTTCATTTTATTTTATTTTTGACGTGTTTATATGCATTTTGTTTATCAATACACATTGTAGAGAGGAATAATAACTCTAAAATTGCAAAAGGGAAAATTTGTGAAATTTGTAAGTTGTTGTCATTCTCAGTAATATGAGACAGGCAATAATACGATGATCTGTACAAGTTATTTTGAATGAATTTTGTAGTCTATTTGTTATCGCTGTTCCGTTCATTTTACCTACTTCCGTCGGGAGTTTCGTAGAAAGAGATTTTTTTTATTAGAATTTTATTTCAAGTTTATTTCGATTTTGCATAGAGTAAATAATTAAAGAATTTGGAATTTTTCATTGAAATATATTTCTTTTGCGTTTCTAAATTATCAATTGATCTATTTTTTAAACTTCCGGAGAACAGATATTTGGCTATCAATATAGAAGGAAAAATCGGACAGCCTACCGTTATAAGGACTTCGTCCTTTATTATATAAAAACAGTTCCATTCGGTGTGCTTGGTCTGGCTTCCGGGTTTTTGTGGGTGTTCGCATTATCCAATCATTAGCTGCTTTATTTATTAATAATTTTATGATTGTTTTTTTTATTATTATTATTTCTTCTGGTTGTGATTTATTTTAGTGTACTTTAGTATACCTTCTAACTAGACAATTATCATTCCTATATATATTGGAACCTTTCATACGATTATAAGCAACAATACAGTCAAACCTGTATAAAGTGAACATGGAATAAACCGAAATCCTGTATAAACCGAACATAAAATAAAGTACTTATGCAGGAAATATTTGTTAATTTAACCTGTATAAAACGAACATCTGTCTTCTCCGAATACAATTAGGTGCGGTTAAATCATCGATAGACGCTCGGTATGAAAAACATAACATAAGAACAATGGCGAAAGCTATGAGAATCGAAATTAAATTGTCATTCTTCTTTATCTACAATATTTTGATATCTAACAAATAATACATATAATGGTACCCAAGATAAATGGGTGGAAACTTAAATTGCTTCTTGACCAGGAACCATAACTCTGGAACCAAACACTTAAATTCTGCCAATAGCTTTTATCATTTCTTCTAAGGTTTTTTTTAATTACATTCTGCTAAATGTATACGCTATTAATATGAAATCGGCACGGCCATGAATGCTCGCGCATCTGAAAATTATCTGGCAATTTCACGCTCATCCAGTGCATCAAAAAGTGTCGAGATTGTTTCAATCGTAACTACTCGGCCATTCTCGCTACCCTGCAAATAACCTCGTATGCATTAGGCGTATAAATCGCACTACTTTTCACATGTCAGTTACATGAAAGTTTGATAAAGTTATATGTTAAATAATTTTCTATATTTCAATTAAAGTTTTAATTAGTTTTGCATGATTAGATTTTACTTAGTATGTCTTCCATATTGGATTTTCGTGGACTACATTTTTGTGCGGCTTAACTTAACTTAACTTCCGGCAAACAATTTAAGAAGAATTTCTACTATGTACGTACGAGGTTATTTGCAGGGTAGCGAGAATGGCAATCGTAACTACTCGGCCATTCTCGCTACCCTGCAAATAACCTCGTGCGTGTGTGCGTGCGTGCGTGTGTGTGTGTGTGTGTGTGTGAAGTTAATTTTGTTCTTTTTAACCCTTCGACTGCGACGTTTCGTGTATAATCGTAACTTCGTGTGTGGTATATTTCCTGACGTTATGGCTTTTTCAGCAGAGTGACGTCATCTTGACGTCATTTTAACAGCAATGTGACATTACTTATCGTTTCTTTTTAATCTTAAAGATGTTCTATATGTACCATATCTGTATCTAACTTCAAATTGTGCAATCTAATAGCGTATTTGCGTAACTTATTCTTAAAGAAAATAAACGTAAATTTCTTTTCTAAAGCCCTCTGGCCGATATCGGTCTATCGGGATGAAAAAGTCCTTATCATCCTTCCCTCCTGCTATATCTACCTGCTGACTCCATAAGCAAAACTCGTATCAAAGTTTGCGTTAGCTGAGCTGGACTTATCAACAGTGAGCAGGGGTTATCACCAAATTATCCCAACATTTCAACGATAATTCATGTGAAGATGGCAAAAGTAAATAAAATTCATCAACACCATTAGCTAGTTAACATTATTTTTTTTAAACATATATCAAATTAGGAACTGACGTGTCAGCAATATCAACCAACATCGTCCTACAAAAATGTACTTGACACATTTCTTGATAACCTCTGCTGAGACGTCATAATTTTTACGTCATAAAGGAGGTCGCGACCTTTGTGTTTTCTACTCCGGAACGTTATTGGGAGTCTTGGGAAGCAAAACCTTTAATGAAAATGGGTGACTTTGATGTTTGTAATAAAAAAAAAACAATGAATATCACCATTAAAGGAAAAATGTAACAATCTTAACATTTAAATAAACCTGTAAAAATAAATGGTATATTTGCAAACTACTATATATAAATGAACTACGGTTTTGGGGAAGCGTCTTTTGAATATTTTGAATCGTGTAATTTTTCCCCCGAAAATACAAATATAGATGTATCCGTGTTTATGTTTGATTTAAGGATGATAAAAGGAGGTCGTGACCTTTGTGTTTTTTTTACTCCGGAACGTTATTGGGAGTCTTGGGAAACAAAACCTTTAATGAAAATGGGTGACTTTGATGTTTGTAATAAAAAAATAAAAAAAATGAATATCACCATTAAAGGAAAAATGTAACAATCTTAACATTTAAATAAACCTGTAAAAATAAATGGTATATTTGCAAACTACTATAATTTTTCCCCCGAAAATACAAATATAGATGTATCCGTGTTTATGTTTGATTTAAGGATGATAAACATGTCATCTGAATGTGAATATGATTGATACTGATTGATTGAGCCTGCTCGACAGAATATGAAGATTGTGACTCGTTCGCTTCGCTTACTCGCCAACAAGCTTCATATTCTGGCTCGGCAGGCTGATATTTTCGGTATCAATCAATTCACATCCAGATAACATATACTGATATGGAAAAGGGCATGCATTAATCTATATGTATTAAATCACATAGTAATAATATCAATATCACACTGACATGGAATAAGGTGTAGTATTCCGAGTGAGTGAGTGAGTGTTGTTTAACGCCAACTCAGCAATTTTTCAGCTATATCATGGCGAGCACAAGTGCGGAATGTTCAACGAGATGATGATGAGGTCTGCTTTGTACTAGATCAACACGCTTTTTGGGATTTTTTATAGTGCTAGCTCACTGAAACAACAGTCCGCGTGTAGCACTGGGGACGCTATATCATATGTATATGGAATTAATAAAGGACGAAGTCCTTTTAACGGTAGGCTGTCAGATTTATTCTCCTATATTGATAAAGGACGAAGTCCTTCTAACGGTAAGCTGTCCGATTTTTCCTTCTATATTGATAGCCAAAAATCTGCTCACCGGAAGTTTAAAAAATAGATCAATTGATAATTTAGAAACGCAAAAGAAATCTATTTCAATGAAAAATTCCCAATTCTTTGATTATTTACTCTATGCAAAACCGAAATAAACTTGAAATAAAATTCTAATAAAAAAATCTCTTTCTACGAAACTCCCGATGGAAGAGCGGCGTAGCCATAACAAATCGGCTACACAATTCATTCAAAATAAAAGATAATAGCCTCACCGGACGCAATTACGAACGGACACAATTACGAACGAAATAAAAAGTATGTCCCCTAATTGTTCCTTCAAAACATGAATTAAAAAAATGCTTTTATAAATAGATACCCCGCTAAATTACACGTGTTTTGGGAGAAAATTATTCATGCGCAGTTGTTGAATGTTGCAGACGACGGGTTTTCATATTTGTAAACAGAAAACGATCGACAATTGCACTTGGAATCTATCGCTAAAATTCATTGAGGTACGCATATTTTGTTATCTTATGCCTGTAATTGGAAAGAATATGATCTCCTGGTTCTATGCATATGTAGAACACATTGAAATTAAAACAAAAACAGTCAATATAATACATTTTCCTTACCTTGATCTATCCCAAAATGTCAAAATCCGTGATGTACCTTATTCATTGAAGAGTCCAAGGAATTCCGAATGCAAACTGGCACACATTTATGGTATGAATAAAGGAAAGGTTTTTATGTCATGTGTATTATATACAAATGGATATGTGAACGTAAATGAATGAATGCTCTTTCAATTTTAACAGTTGTCATTAAATAATTTACACTAGAAAGGTTATTATGATGTCGTTCGCAATTGTGTCCGGATCTAGGTCACAGAGTGACTAGAACGGGGTCATGAAAATCTGTTTAAAACCCGTAACAATGCATTGAATAATATATGGGCTATGATTCAAAAGGAATATTGGTGTTTAATCTGAAATATGAACATGCAATCAGCTTCATCAATTTGGTCAAATTTATTATCAAATGCCACGGTCAATATCATCGAAATTGTTCGTAATTGCGTCCGGTGAGGCTAACGTGTACGGATCATCGTATTATTGAAATTTGAGGACTTCGTCCTTCAAACAGGTTGCCTGTCTCATATTAGCCAAATATCTGTTCACCGGAAGTTTAAAAAAAATAGATCAATTGTTATTTAGAAACGCAAAAGAAATATATTTCAATGAAAAATTCCCAATTCTTTAATTATTTACTCTATGCAAAATCGAAATAAACTTGAAATAAAATTATAATAAAAAAATCTCTTTCTACGAAACTCTCGATGGAAGAGCGGCGTAGATAAAATGAACGGAACAGCTATAACAAATCGGCTACAAAATTCATTCAAAATAAAAGATAATAATGTGTACGGATCATCGTATTATTGAAATTTTAGGACTTCGTCCTTCAAACAGGTTGCATGTCTCATATTATCTAAATAACAAACGAGGACTGATGCCATTGTGGTATTTCCTAAACAGAAAACATGGTCCACTTCTGGTCTAAATAATTTGACATATTAGACTGTAGCCTTGGCATTGGTCTTACCGATCACAATGGGGAATTCCTAATGAACAAGGAGTTTTTATAGCATTTGATGGCTATTATACTCATTTAAGTGTACAGAAATAGCATCTATTTAAAAAACAACATTCTGTTTAGAATTTAGTCTGTGGGTACTAAATTTGAGATCAAAACAAATCCCGTTTTGTTTTGGCAACTTAACCTCATAAAACATACCATTTTAATTAATTAAGTGAAATTATTATTTTCAAAATCCTTAGAAAAATAAGTTGTAAAGCACATGTTTGATTAACAATCTCTGTAAATGACTGGCAATTAGCCATTTCACGCCTCTAAATAACAAGTTCCCTATGCCTTAGTTTTATTATAGTTTTGTAATTACATTTTGTAAATGAACTATACTGATCAGAAAAATCTGTTTTATTTCCTTTTTGTTAATATTAGAATACCGTAATATACAAAACATTTTTTTCCAATAAAAACAGTTGATGGTCTTTGCCGTTTAGTAATGTCAAACGATATTTTATAGTTGTCCTGCTAAGAAGATATGCAGAATTATTTTTCTTTATGTGTTTCATCTCATTATTTCTGATGGAAAAAAATTTGTAATGACGTAGCATACTGCTACCTTTATTGGTTTTACCCACCTTGACCCAAATCACCAATAAATCAAATATTAAATGTTTTTATTTATCACATAGTATTTAGTGTTTCTGGACACACAATCTTAAAAACGCTATGAAATTGCTCATTTTATAGGAAGCTACCAGTTGGCAATCGCTATGAACCGCCATTGAAAGAGAACACGTGGACAGTATCAACGCTAATGATTTTTATAAGAATATTTTTGTATAAGATCATAACATTTGTCTTTTGCCAGAAACATATGTTGAGGAAAGGTTATCGTTCTCGATATTTAAAGGGTCAAAACATAGAAAATGAATAAAATACAATATCAAGGTTGGTTTACTAGGCCGTTAGGATTTTTATGTATTACCGATCTAATATACTATAAACGGGAACAATTTGTGTGCTGTGTTATTTCTGCGATCTTCTGACTTGATATAATTGCGACCATTTTAATTTGAATCTTCTGTAATAGCAAAACAAAGTTAAATTACTGTCAAATATTCGTGTATCGAAGAAGAACAGACAACACAATGGCAAAAATAAAAAGTACAAAAGGAAAAACAACGATCTACAAAACATACACATAAAACTACACGAACTCCACTAAAAACCTGGGGTAAACTCATTTCCTGCTCTATTAGTAGCACCCGTCATAGTGCTAAGACTCAACATTAGAATCAGGATCAATACAAATGGTATTACGGATTCTTTTATTTTGAGTACCATCAACCATATACCATTTCTACAATGTTACAGCTTGAACAATAAGTGGAAATGGGATAAATTAATAATAGACACATGGATGCGAAGACAGGTGAGGTTTTGTCATCAGTTTGCTTCCGTCGTCGTATCACTTGCATGAGCTAATACATATACAATGTATAATAATTTATCTTTTAATTATTTTATCTGGTCGTATCAACATGGTAAAAGAAACATTTTTCGTGACAAAAAGACAAAATATTTAATCATGAATCGGCGGAAGTGGGAGTATTTGACAATCTCTCTTATCATTGAAGAGCAAAACATAAAACTAAATAATGTGCATATAGGAGAAAGACTAAGTCATTTGTTTTTCAGGAAGCAGACATAATAAAAAGAAAACCAGTTTTTGAAGCCACAACCTTCTCGTCTGCCGATGTTTTTACTTCGGTACGTTATTTCTTTTATCCGATCTAACATTTTAGCATTCAAGGATCTTATAATACATGGTGCGTAAAAGATTATGTTTCAACTTGTAATGAAAGACACAATATCGATACGTGACAGTTAATTGGTGAGTTGATACTTTCTCCCCCTCCTTCCGCTTGCCTACAGTAATCAGACTTATAGCTTTCCTTATGTTATAAGTAATATTGACAAAATGTCGTTAGCCATTAAGCAAAACGTTGTTAAAACGAAACCTTGACACAAAAAAAAGTAGATGGCAATATAATATAATATATTAATAATATTATTTTAGATATCTTTGCAGACAAACATGATCATCATCTGTACTAAACTACTTAACTATATTTACAAAATTGGAAATTTAAGAGGAACAAAATACTTGCCCCTACAATACATTTGCATACATTTATTAGCCTAGAAAGGTCGGATATGGCGCTTTAATGGCAAGCTTAACTTTTTATACTGTTAGGCATGAGTTGAACCGTTCAACATATATACAGCTGTCCGGAGGAGGAGGATCGATGATCATGGTGTTTAACGCCATTTTCAACAAGTCCGTCAATATCCGACCTTTCTATACTGATTACATGTTTTTCTCTGCACGATACATATGCCCTAATTAAAAGAAAGGCAGAAATATGTACATGCAAAGATCGTGTAAATAAGGGTAATAACAAAATTACCGAACTCCGAACAATCTTACAAAGGGAAAGTCAAAACTCATAATTATATAAACAGACAAAATCAGTCAACAACCGGAAAACTGTGAAAACCGTAAAGGAGGGTGCGGAGTTTCCGCTACCTATACATGGATGGCTTAAATATATAGTATGCTGTCCAGCGATTTTATTTTTCGATTTTTTTAAACAGACCATCGCTATTAGCTGCAATAATGTAGCTCCTGTGGCAAACTTGTGTCTCGGCAGAGCTACAACGCGGTCCCATTCGTCACAATGGAGCAAAAAAAAAGTTGCAGTTGAAACATAAAAACTCACTATTTACGCTTCAAACATTTCATTATATCAATTACTGATGATCCCAGTCCTTGTTTAATCGGTTTGGCTGAGAAATATATGCTTTTCAAAGTTAGCAACAACTTTGTTCAAATTTATCGATCGTTTTCCATAACCGAAACTACGGAAGGCGGAGCTTTTCTAAATATGGTATTTCTTATTACAAGCTGATGTAAACATTCCAATCGTAACTACTCGGCCATTCTCGCTACCCTGTTATTTGCAGGGTAGCGAGAATGGCCGAGTAGTTACGATTGGTAAACATTCACGCCTAAATCGCCAAATATGGTATCGACATCCAATTAGTGAGGCCGGAAATGACGAAATTCAAAATTTTCAAAGAGAAGATTTTATTTTGTGGGAATTACATTCTAAACTACTGGTAGGTGATAAAAACTTGTTATAATAATGGACAAAGGGAAAGGTTATGTCTTATTATTGATAAATGCAGGCGTCAGAAGCTCTGTAAGCGAGCGCAGAAATCTCGGCGGCTGCTCCATTACGTGTAATGGCATCCCGTTATAACCCTTGCGAGTAAGCGAGCATTTAGGGTTTTATTATTAGAACTACATCGCTATGGATGTTGCTAACGACGGGTCGGATATAAACGAATGGTTTGATATAAAGAAACATTACCTAAATATTTGATTGTCAATCAATCACAATTCTGCTTTCCCCATTCATTTGTTTTTAAAAGACAATTGTTGACCAATCATGTATATTATACTTTCCACGGGAACGTCAGTTCCTGTTCCACTAGTTTCAGCCATCGTGGTACTCGTTACAAACCCGGTGATAAGTCACGAATGAAGAAAGTGGAACACATATGTGGTCAATTGTGACATATATTTCGTAACGGTTAACAAAGTCATGATGAGGACCATAAAATTTTTGAAGTGATGACTGACCCTTGGTTCAGTAGCTTCCTTGTAGCCACCTTTTATCAAGGTAATCATGGTAGAGCCACAAGCTATGGAATATCGCATCAACTGAGAGATATATACTCCATATGCAGGTGCTGCTGGAATATTGCTATATATAAATAGAAAGTTCACAATGGAGTTTGGTTTGGTTTATGGTGTTTAGCGCCAGTTTCAGCAATATTTCAGCTATATCATGGCGGTCGGTTTTATTGGTGGAGAAAACCACCGACCTGTCATAGGTCACTGACAAACTTTATCACATAATGTTGTATTGAGTACACCTCGATTGAACGGGATTCGAAGTCACAACGCTAGTGGTGATAAACACTGATTTCACAAGTAGTTTTAATCCAACTACCATACGATCACGACCATGACGGCCCCTTGCCGACACCAGTAATATCCAGTGGCGTCAACAAAGTGAATAAATGACCTTATACCACTCGACCGCCCAGGCCCCTTTTATTAAAATGTCCACTAAGTTAGATACATGTATGTATTTTATCTTACAGGATATACTGAAAACACACATTTAGTGACATTCTATTCAGAAACCAAAATTCTTAAAGACAACTTACCTATATGAATTATAACCAGAGGCTCCCAGGAGCCTGTAATCGCTCACCTGAATCAAAGCTGCTTTCAATAACAACGCAACTGCACTGTGGCGGCCATCTTGGTGGGAGAGCGCGACTGCCGGACACATTTTTGGAAAAGGACCATCCAATGACTATTCCATCAAAGTTTGGTTCTAATTGAGCTACTGGTTCCAGACAAGATGGTTTTTATGCGAATTTCCCATAGGGTCCATTGTTGAACTAAGTTCAGCTGTGCAGCCATCTTGGTCAGAGGGCCGAACCACTGAACACATTTTTGGAAGAGAACCATCCAATGACTATTTCATCAAAATTTTGTTCTTATTGAGCAAGTGGTTTCAGACAAGAAGATTTTTATGGGAATTTCCCATAGGGTCCTATGTTAAATTAAGTTTGGCTGTGGTGGCCATCTTGGTCGGAGGTCTGAAGGGGACCACCCAAGGATCATTTCAGCAAAGTTTGGTTGTGATTGGCTCAGTAGTTTCAGAGGAGAAGATTTAAAAATATCATCACCCTTTTTTCTATTTTTAGCTTGGTGGCCATCTTGGTTGGAAGTTGGGATCACCGGACACAATTGTTAAGGGGGGGCCACCCAAGGACCATTCCACCAAAGTTTGGTTGCAATTGGCCCAGCGGTTTCTGAGGAGAAGATTAAAATGTGAAATGTTGACGGACGGACGAAAAGTGATGGCAATTGCTCACATGGCCTAAAGGCCAGGCGAGATAAAAACGGAATATATGTTAAACTACTCCTTGCCATGTAGCTGCAGTTAAAATTTTAGCTCATTTTGACTTATACTAAAGCAGCAATGGACAATTGAAAACATGTCTATTTTTAGCAACAGCAGCCATCTTGAATGGAGGGCGGGGCTGTCAGACATAATTTTGAAAGGGACCCACCAAGGGACCATCCCTGCCAGGTTTGGTTTAATTTGGTTCAGCGGTTTCAGAGAAGAAGATTTAAATGTGATCTTTTATCAAAATATCCCTAATTTGCATAATCGGTATAAATCGGCTGAAAGAAAAATTTCACAGAAAAACCCGGAATATATCTTAAACTACTCATTGCCATGTAGCTGCAGTTAAAATTTGAGCTCAGTTTGGTTTATAATAAAGCAGCAATGGACAATTGAAGAAAATTCTATTTTTAGCAACAGCAGCCATCTTGAATGGAGGGCAGGGGCTGTCGGACATAATTTTGAAAGGGACCCACCCAGGGACCATCCCTGCCAGGTTTGATTTAATTTGGTTCATCGGTTTCAGAGGAGAAGATTTAAATGTGATCTGTTATCAAAATATGCCTAATTTGCATAATCGGTATAAATCAGCTGAAAGAAAAATTTCACAGAAAAACCCGGAATATATGTTAAACTACTCCTTGCCATGTAGCTGCAGTTAAAATTTGAGCTCATTTTGACATATACTAAAACAGCAATGGACAATTAAAATTGCATCCCCCCTTTTTTCTATTTTTAGCTTGGTGGCCATCTTGGTTGGAGGTCAGACACAAATTTGGAAGGGGGCCATCCAAGGACCATTCCACCAAAGTTTGGTTGCAATTGGCCCAGTGGTTTCTGAGGAGAAGATTAAAATGTGAAATGTTGACGGACGGACGACGGACGAAAAGTGATGACAATAGCTCACATGGCCTAAAGGCCAGGCGACCGTTTCACTAAAGTGATCGTAAATCGTAAGTCTAAAATCACTTAAGATTTCCTTACGTGCATGAATACGTGCGTTTCACTAAACTAGTCCTAAGCTCAGTTACGACTTACGACTTGCGACAAGTAACATCTCCTATAGTGGAGGTAAAAATACATTGTATATGTTACAGGCGATTTAAAGAATCAAGCATTCTGTAGAATGACTGTAATTTTAGGCAATCTATAGAATGCCTAGCATCAATAGGAATTCTATCGAATGCCTAAAAATATCTAGTCATTCTATAGAATGCCTGAATTTTTTTTAGCTATTTTCAATAAAACGTATGAAAATTATTACTAATACTTTAAATAAAAGAAATTCACAGTTTTGTCCAATATATTTATATCATATTGAATGTTTTTAATAAAGATTGTAAGAAAATGATAATCCCCTCCTTCATGATTAAGTACTCACTTTGCTCATTCTTAATCATGAAGAAGGAGATTATCATGTTTTTACATATACAAAAATACCCCTAGGCTTTATTTATGTATAACTAATTGAACAGGTTAAAATTGTTGTCAACATTATCTTAGGGTGAGTTTGTCTTCACTCAAAACTGAATTAATTCTATCATTCTGTAAAAATTGTCATGGCAGAAGAATGCAGTGTGCTCTCCAATGAGCAAACATTTACTAATAAGCTTTGTGAGACTTTGGAGTCTTAATTCAAAATCAACCATATGTTAAAGAGATAAATACTACAATATTCTAAACAAAATAAAGACTGGAGAAAAAGAAAACAAAGTGGATTACTACTATATTCAAAGGTAAGCAAACTAACAAAGGACCGAGATTGCAGTTAATTTAAATTCTGTAAATGATCATTTCAACAAGTTATGTCTCACCAGTGCAGATAAAGTCAAAAGATTTGGAAGATCAAAAACCGAAAGAACAATGTCTGATTAAGAACAAATAACCTGAAGGGCCTAAACAGTAATGCCTAAACCAGCTAAGGACAGGGCTTTGCACAAGGGAGATACTCCTTAGTTTAATAAATTTAGAAAATTTTAGATATGCAATCGCGCAAAATAAAAAAGGGAGGTAACTCCAATTTAATAGATTGCAATGCAATCGCGCAAAGAAAAAAGGGAGGTAACTCCAATTTAAAAGATTGCAATGCAATCGCACAAAATAAAAAAAGGAGGTAACTCCAATTTAATAGATTGCAATGCAATAGTAATAAATTAAAAAAGGGAGGTAACTCCAATTTAATAGATTGCAATGCAATCGCACAAAATAAAAAAGGGAGGTAACTCCAATTTAATAGATTGCAATGCAATCACGGAAAATAGAAAAAGGGAGGTAACTCCAATTTAATAGATTGCAATGCAATCGTGCAAAATTAAAAAAAAGGGAGGTAACTCCAATTTAATAGATTGCAATGCAATAGCACAAAATAAAAAAAGGGAGGCAACTCCAATTTAATAGATTGGAATGCAATCGTGCAAAATAAACTCCAATATAAAAAAGGAAGAAAACTCCAATATAAAAAAGGGAAATAACTGCAATATAAAAAGGGAGGTAACTGCAATATAAAAAAGGAGATAACTCCAATATAAAAAAGGGAGATAACTCCAATATAAAAAGGTAACTCCAATATTAAACCAGAGGCTCTCAAGAGCCTGTATCGTTCACCTGGTAATAAAATAAACCAATTGGTCCTATGTAAAAACTATGTCCTGCGTCATCTTGGAATTACGATCAACATAAAAAACACAAAGTTTGTAAAGGACCTTCCAATGATTGATGCACAGTTTAGGTTCAATCAGTGCAATAGCTTCAGAGAAGAATATATTTCTGTATTTTCCCCATATGTTCTGTGTTAATACTATGACCTGTGGTGGCAGCCATCTTGGATTTCCGATCGGCATAAAAAACAGAGGACCTTCCAATGATCATTCCTGGGCAGTTTGGTTTCAACTGTCCAAGTGGTTTCAGAGAAGAAGCATTTTGAAACATTTTTCCCATAGGGTCCAATGTTAAACTAAGTCCTGCCGTAGCCGCCATTTTGAATTTCATATCAGAATAAAAAACGTATATTTTGTAGAGGACCATTCAATGAACATTCGTGTACAGTTTGGCTTTAATCATATTTGTAGTTTCTGAGAAGAAGGCATTTGAACATTTTCCCATAGGGTCCAATGTTAATCTATGTCCTGCGGTGGTGGCCATCTTGGATTTCCGATCGGCATAAAAAAACACACACCTTGTAGAGGACCTTCCAATGATCATTCCTGGGCAGTTTGGTTTCAATTATCCAAGTGGTTTCAGAGAAGAAGCGTTTTGAAACATTTTTCCCATAGGGTCCAATGTTAAACTAAGTCCTGCCGTAGCCGCCATTTTGAATTTCATATCGGAACAAAAAACGTAAAGTTTGTAGAGGACCATCCAATGTACACACATTTGGACAGTTTGGCTTTAATCATATTTGTAGTTTCTGAGAAGAAGGCATTTGAACATTTTCCCATAGGGTCCAATGTTAATCTATGTCCTGCGGTGGTGGCCATCTTGAATTTTTGATCGGCATAAAAAAACAGAAACTTTGTAGAGGACCTTCCAATGATCATTCCTGGGCAGTTTGGATTCAATTGTCCAAGTGGTTTCAGAGAAGAAGCGTTTTGAAACATTTTCCCCATAGGGTCCAATGTTAAACTAAGTCCTGCCGTAGCCGCCATTTTGAATTTCATATCGGAACAAAAAACCTAAAGTTTGTAGAGGACCATCCAATGAACATTCATGTACAGTTTGGCTTTAATAATATTTGTAGTTTCTGAGAAGAAGGCATTTGAACATTTTACCATAGGGTCCAATGTTAATCTATGTATTGCGGTGGCGGCCATCTTGGATTTCCGATCGGCATAAAAAACATAAAATTTGTAGAGGACATTCCAATGATCATTCCTGGGTAGTTTGGTTTCAACTGTTCTAGTGGTTTCAGAGAAGAAGCGTTTTGAAACATTTTTCCCATAGGGTTCAATGTTAAACTAAGTCCTGCCGTAGCCGCCATTTTGAATTTCATATCGGAACAAAAAACGTATTGTTTGTAGAGGATCATCCAATGAACATTCATGTACAGTTTGGCTTTAATCATATTTGTAGTTTCTGAGAAGAAGGCATTTGAACATTTTCCCATAGGGTCCAATGTTAATCTATGTCCTGCGGTGGCGGCCATCTTGAATTTCCGATCGGCATAAAAAAACAGAAACTTTGTAGAGGACCTTCCAATGATCATTCCTGGGCAGTTTGGTTTTAATTATCCAAGTGGTTTCAGAGAAGAAGCGTTTTGAAACATTTTTCCCATAGGGTCCAATGTTAAACTAAGTCCTGCCGTAGCCGCCATTTTGAATTTCTTATCGGAACAAAAAACGTAAAGTTTGTAGAGGACCATCCAATGAACATTCATGTACAGTTTGGCTTTAATAATATTTGTAGTTTCTGAGAAGAAGGCATTTGAACATTTTCCCATAGGGTCCAATGTTAATCTATGTATTGCGGTGGTGGCCATCTTGGATTTCCGATCGGCATAAAAAACATAAAATTTGTAGAGGACCTTCCAATGATCATTCCTAGGCAGTTTGGTTTCAATTATCCAAGTGGTTTCAGAGA
Organism: Bathymodiolus brooksi; assembly: GCA_963680875.1. Classification (NCBI taxonomy): domain Eukaryota; kingdom Metazoa; phylum Mollusca; class Bivalvia; order Mytilida; family Modiolidae; genus Bathymodiolus; species Bathymodiolus brooksi. Next base: position 59,819,598 of record OY804576.1, on the reverse strand, counting down.
AGAAGCGTTTTGAAACATTTTTCCCATAGGGTCCAATGTTAAACTAAGTCCTGCCGTAGCCGCCATTTTGAATTTCATACCAGAACAAAAAACGTAAAGTTTGTAGAGGACCATCTAATGAACATTCATGTACAGTTTGGCTTTAATCATATTTGTAGTTTCTAAGTAGAAGGCATTTGAATATTTTCCCATAGGGTCCAATGTTAATCTATGTCCTGCGGTGGCGGCCATCTTGGATTTCCGACCGGCATAAAAAACAGAAAATTTGTAGAGGACATTTCAATGATCATTCCTGGGCAGTTTGGTTTCAACTGTCCAAGTGGTTTCAGAGAAGAAGCATTTTGAAACATTTTTCCCATAGGGTCCAATGTTAAACTAAGTCCTGCCGTAGCCGCCATTTTGAATTTCATATCGGAACAAAAAACCTTAAGATTGTAGAGGACCATCCAATGAACATTCATGTACAGTTTGGCTTTAATCATATTTGTAGTTTCTGAGAAGAAGGCATTTGAACATTTTCCCATAGGGTCCAATGTTAATCTATGTATTGCGGTGGCGGCCATCTTGGATTTCCGATCGGCATAAAAAACATATAATTTCTAGAGGACCTTCCAATGATCATTCCTAGGCAGTTTGGTTTCAATTATCCAAGTGGTTTCAGAGAAGAAGCGTTTTGAAACATTTTTCCCATAGGGTTCAATGTTAAACTAAGTCCTGTCGTAGCCGCCATTTTGAATTTCATATCGGAACAAAAAACCTTAAGATTGTAGAGGACCATCCAATGAACATTCATGTACAGTTTGGCTTTAATAATATTTGTAGTTTCTGAGAAGAAGGCATTTGAACATTTTCCCATAGGGTCCAATGTTAATCTATGTCCTGCGGTGGTGGCCATCTTGGATTTCCGACCGGCATAAAAAACAGAAAATTTGTAGAGGACCTTCCAATGATCATTCCTGGGCAGTTTGGTTTCAACTGTCCATGTGGTTTCAGAGAAGAAGCATTTTGAAACATTTTTACCATAGGGTCCAATGTTAAACTAAGTCCTGCCGTAGCCGCCATTTGGAATTTCATATCGGAACAAAAAACCTTAAGATTGTAGAGGACCATCCAATGAACATTCATGTACAGTTTGGCTTTAATCATATTTGTAGTTTCTGAGAAGAAGGCATTTGAACATTTTCCCATAGGGTCCAATGTTAATCTATGTCCTGCGATGGCGGCCATCTTGGATTTCCGATCGGCATAAAAAACAGTAACTTGGTAAAGGACATTCCAATGATCATTCCTTTACAGTTTGGGTTCAGTCAGTTCATTAGTTTCAGAGAAGAAGATCTTTGAAATTTCAGCCAATCAGAGCATATTATTGGCCCTGGCAGCCATATTGAATATCCGACTGGAACGAAAAACAGTAACTTTGTAGAGGACCATCCAAGGAACATTCCTGCTAAGTTCGGTTCCAATCGGCCAAGTGGTTTCGGAGAAGAAGCTTGAAATGTGAAAAGTTTACAGACGACAGACTACAGACGACAGACGACAGACGACGGACGCCAAGTGATGGCAATAGTTCACATGGACCTTTGGTCCAGGTGAACTAAAAAGTGAGATAACTTCAATATAAAAAAGGGAGGTAACTCCAATATAAAAAGGGAGATAACTCCAATATAAAAAAGGGAGATAAACCCAATATAAAATAGGGAGGTAACTCCAATATAAAAAAGGGAGATAACTTTAATAAAAAAAAGGGAGATAACTCCAATATAAAGAAGGGAGATAACTCCAATATAAAAAGGGAGATAACTCCAATATAAAAAAGGAGGTAACTCCAATATAAAAAAGGGAGATAACTCCAATATAAAAAAAATATTGGAGTTATCTCCCTTTTTTTATATTGGAGTTATCTCCCTTTTATTATATTGGAGTTATCTCCCTTTTATTATATTGGAGTTATCTCCCTTTTATTATATTGGAGTTATCTCCCTTTTATTATATTGGAGTTACCTCCCTTTTTTATATTGGAGTTATCTCCCTTTTTTATATTGGAGTTATCTCCCTTTTTTATATTGGAGTTACCTCCCTTTTTTATATTGGAGTTACCTCCCTTTTTTATATTGGAGTTATCTCCCTTTTTTATATCGGAGTTATCTCCCTTTTATTATATTGGAGTTATCTCCCTTTTATTATATTGGAGTTATCTCCATTTTATTATATTGGAGTTATCTCCCTTTTTTTATATTGGAGTTACCTGCCTTTTTTATATTGGCGTTATCTCCCTTTTTTATATTGGAGTTATCTCCCTTTTTTATATTGGAGTTATCTCCCTTTTTTATATTGGAGTTACCTCCCTTTTATTATATTGGAGTTATCTCCATTTTATTATATTGGAGTTATCTCCCTTTTTTATATTGGAGTTACCTGCCTTTTTTATATTGGCGTTATCTCCCTTTTTTATATTGGAGTTATCTCCCTTTTTTATATTGGAGTTAACTCCCTTTTTTATATTGGAGTTACCTCCCTTTTTTATATTGGGGTTATCTCCCTTTTATTATATTGGAGTTATCTCCCTTTTATTATATTGGAGTTATCTCCCTTTTATTATATTGGAGTTATCTCCCTTTTTTATATTGGAGTTACCTCCCTTTTTTATATTGGAGTTACCTCCCTTTTTATATTGGAGTTATCTCCCTTTTTTTTAAATTGGAGTTATCTCCCTTTCTTATATTGGAGTTATCTCCCTTTTTTTTATATTGGAGTTATCTCCCTTTTTTATATTGGAGTTACCTCCCTTTTTTATATTGGAGTTATCTCCCTTTTTTATATTGGAGTTATCTCCCTTTTTTATATTGGAGTTACCTCCCTTTTTTATATTGGAGTTACCTCCCTTTTTTATATTGGAGTTATCTCCCTTTTATTATATTGGAGTTATCTCCCTTTTATTATATTGGAGTTATCTCACTTTTATTATATTGGAGTTATCTCCCTTTTATTATATTGGAGTTACCTCCCTTTTTTATATTGGAGTTATCTCCCTTTTATATATTGGAGTTATCTCCCTTTTTTATATTGGAGTTATCTCCCTTTTCTTAAATTGGAGTTATCTCCCTTTCTTATATTGGAGTTATCTCCCTTTTTTTATATTGGAGTTATATCCCTTTTTTATATTGGAGTTACCTCCCTTTTTTTATATTGGAGTTATCTCCCTTTTTTATATTGGAGTTATCTCCCTTTTTTATATTGGAGTTACCTCCCTTTTTATATTGGAGTTACCTCCCTTTTTTATATTGGAGTTATCTCCCTTTTTTATATTGGAGTTATCTCCCTTTTATTATATTGGAGTTATCTCCCTTTTTTATATTGGAGTTATCTCCCTTTTTTTATATTGGAGTTATCTCCCTTTTATTATATTGGAGTTATCTCCCTTTTTTATATTGGAGTTATCTCCCTTTTTTTATATTGGAGTTATCTCCCATTTTTTATATTGGAGTTATCTCCCTTTTTTATATTGGAATTACCTCCCGTTTTTTATATTGGAGTTATCTCCCTTTTATATATTGGAGTTATCTCCCTTTTTTATATTGGAGTTATCTCCCTTTTTTATATTGGAGTTATCTCCCTTTTTTATATTGGAGTTATCTCCCTTTCTTATATTGGAGTTATCTCCCTTTTTTATATTGGAGTTACATCCCTTTTTATATTGGAGTTATCTGCCTTTTTTATATTGGAGTTACCTCCCTTTTTTATATTGGAGTTATCTCCCTTTTTTATATTGGAGTTATCTCCCTTTTACTATATTGGAGTTATCTCCCTTTTATTATATTGGAGTTATCTCCCTTTTATTATATTGGAGTTATCTCCCTTTTTTATATTGGAGCTACCTGCCTTTTTTATATTGGAGTTATCTCCCTTTTTTATATTGGAGTTATCTCCCTTTTTTATATTGGAGTTACCTCCCTTTTTTATATTGGAGTTACCTCCCTTTTTTATATTGGAGTTACCTCCCTTTTTTTATATTGGAGTTATCTCCCTTTTATTATATTGGAGTTATCTCCCTTTTATTATATTGGAGTTATCTCCCTTTTTTATATTGGAGTTACCTCCCTTTTTTATATTGGAGTTATCTCCCTTTTTTATATTGGAGTTACCTCCCTTTTTTATATTGGAGTTATCTCCCTTTTATTATATTGGAGTTATCTCCCCTTTATTATATTGGAGTTATCTCCCTTTTTTATATTGGAGTTACCTCCCTTTTTTATATTGGAGTTATCTCCCTTTTTTTATATTGGAGTTATCTCCCTTTTTTATATTGGAGTTATCTCCCTTTTATTATATTGGAGTTATCTCCCTTTTATTATATTGGAGTTATGTCCCTTTTTTATATTGGAGTTACCTCCCTTTTTTATATTGGAGTTATCTCCCTTTTTTATATTGGAGTTATCTCCCTTTCTTATATTCGAGTTATCTCCCTTTTTTTATTTTGGAGTTATCTCCCTTTATATATTGGAGTTATCTCCCTTTTTATATTGGAGTTATCTCCCTTTTTTATATTGGAGTTACCTCCCTTTTTTATATTGGAGTTATCACCCTTTCTTATATTGCAATTATCTCCCTTTTTAAAAAACTCCAATATAAAAAAAGGGAGATAACTCCAATATAATAAAAGGGAGATAACTCCAATATAAAAAAGGGAGATAACTCCAATATAAAAAAGGGAGATAACTCCAATATAAAAAAGGGAGATAACTCCAATATAAAAAAAGGGAGATAACTCCAATATAAAAAAGGGAGATAACTCCAATATAAAAAAGGGAGATAACTTCAATATAAGAAAGGGAGATAACTCCAATATAAAAAAGGGAGATAACTCCAATATAAAAAAGGGAGATAACTCCAATATAAAAAAGGGAGATAACTCCAATATAAAAAAGGGAGATAACTCCAATATAAAAAAGGGAGATAACTCCAATATAAAAAAGGGAGATAACTCCAATATAAAAAAGGGAGATAACTCCAATATAAAAAGGGAGGTAACTCCAATATAAAAAAGGGAGATAACTCCAATATAAAAAAAGAGAGGTAACTCCTATATAAAAAAGGGAGGTAACTCCAATATAAAAAAGGGAGGTAACTCCAATATAAAAAAGGGAGGTAACTCCAATATAAAAAAGGGAGATAACTCCAATATAAAAAAAGGGAGATAACTCCAATATAAAAAAGGGAGATAACTCCAATATAAAAAAGGGAGGTAACTCCAATATAAAAAAGGGAGGTAACTCCAATATAAAAAAGGGAGATAACTCCAATATAAAAAGGGAGATAACTCCAATATAAAAAAGGGAGATAACTCCAATATAATAAAAGGGAGATAACTCCAATATAATAAAAGGGAGATAACTCCAATATAATAAAAGGGAGATAACCCCAATATAAAAAAGGGAGATAACTCCAATATAAAAAAGGGAGGTAAATCCAATATAAAAAAGGGAGGTAACTCCAATATAAAAAAGGGAGATAACTCCAATATAAAAAAGGGAGATAACTCCAATATAAAAAAGGGAAGTAACTCCAATATAAAAAAGGAGATAACTCCAATATAAAAAAGGGAGGTAACTCCAATATAAAAAAGGGAGGTAACTCCAATACTAGAGGCTCCCGGGAGCCTGTATAGCTCACCTGGGTATAATAACAACATCAGTCAATAAAACTTGATAACTTCGGTAAAAAAAATTAACAAATGTAGCCTTCCTCATTGCAGACCCCTTCTACAAAAAAATGTGGGCAGGGGTTCCCCCTTTAATGTAAGTTATCAAAATTGCTGTAAAAAAACATATATGTCAATGATTATCAAAATTTAGCTTTTCCGACTTCATATTTTGTAATAGAGTTGCTTCCCTTTGATTATTTGAGTAACCAAAAGCAGTGAGTCAACAAAAAAATGCATTTCAAGAGGAATAACTCTTCACAGCTGTCGCACATTTTTAACTGTGGGAAATATTTTGTAGATCTTGACATGCTGAACATTTTTGCAGTTTAAACTTTCCCTCTATCTCTAATAGTTTTTGAGATATAAGATGATAGTATTAAAATTGAGAACATTTTGATGAAAAAAGGGCAATAACTCCAAAATGGGTAATTGGATTTACTTCAAAATTGCAGGGTAGGAAGATCTTCACATGCTGCAAATTTTTGAAATTTAAAATTAACCTTTATCTCTTATAGTTTTTGAAATATAAGACGAAAAGTATTAAAAAACTAGAGGCTCCCAGGAGCCTGTATAGCTCACCTGGGTATAATAACAACATCAGTCAATAAAACTTGATAACTTCGGTAAAAAAAATTAACAATTGTAGCCTTCGTCATTTTTATAAATTTGATGAAAAAAGGGCAAGAACTCCAAGATGGGTAATCAGATTTACTTCAAAATTGCAGGTAAAAAAAAAAATTGATCGAAGGGTCGAATCGCCAAACACATTTTTGGAAGAGAACCATCCAATGACTATTTCATCAAAATTTTGTTCTTATTGAGCAAATGGTTTCAGACAAAAATATTTTTATGGGAATTTCCCATAGGGTCCTATGTTAAATTAAGTTTGGCTGTGGCGGCCATCTTGGTCGGTGTTCTGAAATGCTGGACACAATTTTGGAAGAGGACCACCCAAGAATCATTTCAGCAAAGTTTGGTTGAGATTGGCTCTGTAGTTTCAGAGAAGAAGATTTTTTTAATTTCATCCCCCCTTTTTTTCTAATTTGCATAATCGGTCAAACTCGGTAAAAGTTCAAAGTTCATAAAAAATCCCGTAATATATGTTAAAAAGCTCATCATTATGCTTATACAGTTCAAATTTGGGCACTTTCGGGCTTAAAATAGAGCAGTTTTGGCCATTTGAGGAAATTTCTATTTTTAGTAATGGTGGCCATCTTGGATACAGTACGGCGCTGACGGACACAATTTTGAAAGGGGACCACCTAAGGATCATTTCAGCAAAGTTTGGTTGAGATTGGCTCAATAGTTTCAGAGAAGATTTTTTTTATAATTTCATCCCCCCTTTTTTCTAATTTGCATAATCGGTTAAAATCAGTAAAAGTTCAAAGTTCTTTAAAAATCCCGTAATATATGTTAAAAAGCTCATCATTATGCTTATACAGTTCAAATTTGGGCACTTTCTGGCTTAAAATAGAGCAGTTTTGGCCATTTGAAGAAATTTCTATTTTTAGTAATGGCAGCCATCTTGGATACAGGACGGCGCTGACGGACACAATTTTAAAAGGGGATCACCTAAGGATCATTTCAGCAAAGATTGGTTGAAATTGGCTCTGTAGTTTCAGAGGAGAAGATTTTTTTTTTAAATTCATCCCCCCTTTTTTTCAATTTCATAATCGGTCAAAATCGGTAAAAGTTCAAAGTTCATAAAAAATCCCGTAATATATGTTAAAAAGCTCATCATTATGCTTATACAGTTCAAATTTGGGCACTTTCTGGCTTAAAATAGAGCAGTTTTGACCATTTGAAGAAATTTCTATTTTTAGTAATGGCGGCCATCTTGGATAAAGGACGGCGCTGACGGACACAATTTTGAAAGGGGACCACCTAAGGATCATTTCAGCAAAGTTTGGTTGAGATTGGTTCATTAGTTTCAGAGGAGAAGATTTTTTTTTAATTTCATCCCCCCTTTTTTCTAATTTGCATAATCGGTCAAAATGGGTAATGGGATTTACTTCAAAATTGCAGGGTAGGTAGATCTTGATATGCTGCACATTTTTGCAATAAACTTAACATCTATCTCTAAATAGTTTTTGAAATATAAGACGAAAAGTATTAAAATGAAAAAAAAAAATTGATGAAAAAAGGGCAATAACTCCAAGATGGGTAATCAAATTTACTTCAAAATTGCAGGGTAGGTAGATCTTGACATGCTGAGCATGTTTGCAGTTTCAACTTACCATCTGTCTGTTATAGTTTTTGAAATAAAGGACGAAAAGTATTAAAATTTTGAAAATTTGATGAAAAAAGGGAAATAACTCCAAAATGAGTATTGGGATTTACTTCAAAATTGCAGGGTATGTAGATCTTGATATGCCGCACAGTTTTGCAATTTAAAGTTAACCTTTATCTCTTATAGTTTTTGAAATATAAGACGAAAAGCATTAAAATTTTACAAATTTGATGAAAAAAGGGCAATAACTCCAAGATGGGTAATCAGATTTACTTCAAAATTGCAGGGTAGGTAGATCTTGATGTGCTGATAATTTTTACCCCATGTCAGATTTTTGATATTACTAACGGTTTTTGAGTTATTACCAAAAACCTGCAATTTTACCATATGTTCTATTTTTAGTAACAGCGGCCATGTTGGTTGGTGCACGGCATCACCGGACACAATTTTGAAACTAGATACCCTAGTAATGATTCAAACCAAGTTTGGTTTCCATTGGTCTAGTACTTTCAGAGGAGAAGATTTTTGAAAAAGTTTACGACGTACGACGGACGACGGACGGACGACGGACGACGGACGACGACGACGGACGCCAAGTGATGAGAATAGCTCACATGACCCTTTGGGTCAGGTGAGCTAAAAATTATAAATTTGATGAAAAAAGGGCAAGAACTCCAAGATGGGTAATCAGATTTATTTCAAAATTGCAGGTAAAAAAAAAATGGATCGAAGGGTCGAACCGCCAGATACATTTTTGGAAGAGAACCATCCAATGACTATTTCATCAAAATTTTGTTCTTATTGAGCAAATGGTTTCAGACAAAAAGATTTTTATGGGAATTTCCCTTAGGGTCCTATGTTAAATTAAGTTCGGCTGTGGCGGCCATCTTGGTCGGTGTTCTGAAATGCCGGACACAATTTTGGAAGAGAACCACTCAAGAATCATTTCAGCAAAGTTTGGTTGAGATTGGCTCAGTGGTTTCAGAGGAGAAGATTTTTTTTTTAATTTCATCCCCCCTTTTTTCTAATTTGCATAATCGGTCAAAATCGGTAAAAGTTCAAAGTTCATAAAAAATCCCGTAATATATGTTAAAAAGCTCATCATTATGCTTATACAGTTCAAATTTGGGCACTTTCTGGCTTAAAATAGAGCAGTTTTGGCCATTTGAAGAAATTTCTATTTTTAATAATGGCAGCCATCTTGGATACAGGACGGTGCTGACGGACACAATTTTGAAAGGGGACCACCTAAGGATCATTTCAGCAAAGTTTGGTTGAGATTGGCTCAATAGTTTCAGAGAAGATTTTTTTTTAATTTCATCCCCCCTTTTTTCTAATTTGCATAATCGGTCAAAATCGGTAAAAGTTTAAAGTTCATAAAAAATCCCGTAATATATGTTAAAAAGTCCATCATTATGCTTATACAGTTCAAATTTGGGCACTTTCTGGCTTAAAATAGAGCAGTTTTGACCATTTGAAAAAAATTCTATTTTTAGTAATGGCGGCCATCTTGGATACAGGACGGCGCTGACGGACACAATTTTGAAAGGGGACCACCTAAGGATCATTTCAGCAAAGTTTGGTTGAGATTGGCTCGGTAGTTTCAGAGGAGAAGAATTTTTTTAATTTCATCCCCCCTTTTTTCTAATTTGCATAATCGGTCAAAATTCAAAGTTCATAAAAAATCCCATAATATATGTTAAAAAGCTCATCATTATGCTTATACAGTTTAAATTTGGGCACTTTCTGGCTTAAAATAGAGCAGTTTTGGCCATTTGAAGAAATTTCTATTTTTAGTAATGGCGGCCATCTTGGATACAGGACGGCGCTGACGGACACAATTTTGAAAGGGGGCCACCTAAGGATCATTTCAGCAAAGTTTGGTTGAGATTGGCTCAGTAGTTTCAGAGGAGAAGATTTTTTTTTAATTCCATCCCCCCTTTTTTCTAATTTGCATAATCGGTCAAAATCGGCAAAATTTCAAAGTTCATAAAAAATCCCGTAATACATGTTAAAAAGCTCATCATTATGCTTATACAGTTCAAATTTGGGCACTTTCTGGCTTAAAATAGAGCAGTTTTGACCATTTGAAGAAATTTCTATTTTTAGTAATGGCGGCCATCTTGGATACAGGACGGCGCTGACGGACACAATTTTGAAAGGGGACCACCTAAGGATCATTTCAGTAAAGTTTGGTTGAGATTGGCTCGGTAGTTTCAGAGGAGAAGAATTTTTTTAATTTCATCCCCCCTTTTTTCTAATTTGCATAATCGGTCAAAATTCAAAGTTCATAAAAAATCCCATAATATATGTTAAAAAGCTCATCATTATGCTTATACAGTTTAAATTTGGGCACTTTCTGGCTTAAAATAGAGCAGTTTTGGCCATTTGAAGAAATTTCTATTTTTAGTAATGGCGGCCATCTTGGATACAGGACGGCGCTGACGGACACAATTTTGAAAGGGGGCCACCTAAGGATCATTTCAGCAAAGTTTGGTTGAGATTGGCTCAGTAGTTTCAGAGGAGAAGATTTTTTTTTAATTCCATCCCCCCTTTTTTCTAATTTGCATAATCGGTCAAAATCGGCAAAATTTCAAAGTTCATAAAAAATCCCGTAATACATGTTAAAAAGCTCATCATTATGCTTATACAGTTCAAATTTGGGCACTTTCTGGCTTAAAATAGAGCAGTTTTGACCATTTGAAGAAATTTCTATTTTTAGTAATGGCGGCCATCTTGGATATAGGACGGTGCTGACGGACATAATTTTGAAAGGGGACCACCTAAGGATCATTTCAGCAAAGTTTGGTTGAGATTGGCTCAGTAGTTTCAGAGGAGAAGATTTTTTTTTAATTTCATCCCCCCTTTTTTTCTAATTTGCATAATCGGTCAAAATCGGTAAAAGTTCAAAGTTCATAAAAAATCCCGTAATATATGTTAAAAAGCTCATCATTATGCTTATACAGTTCAAATTTGGGCACTTTCTGGCTTAAAATAGAGTAGTTTTGGCCATTTGAAGAAATTTCTATTTTTAGTAATGGCGGCCATCTTGGATACAGGACGGCGCTGACGGACATAATTTTGAAAGGGGACCACCTAAGGATCATTTCAGCAAAGTTTGGTTGAGATTGGCTCAGTAGTTTCAGAGGAGAAGATTTTTTTTAATTTCATCCCCCTTTTTTTCTAATTTGCATAATCGGTCAAAATCGGTAAAAGTTCAAAGTTCATAAAAAATCCCGTAATATATGTTAAATAGCTCATCATTATGCTTATACAGTTCAAATTTGGGCACTTTCTGGCTTAAAATAGAGCAGTTTTGACCATTTGAAGAAATTTCTATTTTTAGTAATGGCGGCCATCTTGGATACAGGACGGCGCTGACGGACACAATTTTAAAAGGGGACCACCTAAGGATCATTTCAGCAAAGTTTGGTTGAGATTGGCTCGGTAGTTTCAGAGGAGAAGATTTTTTTTAATTTCATCCCCCCCTTTTTTCTAATTTGCATAATCGGTCAAAATCGGCAAAATTTCAAAGTTCATAAAAAATCCCATAATATATGTTAAAAAGCTCATCATTATGCTTATACAGTTCAAATTTGGGCACTTTCTGGCTTAAAATAGAGCAGTTTTGGCCATTTGAAGAAATTTCTATTTTTAGTAATGGTGGCCATCTTGGATACAGGACGGCGCTGACGGACACATTTTTTAAAGGGGACCACCTAAGGATCATTTCAGCAAAGTTTGGTTGAGATTGGCTCAGTAGTTTCAGAGGAGAAGATTTTTTTTTTAATTTCATCCCCCCTTTTTTCTAATTTGCATAATCGGTCAAAATGGGTAATGGGATTTACTTCAAAATTGCAGGGTAGGTAGATCTTGATATGCTGCACATTTTTGCAATAAACTTAACATCTATCTCTAAATAGTTTCTGAAATATAAAACGAAAAGTATTAAAATGAAAAAAAAAATTGATGAAAAAAGGGCAATAACTCCAAGATGGGTAATCAAATTTACTTCAAAATTGCAGGGTAGGTAGATCTTGACATGCTGAACATGTTTGCAGTTTCAACTTACCATCTGTCTCTTATAGTTTTTGAAATAAAGGATGAAAAGTATTAAAATTTTGAAAATTTGATGTAAAAAGGGAAATAACTCCAAAATGAGTGATGGGATTTACTTCAAAATTGCAGGGTAGGTAGATCTTGATATGCCGCACATTTATGCAATTTAAAGTTAACCTTTATCTCTTATACTTTTTGAAATATAAGACGAAAAGTATTAAAATTTTACAAATTTGATGAAAAAAGGGCAATAACTCCAAAATGGGTAATCAGATTTACTTCAAAATTGCAGGGTAGGTAGATCTTGATGTGCTGATCATTTTTAAACCATGTCAGATTTTTGATATTATTAACGGTTTTTGAGTTATTACCAAAAACCTGCAATTTTACCATATGTTCTATTTTTAGTAACAGCGGCCATGTTGGTTGGTGCACTGCATCACCGGACACAATTTTGAAACTAGACACCCTAGTAATGATTCAGACCAAGTTTGGTTTCCATTGGTCTAGTACTTTCAGAGGAGAAGATTTTTGAAAAAGTTTACGACGTACGACGGACGGACGACGGACGACGACGACGGACGCCAAGTGATGGCAATAGCTCACATGACCCTTTGGGTCAGGTGAGCTAAATAAAGAATAATTTTAAAATTAGCTGTGTATGCATGGTGACTTGTATTATATTTTTCATTTATGAAGAAAGTTCATCTTACTTAAGAAAGTAATCTGCATCTATGTGCTACATTCTTCAATTAAAAAATCACATTAAATCAACATCATTATCAAATGAGAATGCACTTCCTTAAACTCTTCCCCTAAGCCCTGGATCTGCCAGTAATTATATTAATGTCAATTTTCATGCTTAAATGAAAGAACCTAACCCATATCTGTTTTTTATTGAATATATTGCAAATGCAATCTTAAATAGAGCACAGAAAAAAATTAGGGGGGGGGGGTGTCTATAGGACACAAATGCCCCTGTTTTCAGCTAAAGTTAAAAGGAAGCACAACTCCGAAACCACAAAAGGGTTCTTAACCACATTCAAAGTTGATCTTTCCCTAATGAGGCTATGCATTGTGATCAATAATATAGTCATGTAAAAATTTCAGAACATTTGAAATTGAAGTTATAGAGAACATAAATCAAAACTGTAATTTGTGAATTTGCCCAAATTCGAACCTGTCTATTGTGGTAAAAAACATATGTAGGAATAACAATGTAAGCATTGCTCACATATTAAAAGATCTAAGACTTTGGGAGCCAAACTCATTTATTTAATTTCACAATAAAATCACCAAAAATTCCAAATTACACATTATAATTATGTCGTAAACCACAATGTTCCAGAAAATCCATTTTGATGTGATGAAGTTGGACACTATAAGTAATATTATGACTCATGGACAAAAATTCTTTTGAAGTTTACTGTTAAATGGAATCAAAATTAATTTCTTATTTATCAAGGTGTGGTGTTCAGAAAGTGTCTTAATTCTAGATGTAACCAAGATGTCTAGGATACTGGAAGAAATGAAAATCAAAACCCTCCTTCCATTCTATCAATAAAGCAAAAAAAGTAACTCACTTAAAAATTTATTGCTTGTACAAAGCTACATTTCAATTCATTAAAGCACGTTAATTTCTAGTGAAGACACAACAGCAGTAAAATGAAGCTGTTACATACCTCACATTAATTGAAACTGATTAGCTTTACAGCATCACATGAAATATTGTCTTGATCATGTGTCAAATTACATACTGACAAATATTATACACATTTTCTTCTTTAATAACAATTTAATCATATTTACTGCACTTTCAGCCAGAGTATTACTATTGATAGCTATAACATAATTTAAATAAAGAGAAAATAATCCTATTCATTTCACTAAAAAAACAGCAAAAGTACTCATAACTACAGCCTACATAAGAAATAAAACAGGAGCATTTATGTATAATAAAAGGAACAACTAGGAAGAACTGTTTTAGATACCTAAAACTTATGTCTCCCCTTAATGTGGCCATCTGTACAACAATAAGTTACACATTATCAGTTGAATGATACTATTTAAAAAACAATTATTTGACCTTGAGGTCAAAGATCAAGGTCCCATGAAAGTCATTACGACACACCGCCTTATGGTCATGCACCCACATACCGAATATCATTGACCTATCTGGAAAGACAAAAATGTTATGGCCCTGACAAGAAAATACTATTTAAAAAACAATTATTTGACCTTGAGGTCAAAGGTCAAGGTCTCATGAAGGTCATTACAGTATGCGACACACCGCCTTATGGTCATGCACCCACATACTTGAATGATACTATTTAAAAAAACAATTATTTGACCTTGAGGTCAAAGGTCAAGGTCCCATGAAGGTCATTACAGTACGCAACACACCGCCTTATGGTCATGCACCCACATACCAAATATCATTGCCCTATCCCGAAAGACAAAAAAGTTATGGTCCGGACAAGCTTCGATGAAAAGAAGCGGAAGAAGCGGGGGGAAAAATCAGACTAAAACAATATGTCACCCTTCGTTCGGAGGGGAGACATAACTACTTGGAAATTAGCAAGCAATGTAATAAATAAAGTTAAATAATGGTAAAATGTACTGTAATTTTTATTGATTTAAGAAAGAATTATTTGACATAAATTGATATTTAAGATATGCCATCAATACAATAATTATACAAAATAAAGACATAAAATCATTGCATGAAATTATTCTTGATAAATAGAAAAAAATGTTTGATATTTTTTTTAAATCATATAAATAACAATTCTACATTCTAAAAGCCAATGATAAGATGGACAGGAAATGTTCATTAATAGACCTAGTACAAAATGTAGGCAGACAATGGGAATCACTAGACGTACAAGTATGTTCCACTAAATGAACAAATTTAACTTGTTTCCAGTGAATTCGTCAACAAAATTATTTCTTGAATGATTCTCTTGTAAACCCCGCTAAAACCTAACCTCTTAAAGAAATCACAAGTGGAACTAGACGCTCCCAGGAGCCTGTAATCGCTCACCTGGTTTTCAATTTGACATCTAAAGTTAATAGAAAATGGGGGTGTTACACATAATTTTGAAAGTGGGCCACCCAAAGATCATTTCAACTCAAATTTCTGAGCAAAAGATTTAGATGTGATTTTTATCTCATAATATTCCTAAACGGAATCAACTGGCTGAAAAAATCTCACAGAAAAACCCGGAATATATGTTAAACAACTCATTGCTATGTAGCTGCAGTTAAAATTTGAGCTCATTTTGACTTATACTAAAGCAGCCATGGACAATTGAAGAAATGTCTATTTTTAATAACAGCAGCCATCTTGAATGGAGGGCGGGGCTGTCGGACACAATATTGAAAGAGGACCACCCAAGGACCATCCCAGCCAAATTTGCTTTAATTTGGTTCATCAGTTTCAGAGGAGAAGATTTAAATGTGATGTTTTATCAAAATATGCCTAATATGCATAATCGGTATAAATCGGGTGACAGAAAATTTTCACAGAACAAAACAGAATATATGTTAAACTACTCCTTGCCATGTAACTGCAGTTAAAATTTGAGCTCATTTTGACTTATACTAAAGCAGCAATGGATAATTGAAGAAATTTCTATTTTTAGTAACAGCAGCCATCTTGAATGAGGGTGGGACTGTCAGACACAATTTTGAAAGGGACCCACCTAAGGACCATCCCTGCCAGGTTTGGTTTAATTTGGTTCAGTGGTTTCAGAGGAGAAAATTTAAATGTGATCTTTTATCAAAATATGCCTAATTTGCATAATCGGTATAAATCGGCTGAAAGAAAAATTTCACAAAAAAACCCGGAATATATGTTAAACTAGTCCTTGCCATGTTAAGCTGCATTTAAAATTTGAGCTCATTTTGACTTATACTAAAGCAGCAATGAACAATTAAAATTTCATCCCCCCTTTATTCTATTTTTAGCTTGGCAGCCATCTTGGATGGAAGTCGGGATCACCGCACACAATTTTGGAAGGGGGCCATCCAAGGACCATTCCACCAAAGTTTGGTTGCAATTGGCCTAGTGGTTTCTGAGAAGAAGATTAATATGTGAAATGTTGACGGACGGACGACAGATGAAAAGTGATGGCAATAGCTCACATGGTCTAAAGGCCAGGTGAGCTAAAAAAAAAACGGAATATATGTTAAACTACTCCTCGCCATGTAGCAACAGTTAAGATTTGAGCTCATTTCAGACATGGGGTAATCGTAATCAGTTGTAATCGATTACATTTTTTCATGTAATCGGATGTAATCTGTAATCAGACATTTTTTAGATTACATGTAATCGTAATGTAATCGATTACATTCACTTTGACCCTGTAATCATGATTACTTTCTGATTACATTTAGATTACTTTTCATCAGTTTGACTTATTTTGTCTTAACTGAAACATATCTCCTTAGATATTTAATGTACAATTTATGTAAATGAATTTTCTTCATGAAATTTATTACACAAATAATGTAGAATGGATTACTAGAAAAAATATTAAGTTTATTGACATCTACATAAAAAAATATGTTATGAAATTCAATTGTCAAAAACTCCAGACAAAACTATTAAAGTAAAGTGGCAATCACAACATGATCAAAAGATATTATTCTTTGTTTAATTGCATTCAAAATTTTCATAGCTACAATTTTTTTTATTAAGTATTAATTATGGCTTCAATGACTTGATATCCAAACAAATAATATCTCAATTTCTTTAGGGTTTCAAAATTTCTGTGAAAACATGTGTGTCGGCTTGTGTAAAACAAACTCTAAAATTTATAAATTATATGGCACAACTTTCAAGATTTCATATATGAAATTGCCTCTATGAAAGACTATCACCATGTCCTCATGATTCTCATAAGATAAAGAAATATTTTATATAAACCAAAACATACCTGTAGGTATCTCATGAAGATTGCTTATACAAGTTTAAAAAGAGATATAAATTTCAATAGAAATATTATATAAAAAGCAAAATGTAAATTATAATTTTCAGAAACATTTATTTATGACATACTGTAGTTTCAAAAATAAAGGTGACTGCAAAAATGCTAAGAACTACAGAGGAATTACAGTAACACCTACACTTTCTAAAATAATAGAGAAAATACTAAAAATAAGAGAAAATGGCAAAATCCTATTGAATCAGAATCCACTACAAAAAGGATTCACAGAAAACTCATCACCACTTCTTTGTGAATTACTTGTAGAAGAATTTGAACGAGAAAACAAAGATCTCAAAAGACCTACATACATTGCTATGTTGGATGCAAAGTCAGCGTTCGATGTTGTAGTGCATGCAAACCTAATTAGAAGACTACATCAGTATGAATTTTCGGATCAGTCTATCCTATTAATAAATAGTCTTTATGAAAATGCAGTATCCCATATAAAATGGAAAAACCTAATGTCCGAACAAAACTTTAAAATTGAACAGGGTGTTCGACAAGGCAGAGTCTTAAGTGCCGACCTGTATAAACTGTATATCAACCCTCTCCTGAATTTCCTTGATGACTCTGGATTAGGTGGGAAAATTGGAAATATTAATGTCTGTGCTCCGACCTGCGCAGATGATGTTGCATTGATTGCTTACAACCCATTGGATATACAAACGATGGTGGACATTGCAGTAGATTTCAGCAAACGTGAAGGATACCAACTACAACCTGCCAAAAGTGTTATTCTTCCAGTCAAATCCAAAATCAAGACAATTGTAACAAATGAAGGCTTCTGGAAAATAGATAATAGAATAATGCCAGTAGTAGATAAAGCCACCCATATTGGAATTACCAGATCTGACACCAACTCAGCACGAACTACCGTAGATGAAAACATTAGAAAAGCCAGAAGAGCCACATACAGCCTCATGGGTACTGAATTGCATGGCGAAAATGGCCTAGATCCTGAAACATCAATATCACTGCTGAAAACTTATATCTTACCAATATTAACCTATGGACTAGAAATCGTAATACCAAAAGGAAAACTATTAGATGACATACAAAATTATTACAAGAAGCTTTTAAAGCAATTGTTGTCCCTGACTATAAATGTAGCAGATCCTGCTATATACATGATATCAGGACTATTACCTCTGGAAGCAGAGATACATACCAAGGTTCTTACAATGTTCGGCAATATTACAAGAGCGCATAAAAACTCCACTGAATGGAAGTTAGCAGAAAGACAATTACATATCAAAAGTCTTGACAGTAACAGCTGGTTCATAGAAATAAAAAAGCTATGTATAAAATACGACCTAGAGGATCCAATACATTATATGCAAAACCATTTATCTAAAACAAAATGGAAGAGTCTGATTACATCAGCAATATATAATTATTGGAGTGACAGAATTAATGAGGAAATAAAATATTATTCTACTCTGAAATACCTCTCACCAACATATGAAATTGGAAAAATCCATCCACTAGCCAAAACAAATACTGTCAACCAGAAAGATATCAACAGAATTCCAACCAGACTTAAACTTGCAACTGGGAATTACATGCTACAAACTATGAGAGCAGCTTATAATCAAAACCCTATTGATCCAACCTGCAAACTGTGTAACCAGGCAGAAGAAACTGTCTCACACTTCTTAATATGCTGCAAAACCTTGGAATATCTCCGAGCACCAACGATAAATAACATTATTGAGGAAAGTAGTAAACTGTTTGCTTCACACTGTACTAACCCGCAACTAGATATTATACAATTGATTATTAATCCATTTCACTACGCTGTGAATAATAGCTTAAAAGCAAATACTTGCACCAGCATTGAGCCACTGTGTAGGCAATTAATACACAAATTGCACTGTAAAAGATATGAACTGCTTGCGAAGAACGACCTGTTGAGATGTAAGAGAAAGATAAACATTTCTGCGTAGTCAATAACTCTTGTGTGTATACAGATCACCTAGACATATATTGTTTTAAAATACATGTATTTTACCTTTTAAGCGACTTTACTTAATATGAACTATGTAAATAACATGTGACGTGTAAATACTTTGGTGCTGGATTGAATTGACAATTGGGATATAGTAACATTGTGTTTTATTACTCCAATCAAGGAGGTGTGCCTTAACTGGCAGAATTTCATTGGATACAGATACAGATGCTCGTAGTAGAATAAAAATATATTTTCAATCATACATATTACAAATTAACTGATAAATAGTAGCAAGTTGTAATATTTGTAAAATTTTGGATTTTTTAAAAAGAATATTCCAATGGGGCTTGTATCTGATATTCAGAGATATGTGATATTTCTTCTTTTGATTTTGGTGCTGATTTTCCTTTTAATATTGGATTGTATGATAATTTTCATTATTTGTGAGTTACTGTGCAACTTGTAATGGATATTTTATTACACAAATTTGGATAAATTAAGGATTTACTTTTCATTTTTAGACTGAGAAATTATGCATATTTTTAAGCAAGTTATTAGAATCAGAATGACTTTTGTTTTTTTATCTTCTGAATTATATATCAAGGACACACATTGAAATGGTGTGAAATTTAGTAATGGTGATTGTTACATAATTTGGTGTCATAAATAAGACCTTAATTACAAATTTTATCTGTGGCACAGGTTAAATGCTAATTTATTATCCACAATAGACTTTGACAGGATGTTTGAAATTATTTCATATATATATTATTAAAATATGCAAATGTATGTTATAATATTTACTAATAACATAAGATGGAATGAATATTGGTCATGGTAATAAGACACAAAATATTTTATGAAAAAAAAAAAGGAGAATTTATAATTTACATTGTACTGTATGTTATTGCATGTAATGATCACATTAAAACTGAATTTAATTCATAGTTCTGAGTAAGAGATACCTTAAAAAAAGAAGAGATATTGGACAGATGCATGTGAGACAAAATAACATAAAACACTAATATATTGATTGTCATGACATTAAATGTAATCAGTAATGTAATCTATTACATTTACAAAGTAATTGTAATTTAATCAATTACATTTGAAAAATGATGTAATTGTAATGTAATGCAATCATGAAAATTGCAAAGTAATTGTAATGTAATCGATTACATTTGAAAGTAAACTGTAATTGACCCCAAGTCTGGCTCATTTTGACTTATACTAAAGCAGCAATGGACAATTGAAGAAATTTCTAATTTTAGCAACAGCAGCCATCTTGCATGGAGGGCAGGGCTGTCGGACACAATTTTGAAAAAGACCCACCCAGGGACCACCCCTGCCAGGCTTGGTTTAATTTGGTTCAGAGGAGAAGATTTAAATGTGATGTTTTATCAAAATATGCCTAATATGCATAATCGGTATAAATCGGTGACAGAAAATTTTCACAGAACAAAACAGAATATATGTTAAACTACTCCTTGCCATGTAACTGCAGTTAAAATTTGAGCTCATTTTGACTTATACTAAAGCAGGAATGGACAATTGAAGAAATTTCTATTTTTAGTAACAGCAGCCATCTTGAATGAGGGTGGGACTGTCGGACACAATTTTGAAAGGGACCCACCTAAGGACCATCCCTGCCAGGTTTGGTTTAATTTGGTTCAGCGGTTTCAGAGGAGAAAATTTAAATGTGATCTTTTATCAAAATATGCCTAATTTGCATAATCGGTATAAATCGGCTGCAAGAAAAATTTCACAGAAAAACCCGGAATATATGTTAAACTAGTCCTTGCCATGTTAAGCTGCATTTAAAATTTGAGCTCATTTTGACTTATACTAAAGCAGCAATGGACAATTAAAATTTCATCCCCCCTTTCTTTTTCTTTTTTTAGCTTGGTGGCCATCTTGGTTGGAAGTCGGGATCACCGGACACAATTTTGGAAGGGGGCCATCCAAGGACCATTCCACCAAAGTTTGGTTGCAATTGGCACAATGGTTTCTGAAGAGAAGATTAAAATGTGAAATGTTGACAGACGGACGACGGACGAAAAGTGATGGCAATAGCCAGGTGAGCTAAAAAGGAATTACATAAGGAAGGTTCTGACAATTATGTTCAAATAACTAGCAAATTGCATATAAACTTTAAAATGTTATTCTCCAATTTGGTGACTTGAATTTGTTTTTTACACTTAAAATAATAAGACTAAATAAGGCTTTTTTTTAATCCAAATATCTTTCCCAAGACATGACCTTTAATTTGAGAGTATTTGATCTTCTGAAAATAACTTTGGGTTCCATGACCTTTGACATTGAGGTCAATTTAAAGGTCATATAATGTTATGTTCAATGTTGAAAACCCTAGGTCTGTAAGATTAATAATTTAAATGTTTTAGCCATATATGTATTTAGCCAAACCTTTAATCTTACAGAGGTCAAATTTCAGTAAAACATAACAAAGTTGCAGCATCACATGGTGAACATTGCTTACTTTTCTGTATCACTTACGATTTCCAAGTTAAGCTATAATAAGGGACAAAGACTTTCTGACCAAGAGGGCCAGTCGTGACAATATGTCCAGAGGTTTCAGCAAATTATTGTATCTTGAATCATAATCTTATATCTACGGGGCCTCTGCATATATAATTGTTTCTTGACTAAGCAAACGTGGACTAGCAGGTACTATTTTTGTCACTGGACGTTCGCTATGCAGATTACCAAGAAGGTCTACAAATTTATATGTTGAATATGAATATATTACTGATTTATTTGGTTCCACACAATTACTAGTGCAACTCGCTGTTGACGATGGAGTATGAATTTCAACTTGTTCATTATCGTTTCTTGCATTGTAAGTTTTCATTCTTCTCCGTCTTTTCATACTAGCCATATATTTAGAACATCTCTTTCTATCCTCCCCTAAAGGCATTATTTTAATCTCTCCATCTTCTGGTTCGTGCAGCCTTTCACCTGAAAAAGTGGCTATAATCCGGTCCCTTGTCACTTCGTTTATGCGCTTTTCTTGCGGCAAGATCCACAAGATTCCTTCTTCCACATGATCACCTGTGACTTGTATTTTCCAATGATTTAAATCACTAAGATACATCTTCATGTTGACCATTACATTACAGTTGTGTCTGTCCTGCTTATGTGCCATACCTTTACAATCTGGAAAAAAAATACCAGATACTCTGTAGAATATATCAAGTCAAAGCTACAGTCCTCGAAATGAAAATTTAAATTTATTGGTCCGAATCAAATTCTTTAATTTATTTTTATATACTAAATAAAAACTGAAAAATTTGCTGCTCCAAACAAAGTTTTACTGGTCTTGGGACAGAGGACCTGTGCTCATTGTGAGGACTGCAGTTATGTTTTTTTCTATTATTCTTGTGGTGAGAAGTTATCATATCTTAAATGTAAAGAATTAAGTTACTGAAATTCATTGATCTAATTTTAAAATTAATAATGCATATTAAGTTACCTGGTACTGAAATGTAATGATCAGGAGTTAGGGTTATGCTGTTGAATGCCACTTTCAATAATATTTCAACTACCTGTATATTGTGGCGGTCAGTTGAATTGGTGGATCAGAGAAAACCATGACCTGCCGTAAGTCACTGACAAACTTCATCACATAAATATTTTATCTAGTACACCTCACCATGAGAGGCATTCAAACTCACAATGTTAGTGGTGATAGGCATTCATGATCAGTCATGCATAATTTGAATTATAATCAGTTATGCATTTTAAGTTATTGTCATTTAATGACCAGTTATACATTTTAACTTATTGTAGCTTAATTATCAGTTATGCATGTTAAATTATTGTAATTTAATGATCACTTATACTTTTTTCGTTATTGTAATATATTGAATGGTCATGTATTTTAACCTACAATATTTTTTTTTTTGGGTCATCATTATTTTTTTTTTCTACTTTTTTATTCATGGATCAGTTATTTTGTGACGTATTTAAGTTTTATTCCTTCAATGTATTTTTTCTGGTAGCAATGGTAGTATGTTTCAAAATGGGGGTTTGGGTTATGGTGTTTAACGTCACTTAAAAATAGAATATAAACTGTTGCTTTAAATTAAAAGAAAAATTATTGAACTAAAATATTTCTAAACAAAGTTATAATGTTGATCTCTATGGCTTATATTAAGTATTAATATTATCAAATTAAAACAATTTAAAAATAAATGATTTGGAAATTTGATGATTTATTCCCCTCTCTTACAGACCCTTCTCCAAAGAGCTAACAATATTTCAGTTATATGGTGTCCGAGTCGGTCAGTTTTATTGGTGGAGAAAACTGGAGAACCCGGAGAAAACCACCAACTTGCCACATGTTGTATTGAATCATACACCTCGCCTGAGTGGGATTCAAACTCACAACATTAGTGGTGATAGGCACTGATTGCATAAGTTATTTCAAAATGGAGAAAATCAGGGTTGAAGTACATGTACATCTGTCATTTTTAAATACAACCACTCCATTGATTAGACACCTGGCTTTAGATATTCTACATACTTTATATTTCACTCATTCACAAAATTTGTTTTATCTTCACTGATTTCCATGTGGAGACTTTCCAACATTTCCAAACAAAACAAACCTTCTAAGACAAATCTGGCTTTAAAAACTATAAACTGTGAACGAACACGTTATATAAGATAGATCCCATCAAATAAAGATCTTGTAAACATGTTCTGATTCTGTTTTATAAAGTACGTTGTACAGCTGTACCTTATAGTAATCTTAAGAACATTGTGCTAGAATCTGATAATAGTACGTATACATCAATAATGTTAGCCAATGACAATTTAAAAACAAAATTTAGTCTATGGTTGTTTTTTAATGCTAAGTGATCAGTTTTTCACCTTTATATGTCATGGAGAGAATAAGTTAGTTTGAAGAGATTGAAGTCTGTTTTGGACTAGATTTATTTGATGAGTTAGATATTTATATAGTGATAGCTCACTTAAACAACAGAAGGAAATGAAGCTTCCCTTTGTAAGTTTGACTCATATTGCTGTGGTAACTTGAAGTCAACCAGTCTTTACTCTTACTCCTTCCTACACACTTAGCAGACAATCAGATAATACCAATTGTACAGTCTTAATGACTCGACTAGGGATTAATTCTACAATCTAGCATACTCAAAGCATGGTAGCTATAACAAGGCAGTCTTAAAAATAGAATATAAATTGTTGTTTTAAATTAAAAGAAAAATTATTGAACTAAAATAAGTATAAACAAAGAAATAATGTTGATTTCTATGGCTTATATCAAGTATTAATTACCGGTATATAAAATTTAAACAACTTGAAAATAAATTATTATTTCAAAATTTGGTAATTTATATATAATGTGGAATCAAAAAGGTATGAAATAGTTTGCAGTTTCATTTCCAAACTCCAAAGAGGTCTATCTTTAGATATTGACATTTTAGAACATCAACAGTATTTTTTTTGCTTTTTTTTTTTGCTTTTTTTATTTCTTATATTAACACATATGTAATTGAGTCAGTTTCTAAAAAAAAACCTAAAAAAAACATGTTTTTGTACAATATTGTACATTTTTAGTCTCATCTGATTTATTTTGTCAAAACTATTGGTATTTCCTTTCCTAGTCTTTTTATCTTTTTGACTGTAGGTTGAATTTTATTGATGTGGTTTGTTACTTGTGTAAGCAACGGAGAGTGCAAATTAAAATTCTGTATATGAAAGAAATAATATTCTACAAGCTAGTCAGAGTGGCAACTGAACTTCTTCTTTAATGATATTAATAACAGGAAGAAGATAAATTAATTAGCTTATGTCACACAAAGTTAAGTAAACCTTTGCCATTAAAGAATATCAAATCTTTCAAACCAAAACCAATAATACATCTGATAAGGTTACTTAACAAGAAAGACACAAAAAACATGCTAATTCAACTATTGATCATCTTCTAATGTACCTCTACTTGAATAAACAGTGAACCCTGTCTAAACCGAACCTCCTTGGATCAAACATTTGTGATTGTAATAGACACGTGTGACGTGTTCAGTTTAAACAGATTAAATTAATAAAGATTTCCTACATTGGGATTTTACTTAAAGTTCGGTTTATACAGGATTCTGGTTTATACAGGAATTTATTTTATACAGGATTCTGGTTTATACAGGATTTTATTTTATACAGGATTCTGGTTTATACAGGATTTTATTTTATACAGGATTCTGGTTTATACAGGATTTTATTTTATACAGGATTTTGGTTTATACAGGATTCTGGTTTATACAGGATTTTATACAGGATTTTGGTTTATACAGGATTCTGGTTTATACAGGATTCTGGTTTATACAGGATTCTAGTTTATACAGGATTCTAGTTTATACAGGATTTTATACAGGATTTTGGTTTATACAGGATTCTGGTTTATACAGGATTCTAGTTTATACAGGATTCTAGTTTATACAGGATTCTGGTTTATTCAGGATTCTGGTTTATACAGGATACCAGTTTATTCAGGATTCCGGTTTATACAGGATTCTGGTTTATACAGGATTCTGGTTTATACAGGATTCTGGTTTATACAGGATTCTAGTTTATACAGGATTCTGGTTTATTCAGGATTCTGGTTTATACAGGATACCAGTTTATTCAGGATTCTGGTTTATACAGGATTCTGGTTTATACAGGATTCTGGTTTATACAGGATTCCGGTTTATACAGGATTCTAGTTCATACAGGATTCTGGTTTATAAAGGATTCTGGTTTATACAGGGTTCTGGTTTAAACAGGATTCTGGTTTATTCAGGGTTCGGTGTAGGCAGGTTTACACTGAACATGTTTTAAGTGAAATAAACATTTTCCAGATATTTTTTTGGACAAAACCATGCAGAATCTTTTTGAAAAAATACAGGAAGGAATTCCTTAAGGAATTTAGAGAGAGAAAAAAAAACATTAAAATTTGACCTATAATAAGAAATTTGGGTTTTGGTCCCTTTTGGCCACCTCATATCAGTAATAGCTAAAACACATCTGTTGGAGCATATTAGACAGGCATTATTTTGGGATATTCAAATTTAAATAGAACTAGAGGCTCAGTGTCGCTCACCTTTCATTCTGCTTTAAAGAAACTTAATACAGAACCTTCTAAGGGGGAAACGATTCACCGTATGTACAGAAATCACGATTATTTTTGGGACGGTTCGGTTCACGATACGTGGAGGCCGCTTACGATACAAACGATATGATGCTCATTTTTTGAAAAAAAGTAGTGTTGAACTTCCGTTTTCTTCTTTTGGTGATCATTAAATTAATATTTTGAGAAAAGTGAATCGATTAATTTACGCTTTTAAAATTAATTAATCAAATATCAAATATTTATAATTTCCACTAGTACGTAAGCGACCTCATATAAAAAAAAACATGGCAGCGCCCATGTCGACCAGCATGGACTTCAAGGAATAGTTAGTTTCCTATAAAACGTATCGTGATACATATCGTAATACATATCAAATATCGCGATACGCATCACTTGTGGAAAAAGTGTATCGTTACACCCCTAGAACCTTCCATAGGTGCTTCCCACCAAATTTCAGTTCATTTGGCTAAGCAGTTTCAGAGAAGATTTTTAGAAATCGACCAACCAGAAACAAGAATTGCCTATGGCAGCCATGTTTGTTAACGGATCGGGACGAAATTAGCATTCTTTATAGAACACCTTCCATAGATGCTTCCTACCAAGTTTCGGTTCATTTGGCCAAGCGGTTTCAGAGGAGAAACTTTTTAGAAATCGACCAATCAGAAACAAGAATTACCTGTGGCAGCCATGTTTGTAAATGGATCGGGACGAAATGGGCAATCGCTATAGAGGACCTTCCATAGATGCTTCCTACCAAGTTTCAGTTCATTTGGCCAAGTGGTTTCAGAGGAGAAGATTTTTTAGAAATCAACCAATCAGAAACAAGAATTGTCTGCAGTGGCCATATTTGTTAACGGATCGGGACAAAATGAGCAATCTTTACAGAGGACCTTCCATAGATGCTTCCTACCAAGTTTCGGTTCATTTGGCCAAACGGTTTCTAAGGAGAAGAATCTAAACTAGAGGCTCAGGTGAGCCTGTATCGTTCACCTGACATAAATACATTGTAAGTCCTCTTAAGAATGTCTGCATGCCGAATACATCTAAGTTACTATTCAAATCCCATACTGCCATAGGGTTCTATGTTAAAATTATGTCTGCTCATGGCAGCCATCTTGGATGGAGGTCGTGGTCACTGGACACAATTTTGAAAGTATACTACCCAAGGACTATCCATGCCATGTTTGCTTTAAATTGGCTGACTGGTTTCAGAACAGAAGACTATTAAACAATTTTCCCATAGGGTTCTATGTTAAAACTATGTCCGCTGACGGCGGCCATTTTGAACCGAGATCGGGATCACTGAACACAATTTTGGAAGTTGACCACCTAAGGACCATCGATGACATGTTTGCTATATTGGCTTACTGGTTTCAGAGGAGAAGATTTTAAAACATTTTTTCCCATAGGGTCCTATGTTAAAACTACAGTATGTCCGCTGAAGGCGGCCATCTTGGATGGAGGTCAGGGTCACTGGACACAATTTTGAAAATTGACCATGCCATGCTTGCTTTAAATTGGCTTACTGGTTATAGAGGAGAAGATTTTTAAACATATTTCCCATAGGGTCCTATGTTAAAACTATGTCTGCTGATGGTGGCCATCTTGGATGGAGGTTTGGATCACTGGATATAATTTTGAAAGTTGACCATTTAAGGACCATTCATGCCATGTTTGCTTTAAATTGGCCTACTGGTTTCAGAGGAAATTTTTTTTAAACATTTTTCCCATAGGGTCCTATGTTAAAACTATGTCCGCTGACGGTGGCCATCTTGGATGGAGGTCGGGGTCACAGGACAAAATTTTGAAAGTTGACCACCTAAGGACCATTCATGCCATGTTTGCTTTAAATTGACTTACTGGTTATAGAGGAGAAGATTTTTAAACATATTTCCCATAGGGTCCTATGTTAAAACTATGTCCGCTGATGGTGGCCATCTTGGATGGAGGTTTGGATCACTGGATATAATTTTGAAAGTTGACCATTTAAGGACCATTCATGCCATGTTTGCTTTAAATTGGCCTACTGGTTTCAGAGGAAATTTTTTTTAAACATTTTTCCCATAGGGTCCTATGTTAAAACTATGTCCGCTGACGGTGGCCATCTTGGATGGAGGTCGGGGTCACAGGACAAAATTTTGAAAGTTGACCACCTAAGGACCATTCATGCCATGTTTGCTTTAAATTGACTTACTGGTTATAGAGGAGAAGATTTTTAAACATATTTCCCATAGGGTCCTATGTTAAAACTATGTCCGCTGATGGTGGCCATCTTGGATGGAGGTTTGGATCACTGGATATAATTTTGAAAGTTGACCATTTAAGGACCATTCATGCCATGTTTGCTTTAAATTGGCCTACTGGTTTCAGAGGAAATTTTTTTTAAACATTTTTCCCATAGGGTCCTATGTTAAAACTATGTCCGCTGACGGTGGCCATCTTGGATGGAGGTCGGGGTCACAGGACAAAATTTTGAAAGTTGACCACCTAAGGACCATTCATGCCATGTTTGCTTTAAATTGACTTACTGGTTTCAGAGAAGAAGACTTTTAAAAAAAATTTCCATAGGGTCCAATGTTAAAATTAAGTCAAGTCATGGTGGCCATCTTGAATTTGCGATCAACAAACGATTCATAATTTAGTACAGGACCACCCAATGATCATTCCTGCAAAGTCACAATTCAATTGGCTTAGTGGTTTCTAACAAGAAGATTTTTAAAATTTCGACCAATCAGAACACATTATGGGCCCTGGCAGCCATGTTGGATTTCCGATCAGCGCCAAAAACAAAAATCTTGTATATGATCATCCAATGAACATTTCTGCCAAGTTTGGTTCAAATCTGTTTTGTGGTTTCAGAAAAATAGATGAAAATGTGAAATTCCCATAGAGTCCAATGTTAAACTAAGTCGAGTCATGGTGGCCATCTTGAATTTCCGATCGGCAAACGATTCACAAGTTTAGTACAGGACCACCCAATGATCATTCCTGCAAAGTCACAATTCAACTGGCTTAGTGGTTTCTAACAAGAAGATTTTTAAAATTTCGACCAATCAGAACACATTATGGGCCCTAGCAGCCATGTTGAATTTCCGATCAGCACCAAAAACAAAAATCTTGTATATGACCATCCAATGAACATTTCTGCCAAGTTTGATTCAAATCTGTTTTGTGGTTTCAGAAAAAAAGATGAAAATGTGAAATTCCCATGGGGTCCAATGTTAAACTAATTATAAGTCGAGTCATGGTGGCCATCTTGAATTTCCGATCGGCAAACGATTCACAAGTTTAGTACAGGACCACCCAATGATCATTCTTGCAAAGTCACAGTTCAATTGGCTTGGTGGTTTCTGACAAGAAGATTTTTAAAATTTCAGCCAATGAGAACACATTATGGACCCTGGCAGCCATGTTGGATTTCAAATGGTAGATGACCATCCAATGAACATTTCAGGCAAGTTTGGTTGAAATCTGTTCAGCAGTTTCAGAGAAGAAGATTTAAATGTGAAAAGCCAACGGACAGGCGGACGGATGACGGACACTTACCCATGAAAAAAGCTCACATGGCCTATGGCCAGGTGAGCTCAAAATCAGCCACTCAGAAACAAGAATCGCCTATGGCAGCCATGTTTGTTAACGGATCAGGACGAAATGAGCAATTTTCATAGAGGACCACCCATAGATGCTGCCTACCAAGTTTCGATTCATTTGGCCAAATGGTTTCAGAGGAAAAGAATTTGAAAAATCAACCAATCAGAAACAAGAGTCGCCTGTGGTGGCCATGTTTGTTAATGGATCAGGACGAAATGAGCAATCTTTACAGAGGACCTTCCATAGATGCTTCCTACCAAGTTTCGGTTCATTTGGCCAAGCGGTTTCAGAGGAGAATTTTTTTTTAAATCAACCAATCAGAAACAAGAATTGCCTGTGGTAGCCATGTTTGTAAACAGATCGGGACGAAATGTGCAATCTTTATAGAGGACCTTCCATAGATGCTTCCTCCCAAGTTTCAGTTCATTTGGCCAAGCGGTTTCAGAGGAGAAGATTAAAAAAAAATCGACCAATCAAAAACAAGAATTGCCTGTGGCGGCCATGTTTGTAAATGGATGGGGACGAAATGTGAAATCTTTATAGAGGACCTTCCATAGATGCTTCCTACCAAGTTTCAGTTCATTTGGCTAAGTGGTTTTAGAGGAGAAGATTAAAATGTGAAAAGTTGACAGACGACGGATGCCAAATGATGGCAAAAGCTCACATTGTCTTTGGCAAGGTGAGCTAAAAAATTATTATCCCAGTATTTTGGGCATTAGTCCCTTCTGCCCCTTTAGACACTATCCATCTCGAAAACCATAAGTGCTACGTCAACTCTGTTTGAAAGACGAAACTAGAAAAATTCATAAGGAATCTGTAGTGAAAAAAATTCTCAGTGATCACAGATTTGAAATAAAAATTCAACATTTTTAGTGTTGGTCTCATTTTGACCTCAATACATGTACATTTTGAAAATGGTAAAACTCATGCAAAATATGTTGGTTTGGTTTGGTTTGGTTTATGGTGTTTAACGCCACTTTCAACAATATTTCAGTTATCATGGCGGTATCACATAAAGAGAATATTATAAGGAACATAAAGAAAAATAATAATCAAAACTGGTTGAATAATAAACAAATAAAGAATGTTTTCTGGTGTGTATGTGGATATCTACATACCAAAAACAAAAAAAAAACTTTATGGTAACTTGTTAGGAACCAGGTATGATTAGAATGGCCAAAAACAAATTCCAAGCTTTATTCTGGGGAAAGAATCGTTGTGTTGAACTTTCAGAAGGATTGGTCAACGAAAACAAAGCTCACTGCACGGAAACCATTGTGTCTACAGACAGACGTCAGAGACTACATACAGACCCATAGATACTATAATATGACCGGTAAATGTTTGCAGTCGTGTGATAAATACCATTCTCCCTTTATGTTAACAAATCAGAGATTTGACATATCATTCTTATGACATCAGAAACCCATGTGATGTGCATGTGACAGTTCAACAAAGTTCAAGTCTGATCATCAATTCTATATAAATATGGTTTGAATTCATTGTTATGTTAATGTTAATAAATAGATATTACGTCTTTGTATAATTTCGTCTTTGTATAATTTTGTTTTTGTAAAAACTATTTGTTTCATAATATTATTATTTTGTATTTACTTTACTGCATATTCTCTGTCAAATAAATGTCAATGTACATGCATATGGAAGTATGAAAAACACAACCTCTTAATTATTCATATAAAGGCTGATTGTTTGCCAGAGGAGTGCTTCATATTGTATATACATTTTGTATATATTTGTTGATCATTAGGGATCATCTTGTTAAATACATGTAGTTCTCACATTTCTAAACTTAACTTAGTCTAGACAAAAAACACCCACCAAACTCCTTTAAAGGGATATTAAAGCTCGTTTTAACATATATTTTTTCAACTCGTGACGAAGGTTGTTTCTTTTCAATTTAATTGTAAAAACAATCCAAAAATACTTTACATGCCAATATAATCCCTAATATCGTTAAAAATATCACTTAAAAGGGTCGAAATGAATTTTTTTCCAGGAAGCAAAAATTCAATTATTTGAAAAACCCTGAGAAAACCAGAAGATGACAGAATTATCAATGAATTATGTCACGTTTACAAAGTTTCATTGATAAAAACCTCAAGATAAGACAGAATTATCAATGAATTATGTCACGTTTAAAACAATAATTTAATAAAATAATGTTCTTAGACACTTTTTTCTTTTCTGTATTAATTAGCATTAGACAATATCAATGTGCATCCCACTATTTATAATAGACTTTACAATAGACTTAATATAAAAGGTGTTGTACAATGTCCAATCAAACAAAAAATACAAAATAACTTAAAAGAAAACCAAGTTTTACACATTATTTAATCAACAGAAGTTTTTTTTTAGAAATTGACCGATCAGGGGGGTCAAAATACCATATGACACCGGGATAAAATAAGCAATCTTTATAAAAGAATTTCCATAGATGTTTCCTACCAAGTTTCGGTTCATTTGGCCAAGTGGTTTCAGAGGAAGAGATTTTTAGAAATTGACCAACTAGAAACAAGAATAACCTATAGTGGCTATGTTTGTTAACAGATCAGGACAAAATGAGCAATCTCTATAGAGGACCTTCCATAGATGTTTCCCACCAAGTTTTGGTTCATTTGGTCAAGCAGTTTCCGAGGATAAGGTTTTTAGAAATTGACCAACCAGAAACAAGAATCGTCTATGGTGGCCATGTTTGTAAACGAATCAGAACGAAATGAGAAATTTAAATATAGAACTTTCCATAAATGCATCCTACCAACTTTCGGTTCATTTGGCCAAGCGGATTCAGAGGAGAAGATTCAAATGTGAAAAGTTAACAGATGATATATATGCCAATTGATGGCAAAAGCTCACATGGACTTTTGGCCAGGTGAGCTAAAAAGGACAAAAGGACAAACAATGATGTAGAAAACAATTACACAGAAAACTAGAGATTGAGCAACACGAACCCCACTAAAAACCAGGGATGAGCTCAAGTGCTCCAGAAAAGTTAGCATGAACCCCCTACAAAACAAAAGGGGAGTAAAGACGAACTGAACATCGTATTTACGCTTAATCTAATGTAGTAATGTTATATTTAAAAAAAGCTAACCATGAAGTACAACAGCACTTTTGAGCTGAAAAAATTAAATATAAACAGTTGACCTACAACATGACTATCTGGTAAATGTTTCTCTTTGAAGCTTGTACTTTAACTAATATCTATATTTTCTATGAATTTTCAGTTTTATTCCTGGCTTTTTCTCACTAATTATTAGCAGGTAAGACAACGCTCTGTTGTTCTAAGTTGCAGCGTTTGTTCTATCTATGTTATACATTGCATTGTAAGTAATCAAAAGTGGAATCAGTTTACTATTAAAATGTAACAGTACAAATTAAACATAAAAACCAAAAAGTTCACCTGTATCGTTCATCTATAAAACAAACTGCATGTTGACTTCTGAAACAGTTATTATATCATAATTCCAAAAAATACTATTCTAAATGTCCCCTCAACACAAAATCACAATATGGGAATGTGACAATACGATTATCACCCATTTGGGAGTTTTTACCAACGTTATGCTGTTGAACTATATATGCAGCAATCTTGGATGACATTGGATTTCAAGGTCACATCTTGTTTCAAATGGCTTAAAGATCCCTATAAGAAAATAATTTCTGTAATTTCAATCATATTGAGAGGCCGTGGGCTATAAATTTTTATCACAAATATCATTGTCTAAATTAGTGGTTGATACAAAGACATATCATTAAGATTTGATTTACTTACATTTTATTGTAAGTGACCATCTTGAATCTCCAACCAGTATAAAAACTCATATCTACCATAATAGTTTCATCAAAATAAATACAAATATATATGCCAGGGACAAAGCTTAGCATTTTTGCGGTAGTTGCCAGCTGGGCTCCACAAAATAACAATTTCAGTAGACCAGCAATAATTCTAAAACCTAACAACTGACTTTACATATGAAATATTCAATATTTCAGAAGTCAGCTGGGCAACTGTCTAAAACTTTTCAGCGAACCCAGGCAATAAATGAGTGGTCTTGGGTTGCTGGGCCACTGTAAAGTTTTATCTCTGTATGTATTTGTCAGTTACACACCTACATTCTTTAGACCAATCTGTTAAATGTCAACTTGCATTAAAGACATTAAAAGATTTTTTTTAAATTATTATTTCCTTTCATAATTTATAAAAATCTATAGCGGCTATTATCCTAAAAATAAACTGCACTCTTTATTTGTGCAATAGAGAACTGGGTGACTTCATATGATATAATTATAATTCTATTACGTACTAAGAATTGAAATAATTGTCTCAATCAATCATAAATTTACTTGTCATTTATCTATAAATATTATACCATATAGATCGGTTAGAAAGTCAACTCAGTAATTCTCTCCTGTTTCAGCACTTGTTTAATTTAATTAATCCTACACACAAGTAAATTACTGTAGCCTTTCAAATCTAATATTAAATTTCCTATTAGGAATAAAATAAAAACTGAAAATGGTATATTATCCTTGCAGAAAATGTTCTATAAAAATAAATATTACATAGATTCTGTATTTAACAAAATGAGTGATATTTGAGCAAATGTATTTCTAAAACTAGAATTGAAGTCAATTGATCTTAATTAAAGTGTTGATTAAATTTGTTGAAGATTATGTATTTATCTCAATCTCAATAACTGTTGATAGAGAAATCTTATAAGTATTCAGTACTATGTCATGGTATATATTATCCCATTATTTCAAGACTTGAAATTTAATTTCTTTAATCTTATCAGTTACATTTCATTTAATAAGATTTGGTTTTTACTGACATGCCTAATTTAGTTTTTCTTGTGAGATTATTGGGTACATTGTACATGTAAAATTATAGATTACCAATCAAATAGAATTGTAAAAATTAACAAATTTTTCTGACTGACAAGCACAAAGAGATAATTAAATAATAAATTTGTCCAAAAATAATAGAAACAAGAGGCTGCTTTGAGACTAATTGATCATTCAACTTGCTAACATTTATCTATGCAATCAGTGCTATCACTATTGCCACTAAAGTTGTGAGTTCGAATCCCACTCATGGTGTGTTGTACACGATATAACATCATGATCAAGTTTGTCAGTGAGTTGCAGCAGGTCTGTGCTTTTCTACGGGTACTCCGATGTCCTCCACTACAAAAACTGACCGCCACGAAATAACTGAAATATTGTTGAAAGTGGCATTAAACACTATAACCCTAATCCCCCTAACAGGTCTTTAAAAAAATAGTCAAAGTTGGAGGTGTTCATTCTTCAATATAAACTTGTAATTTTTTGTATGTTGGATCAATCACCAGAATGGACTATCCTCAAATAATTCCTGTCCAGTTTCATTTCAAATTAATGAGAAAAGGTTTTTTTCTTCATATTCCATGGCATGAGATCAGTTGATACTATTACTAGTACAAATTTAAGGTTTGGACATTTTCATTGTTTTATCCTGCAATTGGGTTATTTTTTGTCATAATAAAATGGGTTGAAATAAACTGTTGCTTTATTATGAGTGTCATAATAACACTTTTCACATTAATAGCCTAATAAAGCTAAATAAGCCACGCCTCTTATCGGAACTACTATTAAGGTATCAATGGAGTTTCCGTTATCTTTTGTTTTATTATTAAATTAATTAACATTTTTTTTGCAAATTTTATTGCAGGATAAATTTATACAATATTGGTGTATTGACAGTAAATATAGAATTTATGAGGCACGAAACAGATGGAAAGACTCGCTAAAGCACGTCTTTCCCCAGTTTCTAAGCCTCACCACATAAATTATATATTGTATTTTGTATATTTAAACTCATTCATGTTGAGTACATTTTTGTATTCAAGTATGGGTTTACAGATGCTTATGAGTAAGGGAGAGTGATTGTTGTTTATTGCCACAGGAGCAATTTTTTAGCTACCTGTACATGTATACCTTGTACATGTATATAGATATCAATAAAAGTTACTTTTTGATTTAGATGATGGTTCTGTTTGTTTTGTACTAGACCAATAAACTGAGTTGGATATTCATAGTGTTAGCTCATTGAAACAACAGTTTACAGATAGACATGTCCTGATTCCAAACAAAACATCTTTGCTCTTACTCTTTAAAGCTGCATGTTTAGCAGAGAAGCAACAAATATTAATTTAATAATCTTTGGTTTTACCCAACCAGGGAATTTTGGCTCACTATGACAGTTGCTTTTTACAAACATGTATTCTCTAATTAAAAGTGTCTAGGGTGTTTAGGGACCATGACAGCATCCTGAATTTGGATTTGATTAAAAAAAAAACACTTGTTCAGGACTTGTTGGGCAACATTAATGACTACTATAGTAGCTTTTCATGCAGGAGTTCTTGAAAAGTAAAAAAAAAATGTTTACCAGGTCAACTAACTTGGATTAAAAATGGCTCTGAAAACTGACAACACTTCTGATAGATACTCTGAGAGAACATCCAGTTGTTCTGAGGAAGAAGCTCATAATGTCTAAGCATATCAGAGACCAGGTTTGCAATGTTTAAGCATATCAGAGACCAGGATTGCCATCTTAGATTTTGCAGTCTAAAAAGACTTCTTCTGGATCATCTAGTGAAACATTTTTGGTAAGTTTGGTGACTAGACATGCAGTAGTCCTAACAAAGAAGTTGAAAATGTGTACAGTCTAATACCAACAGATACAGTAGATATACAGACACTGGATGGCTTTTCAATAAGAAAATCTAACTCGAGTCTCTAACAGTCTAATACCAACAGATAGATATACAGTCTCTCACTCAGTTGAGTTTTTTTTTAAAAAGGAAACGCTCATATGTTTACCGTACTAACAATTTTCAATGTCTTTATTTATCTTATCTACACGATAGCTTTTTTTCATACAGGTTTAGCTAAGCTATTAGAACAATCAAATTTTAATACAAAAAACTAATGCAGTGAAAAATCTACACACAATATCTACCAAGTCTACACCTACAAATGTACTATTGGTGCTATAGGAACTATTGAAAAACTACAACTATTTTAATTCTTAAATTCAGAGGAATGTCAAAGGTTTGGTTTGATAAAGAAAATAGAAAACACATGGCTCAACCACAAGAATATTTTCACAAGAGATAGGATTACGAAACAGAAATAAATACAATCTCCATTCATGAAATGTGGACAGATGCTTCATTATACAAGTCAAGTGAGACAAAAAATATTAGAACATATATGTAGATACAGGTACATGTACCTGTATCTATTTTTTTATTCTCTAATTTTACCGTTTATGCAGAGAATTTACTACTTTTATTTACATTCATCGTTGTTTATCTGTTCATGCTCTTTCAGAATTTCCTTTAATTTCTACATCTTATATTTTTTTATGATCCAAAGTTTAAATCTACAGTGTGTATACAAATAAAGTTCTACTACATGTTTTTGTATTTTGCAGAAAATTAAAAGTTTGTTGATATACCGGTATATAGATCTACAACTTAACTTTTTTTTCAATATTTTTAATAAAATCTGTTCATAAAATCTTTTGAAAATTTGTTGAAATTAAGTATACAGCCATATAGAATATAAGAAAAGGGGAAAGATGTTCTAAGTTGTAAAACTTGTATCTAATCCTATTGTCATGTTTTCGGACTATAAAATATGTTTATCCCCTTTCATTTTTTCTTTAAATTATTTTGTATACATGTTCAATCTTATTTTGTAGTAAAGGGGGTTAGGGTTATGGTGTTTAACGCCACTTTTAACAATATTTCCGTTATATCGTGGCAGCATTTTGTAGTAAAGAAAATATACAGCCTAATTTATTCCTGAAAAAAATTTCAGAATCATAAAGAGATAAATCTGCCATATGGTAGTGAGATAAAGGACTAGTCATACTTTGTTTTCTCAAATAATTTAAAGTCAGTTCCATCATAATTT
The DNA here is from genome assembly GCA_963680875.1 of Bathymodiolus brooksi. Classification (NCBI taxonomy): domain Eukaryota; kingdom Metazoa; phylum Mollusca; class Bivalvia; order Mytilida; family Modiolidae; genus Bathymodiolus; species Bathymodiolus brooksi. Next base: position 59,781,942 of record OY804576.1, on the reverse strand, counting down.
AGTTTTGTTTTAATAACCTTCAAATACACTTAAAATCAACATCTTAAGATAAATGTCATTGATAAGAAGCAATACAGTCATCGAAGATGTGCTGTGACTAAAAACCAACACAACAACAAAAATCAAGTTCATTTGACAAAGAGTTGTACTACACATTCTAGCACAACACCTAAGGTAAATAAACTTACATGATCAAGGTATATTGCAGTCCAAAATTATCTTTTTTTTTACTGCAAAAATGAGATTTTCACCTTTTACATTCAAGGTCAAATGTCTATAAATAGTTTTATACAGGAATTAATGTAAATTTCTATTGAAAGCGCAATGATCCAAATGAAAACTAATATGTCTGTTGCTCATTGAGCTTATCACATTATTTGTATAGAAAATAAATAGGATTAGACACAATATAAAACATCAATAGATATTTCCTGTACAAGTTTTGGTTCAAAATAGTCTTATGCTTTCTGGGAAAATAATATTAAAGTATGTCATATCTCAGCCAATCACATAATTATATTATGTCCTTTCGGCAGCTGGGGACGTCGTGGTCATGATCGTATGGTAGTTGGATTTACAACTACCTATGCAATCAGTACCTATCACCACTAACGTTGTGATTTCAAATCCCACCAAGACGATACAACATTATGTGATAAAGTTTGTCAGTAACTTGCGACAGGTAGGTGGTTTTCTCAGGGTACTCCAGTTTCCTCTATCCCTAAAACTGATCGCCACGATATAACTGAAATCCAATGTTGTTGAAAGTGGCATTAAACACCATAAACCAAACCAAATCTTTAGGCAGCCATATTGGATGTTGGATTAGAATGAAGTAGAGAATAATATTTGATTGCAGTAGTAGACAAATTTTGCTTTAAAAAGCTTAAATGTGAAATGGCCTTGTAGTTTGTACAGAGATTTTGTTCCTACATGTATTTCGGGCTAATCAGAAAATAAATCCTAAAAATATGGATCATACTGGATGTTTAGAATGAAACAAAATGAGGAATCCTTTCCGAGATGGATGCATTTATCATTCATGCAAAACCTTCACTCTGTTCAGCATGCTTAGATTTATTTAGAGACTGACTTGTTTCTGTGGAAAATATTTTTTCCCCTATCTCAGTCAATCAGAAACAATTAGACCCCATGGAAGCCATATTAGAAGACAGATCAAATGAAAATTATTAATCGCTTTTGAGGATTAGGGGCAAATATTAGATGAAATCATCCTATTACCATAGATAACTTTGTAATGAATTAGTTATTTTCATAAATTGCAAATTTTGGTGGTTTCGCTCAGAAACACTTAAATTATATCTAGCACAATTTACAACATGTATATAATGTAAAGAAAAGTGAATTATAAACCATGAAAATACAAAATGCCAATTATCATGAAGATTATTTTCATACAAGATTGTGACATTTTACATCCATCAATATAAAGAACCTGCTATACCGTATATATACAGTACGGTATATATTACACAAACAGAAATGAATTTCTTCATCATAGGACAAAAAAAGTTTAATTACAAATATTTCCAGATATTATTGTAGGGGGGGGCAATGCCACAATGGTTCATAGACCCCACTGTAGCATAGCAACAAGTTACAATGCAAATATATTAAATTGTGTAGCTAGTGTGTAGCTATTAAGATATACCTATAAGCTTGGCAAAATATTGCAGGAATAAAACTTAACAGAGACCCAGTACCACAATACCACTTATGGCCCAGCTGGCTACTGAAATTTTTTTGGGGGAAAGGGGGATAGGGGTATGGTGTTTAATGCCACTTTCAACAATGTTTCAGTTATATCTTGGCTGTCAGAAAACCACCGACCTGTCGCAAATCACTGACAAACTTATCGAATAATGTTGTATCGACTACACCTCGCCTGAGCATAATTCAAACTTACAACTTCAGTGGTGATAGGTATTGATTGCATATGTAGCTGTAGATCCAACTATCGTACGATCACGACCATGACAGCAATATTTCATGAGTAAAGTCATTTGCTCTACCCCAAGAATATTTTTGTTGACTGGAACAATTTTATTTATAGTAATAGAATTTAATGCCTTAACCTAGTAATGGGCTAAAATCAATGATTAGATTTCATTTATTGTGCTTAACGCCACTTTCAGCAATATTTCAGCTATATCATGGCGACCAGTTTTAGTGGTGGAAGCCGCAGTACCTGGAAAGAATCACCGACCATGGGCAAGCAACTGGAAAACTTTATCACTTGTGGCTGTGAGTCGAGTGCACCCTTTTTTGTAATTTACAAAGCCGGGCGCAAACCCATGCTGTATTGGTGATAGGCTTGTATGAGTTGTTAGGTAATCCAACTACCTAACTCATTGAGCACCCGGGCCATTAAAATCAATGAGGATCATCATTAAGGTCCTAGCAAGTTTTAGATAGGTTTATCAATATGAGATAAACTGAATTCACATTAATGTCATTTGAATAACGCTTGGTGGTACAATTTGCATAAAACATAATGTAATACAATATATACAAATGTATCTGTAATACAATATATACAAATGTATCTGTAATACAATATATACAAATGTATCTGTAATACAATATATACAAATGTATCTGTAATACAATATATACAAATGTATCTGTAATACAATATATACAAATGTATCTGTAATACAATATATATACAAATGTATCTGTAATACAATATATACAAATGTATCTGTAATACAATATATACAAATGTATCTGTAATACAATATATACAAATGTATCTGTAATACAATATATACAAATGTATCTGTAATACAATATATACAAATGTATCTGTAATACATTATATACAAATGTATCTGTAATACAATATATACAAATGTATCTGTAATACAATATATACAAATGTATCTGTAATACAATATATACAAATGTATCTGTAATACAATATATACAAATGTATCTGTAATACAATATATACAAATGTATCTGTAATACAATATATACAAATGTATCTGTAATACAATATATACAAATGTATCTGTAATACAATATATACAAATGTATCTGTAATACAATATATACAAATGTATCTGTAATACAATATATACAAATGTATCTGTAATACAATATATACAAATGTATCTGTAATACATTATATACAAATGTATCTGTAATACAATATATACAAATGTATCTGTAATACAATATATACAAATGTATCTGTAATACAATATATACAAATGTATCTGTAATACAATATATACAAATGTATCTGTAATACAATATATACAAATGTATCTGTAATACAATATATACAAATGTATCTGTAATACAATATATACAAATGTATCTGTAATACAATATATACAAATGTATCTGTAATACAATATATACAAATGTATCTGTAATACAATATATACAAATGTATCTGTAATACAATATATACAAATGTATCTGTAATACAATATATACAAATGTATCTGTAATACAATATATACAAATGTATCTGTAATACAATATATACAAATGTATCTGTAATACATTTTATCCTCTTATCAGAGTCAATTTGAGAAGTATAAAATTTATTATTTATATTAGATTATGAATCAAAAATCTATTTATAGAAATGGAGATCATCAAATAGAGTGAAATAGCATGCATAGATGTGCTCTTCTCAAAATATATGACATGTCTATTAAGGTTATGAAGGAAAATACAAGTTTTTTTATTACTAAAATTATGGACAATTTGCTGGTAGAACTAGTATAGGTCCAACTATCAATTAAATGGTCAGTACATTTATATTTCATTCCATATTATATTACTTTTTTATATTAAATATTTGATTCCAACAGTTTGATGACCTATGTGTATTTATTCTGACCTCCCACAAAGACCATTTGTTTATTTAGATGTTTATGACTAATTGATATTCAATCTGTATTATTTATGATTAAGAGTAACCCAGGGAGTAATGGTCTTTAGCCAACATATTCTACCGTCTTAGCTTGTAGTCAATAATCTACAAGCATTCACTGACCCTTCAAGGGGTCTAAACAGTACTCAAATTCCAAAATTTCACATATTTGGAAGGTAAATGGAATTTTTATTTTTCAATTTTTATATGGTTTCTTTTTTTCTTTGAATTTTGTCGAGTACTTGGGATAGTATGTCAACTGAATTCATCTATTTTTTACGTTTGATTAAATGTGCACAATTTCCAGAATCTGAATGTTTCTGTTTTCCATGTTACTTTACATTTAATTTGTTCATTATAATGAATTCTGTAAACATTGAAATATTTATCATTTCATGGTGAAAGGGAAATAACTCAAACATGTACAGTGTATATGCATTATTAAAAATACCGATATTTAGATATTTACGTAGAAATAATAAAGAATTGAGGGATGATTCTGGATAGAAAACAAAAAAATTAAAAATCAATGAAAATTGATGAAACCATCTACACCCCACTTTCAAAAAGGTCATTTTTGACCTAATCTGTGTCCTGCAATATTCGGAATTTCTTTTTCATAGAAAAATAGCTGAAATCAGTTAAATAACTGGAGAAAATCATCACATCCCTGAGAATTCATAACTTTACATTTAAAAAAAGGTTGACTGGCACTGACTTTTACAAAATATATGTATGATAAATTATTGTCTTAAAAAAATCATAACTACACATTTAATAAAACAAGTAGACTTGATTACCATGATTTGAAAATATTAAAAATTATTGTCCTACCACACACACATTTAAAACTGGTTTTTTTTACTAATTTAAAAATGTGAAATTGTTTACCCTAAACAAATTCCTAATTATACATTTAAAATGGAGGATAAAAATAAATATTAAAAATCAGTCATATTATTTCATGTTTATGCTGGATGCCATTTTTTTTCATATTTTAAAGAAATATTTTGCAATTTGCTTGTCTAATTTACAAATGTGAAAATCTGTGTCCTAAAAATATGTAACAGATATAATATTATTTTATGTTTATACCAGATGACATTGACAATTTCGCTTAAACTATATGTTTAAAAGAAATATTTTGCAATTAGTTACAACACAAAGAACAACTTATTGAAATGCATGTACCTGGTTATGTTTGTAAATTGTACTTCAAAATCAGATATATAGAATTTTAACAAGATTTCAATATATCATGCAATCACAAAGGTGTGACCTTTACATCGCTGATATCTCTCTGCAATCAACAACTTGCTAAGATAGAATAATTTAATTTGATGTGAATACTGCAACCTGATTGGCTGATCTGTCTAGAGAAAAATTTGGTTATACTTGATAACCTGGGTTGGTATTGTGACATCATCAACATATTCCTTTGGCAACGACAAATTCAAATAGTCACATGAAATAATCATAATTAAAATTGAGGTATCATTAAATTTTGTTGTCAAACTTAAATTAGAAGGAATATTTTCAATTTTTCACAGGTTATACTTGTATAACCCACAGGTTATACTTGTATAACCTGGTTTGGAACAGTTTACCCTTTTCATAAACCGCTGCGCAGTTTATTAATTGTAAATTGCCTCAAACCAGGTTATATCGTATAACCTGTTCAAAAATTGAAAATATTACTTAACTATTTATTTTTAAATGTTTTGAAATACCCTGTTCTACTTTTATTTCTTGATACCTAGAAAAACAAACTGTCAGAAAGAATTATGTATCAATACATGTCTACCATTGATTTTTTTTTAAATAATTAGTTATTTTAAAATACTTCTAAAAATATAAATATATACTCACTGTCAACACATTTACCATAACCACCACACTTCCTTCTACAGTTTCCTCTCCCTGGACAAAACAGGTACCAGTTCACTACATATTCATCCCTTATCATCTTTTTATCTAACATTTTCCTTTTCCTCTGACCTTCCTCGGTGAATTCAAAATAATCATCTAATCTATTCCTATCGTGTATAAACTTTCCACGTTTCCAACTACCTTGATCTATTGCAGTATTTTGACGTCGTAACAAGACAAGTTTCTTTTTAATATCCCTTTTTCCTTTGTTTAAATAAATCCCTCGTATTTTATAATGCTTGATAAAGAACTTATGAATTTCCTTTCCTACTTCTATTGTTTGTATTTCAACATATCGTTTTCCTACAGTAGCATTTAATGGCCTTTTAAACAAATGATCGTCATGACTTGTAAACGTTCTAAATGGTCTTGCCGAGACACCTGCCAACTTCACATTTGCAACATCCATTTTCCGATATGATTTTGGTAAAACAGTTCTCTCCAACTGTAAATCTGATTCAATGTCATAAATACTAATGTCATGTTTAATGGGACTATCGTCATCAGATTCCACATAATAGTTCACATCAGCGTCATGACATGAACTTGATTCATTCTCCACGCACACTGATTTATCGTCTGTTTTACAATTATTCGAATTTTCACTATCAACGCTTTCATTCACTTTTTCATCTAAACACAAGATATTTGTATACTGACATAAACTTTGTATTCCGTTGCTCCAAGAACAATGTTTGAGTTGATCATTTTCTGTACTACATGTATGCCCATTGATATCTGAATCATCATTAGATAAATGTAGTTGGTTTATCGTTGAACAAGTATTACTGTCACTCATTCTACTCCTGTAAAATGAACTGCTTACATTACATAGACTTTGTACACATTCCACCTCATCCATATTTACACTTGGAATATTTTCAATCTCAGGAAGTCCTAAAGACTCAGCTTCATACATGTATAATGAGGAATTTGACACTTCATCAACATTATCATTAATTTCCTTGTGGTCGTCCTTTTCAGAATCTATGAAAATCTCTTCATTTTCGTTTAAATTTTGTTTTACCATAACACCAATATATTTTCTTTGTTGACCTTTGAACTTGCTTGTTTTCTGTTTATTCTTCTTTCTCCTAGCATTGTGAAATTGTTTTGAGTATTTCTGTAAGACACTGTTGGTAATATCCAAATGTTGCTTTCCCTAAATCAAATTAAAAAGTTGACGGTCATATCGTAAATTCCACACATTTAAATAAAAAACACAACACTAAAACAGTTATTTAAAGTTTATTTCAATATCTTTACATTACAAAGGCTATTGTTTTCTTCTACTTCAGTGTCACAGCAGAATACTCATTTTGTAAAAAAAAACACAAAAAAACATGCAAGGTATTCTGATTAATATTGACTTTGTAAATATTCTTTAATCAGTTTATCGCACTCAATTTTCTTTTGTTTCTCACTATCTTTAGTGTCTGAGTACAAAAAAGTATTAAATACAAGATACATTTGTTTATTTCTGATAAAGATACAAAAAGGGTGACGTCTCATTAAAAAAAGGCATATATATTGTGCTAAAATACAAATCAACCCATTCAATACTGTATTATAATCTTATACCTGCATGTATACTCATGTATTTTTGACCCCGAGTTGATAAAGGTAAAAAATGTTAGACTGTGTTCCTTTTTAAGATATAAGATTCATGACTTATCACCAGGCTTGTAACTAGATTAACATGACAGGTGTCACTAGTGTAGCAAGAACTACTTACCGTTCCGGAGCACCTGAGTTCACCCCCGGTTTTTAGTGGGGTCATGTTACTCAATCTTTAGTTTTATGTGTATGTTTTGTAGATTGTTGTTTGTACAATTTCGTTTGGTCATTGTGTTGTCTGTCCTTTTTCGATTTACAGATTCTGATTACCCCTTTGGTATCTTTAAACTCTTCTTAACTTCGTCTTTCCTGATGCATGCATTAAGTACAAGATGAACACTAGCCAAAGTGAAAAAGATTTTGTACCCATAGTAAATATATGGTCCCTACACAATAACAACAACAGTAAAAAGATGATCAAAACTCCTATTAAAAAAACACTTTCTCCTGCTCTTTATAAGGCACCCATCATGTATGGCCCTCAAATAGAACCCACAAGGCAAAAGAAGCAGAGGACGACCTAGAAACACCTGGCGTAGAGACACAGAGTCAGAATTGAAAGAGCAGGGCCACAACTGGAATACGGCAGAAAAACTAGCACCAAATCGAGTTCGATGGCCTATGCTCCCCAGCGGAGCAAAGGGCTTAAGTAAGTAAGTAAGTATCATGTATGGCCGCCACAAGCATAGCTTTTACATGTAAATCATGGTGATACAACAATAAGTACACAAGTAAAGTTTAACATAGATTCCGCGTATAGGGATAAAATAACAACAATGAGAAGGACAATCAAACATCATTTATAATGGGAAATCTAACATGCATTAATTACAATATCTGAGAAAACAAATAAATAAACAAAAATCAAGCATACATCAAAATTCAAACCACAAGCTCGCAAGAGTGTATCACTCACCTGTACTTAGAAAAAAATCCATTGACCTGCCTCAAGTAATTGACAAATTCTATCCCATATGGTTGTATAGAGTATACTTTGCTATCAGCAGTAATCAAACTTACAACTTCAGTTGTGATAGACACAATACATAGGTAGATGTAAATTTACAACTTCAGTTGTGATAGACACAATACATAGGTAGATGTAAACTTACAACTTCAGTTGTGATAGACACATTACATAGGTAGATGTAAACTTACAACTTCAGTTGTGATAGACACATTACATAGGTAGATGTAAACTTACAACTTCAGTTGTGATAGACACATTACATAGGTAGATGTAAACTTACAACTTCAGTTGTGATAGACACAATACATAGGTAGATGTAAACTTACAACTTCAGTTGTGATAGACACATTACATAGGTAGATGTAAACTTACAACTTCAGTTGTGATAGACACAATACATAGGTAGATGTAAACTTACAACTTCAGTTGTGATAGACACAATACATAGGTAGATGTAAACTTACAACTTCAGTTGTGATAGACACAGGGCACGAAATTAACGCTGGTCCGCTAGCCCGAGGCTAGTAAAATCAGCGTCGGGCTAGAAGAACTCTCTTAGAAGCTAGTCCGATGGGTTAGTTAAAATTTCCAATTGTCAATTACTGTTTCCACTTCATTAATTTTAATGACATAATTGAAAATCATAATTAGTCATTCATATTACTGTGTTTGTTTACGCTGTACAAAATTTACCTGTGGGGAATTCCCTCGATAGCAATTAGATCCTAGAGGGTGGTATAAGAATAAGAATTTTAATTGTCCAATAGAGGGCCCACAAGGGGCAAAGTCATTACAGTGTTTCATAAACAATAACATTAAAAAATTAAAATTAAAATATTATACGTTACAATGAACAAAACTGCCCATAAAATATACTAAATACTTATACTAATAATAATTAATACGAATTGATCAAATTACTCGATAATCCGGGTAACTCAGTGAGCGTTCTTAACAACATAATCTAAGGTTCAAGAAATGTGGCGACACATTACCGGCGTAGAGCAACCAGCGAAAAAAATTAGATTAGATAATAATGAATAATTGGAGAGAAAAAGGACGTATGATCAGGTCAAAAGAAAAAGAAAATTTCAAACAAGCTGGCAGAAAAACAACAACTGGTTAGTTCACAACAGTGAAATAGACCGAATGACAAGATAAGATAAGATTTCAATTGTCCAATCAAGGTCCCAGCAAGGGGCAGAGTCATTACAGTGATTTATATTACAAAAAACATTCTAATGCATAAATGTAATAAACAGTATAATAAACAAGCAATTTGCAGAAATTAGATTGGTACATAAGTACTAAACATATCTATGTCTCTGGTAAGTATAGTATTTGGAAGAGTCCACTGGACAATACAAAAAACAAAAAAAAAACAAAAAAACAAAAAAAACAAAAAAAACAAAAAACAAAAACAAAAACAAAAACTAAATAGATATCATTTGTAGATATTTGATAAGTTATTAACTTCTTCTGAACACCGAAATAAACCCTTTTATATTTACAAGGGGCTAATTCAATGACAGAAGGAAACTCCAGCGTCCTCCCCATGTCCAATGTCCATGCATGAGAGCAATGCCATTCATATAGATGATATACAGAGGTTATCAAGGGCCGGTGCCTAAAGGACATTTAGACTGGAAATGATTAAACAAAATGTTCAGTTTGCATACAATATGCTTCTTTCGACAGGATGATGGTGACGCTGGTGATGATGGTCGGGCTAGTAGAATATCTGAGGGGCTAGTTGATTTTTATATCTACTAGTCCTGCTGGCTAGTTGAAATTTTTGCTTAAATTCTACCCCTGGATAGACACAATACATAGGTAGATGTAAACTTATAACTTCAGTTGTGATAGACACATTACATAGGTAGATGTAAACTTACAACTTCAGTTGTGATAGACACAATACATAGGTAGATGTAAACTTACAACTTCAGTTGTGATAGACACAATACATAGGTAGATGTAAACTTACAACTTCAGTTGTGATAGACACATTACATAGGTAGATGTAAACTTACAACTTCAGTTGTGATAGACACAATACATAGGTAGATGTAAACTTACAACTTCAGTTGTGATAGACACATTACATAGGTAGATGTAAACTTACAACTTCAGTTGTGATAGACACAATACATAGGTAGATGTAAACTTACAACTTCAGTTGTGATAGACACAATACATAGGTAGATGTAAACTTACAACTTCAGTTGTGATAGACACAATACATAGGTAGATGTAAACTTACAACTTCAGTTGTGATAGACACAATACATAGGTAGATGTAAACTTACAACTTCAGTTGTGATAGACACAATACATAGGTAGATGTAAACTTACAACTTCAGTTGTGATAGACACATTACATAGGTAGATGTAAACTTACAACTTCAGTTGTGATAGACACAATACATAGGTAGATGTAAACTTACAACTTCAGTTGTGATAGACACAATACATAGGTAGATGTAAACTTACAACTTCAGTTGTGATAGACACATTACATAGGTAGATGTAAACTTACAACTTCAGTTGTGATAGACACATTACATAGGTAGATGTAAACTTACAACTTCAGTTGTGATAGACACAATACATAGGTAGATGTAAACTTACAACTTCAGTTGTGATAGACACAATACATAGGTAGATGTAAACTTACAACTTCAGTTGTGATAGACACATTACATAGGTAGATGTAAACTTACAACTTCAGTTGTGTTAGACACATTACATAGGTAGATGTAAACTTACAACTTCAGTTGTGATAGACACAATACATAGGTAGATGTAAACTATATTATGATTACAACTATGATTTATATTTTACTGTATAATGTAGATGTAGACATATTATCCAAATTTTAACCTGCTGTAAATATCATGTAGCTGTGGTTAAGCATGAATATCATTATTAAAGTGCAGATTAATTCTAAAATTTAATACTTGAATGGAATTAAACAAATCCATGTTCGTGTATCACTACAGTTGTTTTTATATCTCCATTGACTTTTTGTCTAAAATCATATCTTAAAACTTCATATTAATATGATGGTTCATATATTACTGCAATTTAGCTACTGGTGGTGTAGAAAACATTTTTAGTATGTTTCTACAGTACAATCTTGGCTCAACTTTGGACCCTAGAGCTTGGACCCAATAATCCATCTGGCAGACATTCTTATACACATAAATCATCATGTTACCACAGTTACAACTAGGAAGAACTGTTTTAGATACCTAAAACTTATGTCTCCCCTAAATGCGGCCATCTGTACAACAACCTATCTCGAAAGACAAAAATGTTATGGCCAAGGCAAGAAAATACTATTTAAAAAACAATTATTTGACCTTGAAGTCAAAGGTCAAGGTCCCACGAAGGTCATTACGGTACGTGACACACCGCCTTATGGTCATGCACCCACATACCACATATCATTGACCTATCTCGAAAGTCAAAAATGTTATGTCCCAGACAAGAAAATACTATTTAAAAAACAATTATTTGACCTTGAGGTCAAAGGTCAAGGTTCCACGAAGGTCATTACGGTATACGACACACCGCCTTATGGTCATGCACCCACATACCAAATAAATACTATTTAAAAACAATTATTTTACCTTGAGGTCAAAGGTCAAGGTCCCACGAAGGTCATCACGGTACGCGACACACTGCCTTATGGTCATGCACCCACATACCAAATATCATTGACCTATCTCAGAAGACAAAAATGTTATGACCCGGCCAAGAAAATACTATTTAAAAAACAATTATTTGACCTTGAGGTCAAAGGTCAAGGCCCCACGAAGGTCATTACGGTATGTGACACACCGCCTTATGGCCATGCACCCACATACCAAATATAATTGACCTATCTGGAAAGACAAAAAAGTTATGGTCCAGACAAGCTTCGCTGAGAAGAAGCAGAAGAAGCGGAAGAAAAAATCAGACTAAAACAATATGTCTCCCTTCTTTCGAAGGGGAGACATAATGACACTTCATGCCAAATAGTATGCAAGTTCTTTAGATGATAATTTTAATAACCTTTTAAATTAATTTTAACATATGTTAAACTTTTGATCGCAAAGGTTTGGACCGTATAGACAATTAAGGCTTTGTCAAACGTTTTTTCAGCCAGTATAAAATTATAAACGTAGGTCTATCAGGAGTTTTAAAAATCTTGTTTTGAATGAAAGGCTTCGGATAATGTTCATCAACATGAAAACCAAATTTTACTACTAGTCAATACATGGGATGGTTAACCTCAAGGTTAAAATAATAAGAGGTTATTATGTATGACAACAATATAGATCTACAACACGTAAAAGCTGTACACTATAGCAATCAAACAAATCACTTACCTTTTCTTGTACACTAGAACAATGGAGATCTCCTGTACTTTGTAGTTCTGTGTGTGTCTGTTTGACTTGTGAAGTATCATCTCTCAGTAGATCAACTGCATGGCCTATACCAGGCAATGCAAACTTAAAACATTCCTGAAAAGAAAACAGTACTAAATATTTAATGCATAACATTTTGTCCTATTATGTGTATTCTTAGTTCCATGCTGTGATGTTCATTACGATTTCCACATTAAAAACGATATTTGATTGATCTTTAACCCCAGCTGTAGGAAGGCTCTCATTTGGTATGAATTGTTTGTTTCATTGCACATAGTGATGTCCTACACGACTTCAATATATGAGTTATATTGTGGGTGTCTTATAGGAAACGGGGCCCGGGTGGCTCAATGAGTTAGGTTGTTGGATCTAACAACTCATACAAGCCGATCCCCAATACGGCATGGGTTCGCGCCCGGCTTTGTAAATTACAAAAAATGGTGCACTCGACTCGCAGCCGCAAGTGACAAAGCTTACCAGTTGCTTGCCCATGGTCGGAGATTCTCTCCGGATTCCTCCACCACTAAAACTGGTCGCCATGATATGGCTGAAATATTGTTGAAAGTGGCGTTAAAACACCAAAAATCAAATCCAATCATCTTATAGGAAGTAGATACTGCTTACTCTTCATGAGCACCATGGTTTTTGTTGTGCTCATCTTCTTAGTGTTCTGTGTTGTGTTAAGTGTTGTTTTGTTTGTTTGTTTTTTCATCCTGTGTCTTGAGTACCCAATGTCGCCAGTGTCTATGGATTGTTCATTCTTAATTGCCTTCTCTAATGTTTATTATCTAATCTTGCATTCCAAATATTGATAAACTGAACAATGCAGTAATTCGCAAATGCATGTTACCGCATGAGGGAATTAGCATCGTTGTTTAGTTACAAGTGATTAAGTCTACCCATGTTTATTGAACTTTGGATATCACAGACCCTAGGAAATTCATTTATAAACATGTACTTTCTTCAATTTCCATATGAATATGTATGACCATATTCCAAAAAACCTTTGACATTCCTGTAAAAGCTTCTATAAATTGTTTGACCTCTTACCTTTGAACCTTTAACACTCCCAGGAAGATTTATTATCAGTGTTTGTCCTCTGCTCCCACAAACAAGTCTGAAATAAAAATTCAATTTTCTAAATAATAGTAAACAACAATGAAAGTAACAGTGACCATCTTGATTGGAATTCAAACCTATTGGATATAATTTAGAATGGAGACCACCCAACACCAATTCCTGTCAAGCTTGGTTCATAATGGCCCTGTGATTTCTGAGAAGAAGATTAAAAAGTTAAAAACTAACGATAGACCTGAGAAGATGGATGCAAGATGCCGGCCACTAAGTGATGGCCAAAGCTCACCCTCATTACGTGAGTTCGATTCCCGCTCATGGTGAGGAGTACTCGATATAACATTATGTGATCAAGTTTGTCGGTGACATGCGACAGATCAGTGGTTTTCTCCGGGTACTCTGGTTTCCTCCACCAATAAAACTGACCGCCATGATATAATTGAAAGTGGCATTAAACACCATAACTCTAACCCCCTAACTCTAACTATTTTATAGTCTTAACCATTACACCACTGAAGTGGGAACAGGTTGCAAACCATTAGAACCATGTAACTCTAAAATTATCACTAAAGAGCGTTACGTTTAATGTCCATTTTCATACCAAAAGCCACAAACGAAAAACAATCTGTAAAATAATTTTTCCGACATACCTTGACAGCATAGCTAGTTTTGTAACCTCTAATGACTGTGTAATCATTGCAATAGTAATACCCATAGCTTCTTTTTCTAAAACTGCTTTTGTTGCCTAAAATTAAATAAACAAAGGGAGATAATAAGCAAAGTAGAACCTTGTTATGTCCAAGACAAATGGATCTAATATTCAGTCACAGTCAAAGGGGCCTACAATTAAATCACAATCAAAGGGACCTACAATTTAGTTTGAATTAGCCAAGTATTCAAGCTATCAGGGCAAATTAACCTTACAATTACAATGACCAAAATGGACCACACTTTTACTTTAAATGACTTATTCAAGTTCAAAATAACAAGATTTGACTATAGCTGATACTTCTTGCTTATAATGTTTTAAGTGTCCATGATACCACCTAGAAATATATTATGAATTTTATTCAAAATCAGATTTAACATTAAGCGATAATTTTCGTTAGATGTGACTTTGTTTTGTGCAGGTAAAACATAGTTTAATTGTCAAAACATCTTGCACACCAGTGTTGAATTTACTGAAATCAATGGAAGATTTTGCTTTGATAAATTAAACTGAATGCCAGCAAAACTTAACAGTTTTTAATAGTGGCATTTGTAAAAATATTATTTTAATAGAACTGAAAAACAAGACATATTTAGGTTCATGTCTCTTCTATCTTATCAAAAGCATACAATCTCTGGTACAAAACAAAGTACAGTTGAATCTTGTTATGTCAAAATTGGCATACTTGAAATTTTGGTTAAGTTTTAAACTTAGTTCTTTTTCAACTTAATTCACTCCTCTTTTCTCAAAATTCAATGTGATGAAATTTCAGGTGTCTTAAAAGTAACTTTTCAGTCCCTAATATACAGATCCATTCAAAATCTGTTTGCTACGTCGAAATGATCAATTAAATTAATTAACAAACTTGTCAAGGTGTCAACAACATGGCGTCTGATGTTTACCTTGTCAGGTGAGATTATATTTCGATAACTGTTAATTATCATTTATAAAGAAAACAATTGGATTTCTTAATTGAAGTATTGAAGTAATATTCATATTATATAAATATTATTTAATGATAATTTTCAAAGTGTTTGATGTCGGGACACCTTGAGTGTAGTGAGAACTCTGAAACAACCTGTGTACAGCTGTATCGCTCATTCTTTTATAATATGATATGCATTTAAACGTTGCACTCTTCAGAATAGCATTTCAACATTTTTTTACATTGCCGATCAGCTTTTACAACAGAATAATAAAAGACATTTTTATTATCATTCATTATCAATTACCGTTATGTGGCATTTATAGATTAACATTATGTGATAAAGTTTGTCAGTGATTTGCGACAGGTCGGTGGTTTTCTCCAGGTCCTCCGGTTTCCCCCACCAATAAAACTGACTGTCACGATATAACTAAAATATTGTTGAAAGTGGTGTTAAACACCATCAAACAATCAAACAAACAATATATAGAGATTTCTATGAAAGTTGGTTGACAGTTTTGTCATTTTTAAATACACGACTATGTATTGACTATGTATTGACATATTATGTATGAACATAATTAAATCAAATGTGAATTTGTTTTTCTCGACATTTCCTGATAATTATTGAATCTAAACTTTATAATAATACCTCATTAAAGGAAATTTTGTATAATAAATTCATTTTTTCCACAATAATTTATTTTTTATTCTTATGCATGTGTTAAAATATATGTACACAAATAGGTTCAAATGGTGGTCGAAATTTCAGACATGATGGACAACATATTTACCTGACAGAGTTACTTATCTTACTTAATCCCTTGCTCCCGTCTAATTAAAAATTTTTCAATGGCCCCATGAACTTCAAGATAACAAGATTAAACTATATTTTCTTTGAATATTTTCACAATCACCGATGAGAAATGCTTACCTCAGGTGTCACATCTCTAGGACTAAACCCAGTCCCTCCAGTTGTTAATATCAGGTTTAAATTTTTAACATCACACCATTCCATAAGTTTGTTCTGAAAAAAAAATCAATAGGTAATACTCTGTTCAATAGTCAGTGAGTGATTGTTTTTTTAACACAAAATGACCAATTTTTAAGCTATATCATGGCGAGAACAAATTACATTCGATGAGATGATAATGATGTTCGCTTCGAATCAAACCAACACGCTTAGTTGGATTTTTATAGTTAACTGAAACAACAGTTCGCTGGTAGACATGTCTCCCCATTATGACATATTATCCTGATTTCGAGACAACCAGTCTTTGCTCTTTATCCTTAATGCTACGTAGTTAGCGACGAAGAAACAAATACCAACTTTATAGTCTTTGGTTTGACCTATACCTGGGTTCAAACCCATGATCTACCGTACTCCAGGAGAGCACACTAACCATTACACCACAATAGAATAGGACTATTGATTAAAAATATGGCTGTTATCCTCATCTCTTTTGAAAAAATAAAATATGCCTGAATGACCTACATTGTACTTCATCTACTTATGTTCATTGCATATGTCAATTCCATAATGTCCACATCAAAGAGAACATGTGATCTGTTACAATTAATGAAATTGTCAAATAATTTCCTGGTCATACAAAACTAACATACATGTAACAATAAATTGTGTTTGAAGTACATGTACATGTAGATTAGAACTCTTAAATTTAGCAAATTTAGAGAGTTTAATAAAATCAGGTGTTCCGGAAGGCTAAGCAATAGCATCTCCATTAATGCCACATGTCATGACATCCTAATAAAATGTATTAATATTCAAGCAAATACCGTACGTTTGTAAACATAAGGTCAATGTGTTTTACAGATGGATAACTTATACTATATCTCATGTATCATTTATTACAGTATATTATTGTTAATTTGGACATTTTTCATTTGTTTCACCGACTGATATTGTCAGTGTTTCACCGACTGATATTGTCAGTGTTTCACAGACTGATATTGTTAGTGTTTCACCGACTGATATTGTCAGTATCAACAAACTGAATCTAATCTTCGAAATTATTGGTCAATGTGAAGTTAAGCACATTATGATGTTACCAATAAACAAACTAGAGGCTCAGTGGGCTGAGTCTGTGTCGCTCACCTTTCATTCTGCTTTGAGGAAACTTAATACAGAACCTTCCATACATGTAGATGATTCCTACCAAGTTTTGGTTCATTTGGCCAAGCGGTTTCAGAGGAGAAGATTTTTAAAAATCGGCCAATCAGAAACAAGAATTGCCTGTGGTGGCCATGTTTGGTAATGGATCATAACAAAATGTGCACTCTGTAGAGAGGACCTTCCATATATGCTTCCTACCAAGTTTCAGTTCATTTGGCTGAGGGTTTTCAGAGGAGAAGATTAAAATGTGAAAAGTAAACGAATGACAGACGATGGACACCAAGTGATGGCAAAAGCTCATATTGCCTTTGGCAAGGTTTGCTAAAAAGAATATTAAAATGTGAATACCTACTTGTAATGTATAGAATAAACATGCTACACTATATCAGCATTAGTTAATTTCTAAGGGAGATAATGGCAAGAGTTATCTTTCTTTTAACTGTTTAGGCAAGAGTTATCTTTCTTTTAACTGTTTAAGCAAGAGTTATCTTTCTTTTAACAGAGGAGAAGATTTTTTAGAAATCAACAAATCAGAAACAAGAATTGCCTGTGGTGGCCATCTTCGTTAACCGATCGGGACAAATAGAGCAATCTTTATAGAGGACCTTCCATAGATGCTTCCTACCAAGTTTCGGTTCATTTAGCCAAGCAGTTTCAGAGGAGAAGATTTTTTTAAATCGGCCAATCAGAAACAAGAATTGCCTGTGGTGGCCATGTTTGTTAATGGATCGGGACAAAATGTGCAATCTTGAGAGAGGACCTTCTATAGATGCTTCCTACCAAGTTTCAGTTCATTTGGCTGAGGGGTTTCAGAGGAGAAGATTAAAATGTGAAAAGTTAACGGACGACAGACGACGGACTCCAAGTGATGGCAAAAGCTCCTATTGCCTTTGGCAAGGTGAGCTAAAAAATCATTCATTCAGATTACAGCTTATGGAACAGCTATAGAGACCACCTGTCTTGAAAGACCACATTTTGCTGACAGAACAGATGGTTTCTTATAATTATGACATGTTAAAATTGTTTCATTATAATATAATTATCACATTCTATAAATATTACATTGTATGGTCTTTCAATTAACTCAAGCCGTTTCCTGTAGGTTATGACAAACTTCCACTGTGATCATTTTTTATTTATAATTCTAGGCAGTCACGATTGGTTCAATTTAAATCAATCTATTGCCAATTTCAAAATCTAAATACTGTGATCATATATAATTCATGTATTCAGAAATTCCTGGCCTTTATATGATAATTTTTGCAGTAACATGGTGGAGGTCAGTTTCTCTTTTTTCTTCTGACATCCATGATATAACCTACAACCTTTACAGTCTTACACAATAGACAGTTAAATGACCACATCCTCTAAAATGCATTACCTTGATTTTGTCTGTATCATCAGGTACTATCTCTTTCAGTGACACAGTTCCACTTAATATGAAAAATTTACAAATTAATTATCTTAGCATTGCAACAATTTAGACTACATATACTGATAAAAAAAGTATTAAACTTAGGGTAATGCTTATATTTTCATTGCAATTTTTAAAAGATCTTTTGACTATGAACGTACCTGATGACAGTTAATCCAGCAATGTGTTATGTGTACTAAATTAGATATCTATGTTTTTATTTAAGAACATCCCATTAACAAGAAAGAGAATCTAATTTTTTTTTCTCTTCATTTAATTTTACAATGTGGACACACAGATCTAGATATCCTTCTATGGTTGACATGTTTGCTCTATTACAATGTGGACACACAGATCTAGATATCCTTCTATGGTTGACATGTTTGCTCTATTACAATGTGGACACACAGATCTAGATATCCTTCTATGGTTGACATGTTTGCTCTATTACAATGTGGACACACAGATCTAGATATCCTTCTATGGTTGACATGTTTGCTCTATTACAATGTGGACACACAGATCTAGATATCCTTCTATGGTTGACATGTTTGCTCTATTACAATGTGGACACACAGATCTAGATATCCTTCTATGGTTGACATGTTTGCTCTATTACAATGTGGACACACAGATCTAGATATCCTTCTATGGTTGACATGTTTGCTCTATTACAATGTGGACACACAGATCTAGATATCCTTCTATGGTTGACATGTTTGCTCTATTACAATGCGGACACACAGATCTAGATATCCTTCTATGGTTGACATGTTTGCTCTATTACAATGTGGACACACAGATCTAGATATCCTTCTATGGTTGACATGTTTGCTTTATGATTTACATATGAACGAATAATGTATGGTTGATATTATAAAAACAATATATCCTGTACATGTATCTCTCTTCTTTGAGGGAAAAAATGAAATTCATTAATATACATTCGGTACTGTTATTGTTATATCTATTGATCTATTATAATTATATTTCTCACACAAGAATAGGGGGTCGCCGTGGTCATGATCGCATGATAGTTGGATTCATAACTACCTATGCAATCAGTGCCTATCACCACTCACATTGTGAGTTCGAACCCTGCTCAGGCGAGGTGTACTCGATACAACATTATTTGATAAAGTTTGTGAGTGACTTGCAACAGGTCAGTGGTTTTCTCCAGGTACTCCGGTTTCCTCCACCAATAGAACTGACTGCCACAATATAACTGAAATATTGTTGAAAGTGGCATTAAACACCAAAACCATACCTTCAAACAGGAATATCAAAACATTACATAAATTATTTTCAAACCCAACAAGTTTTTTTTTAGATATTTTTACTTACAGTTTTTCTTCTTCAATTAGACGACATAAATTAGTACCACTTTTGTCTTCAGCTCTGTTCTCTGAACAACTGTCACTAACTACAAAAAAATATAAAGAAAAGTTTAGCAATTAAAAAACATTTAAGGACTCAACTGGTAGAATTTTATTTCCAAACACCTCTACAATGAGGGAGAGTGAGTGAGTGATTCATTGCTATTTAATGCCAAGTTAACAACAAATTTGCTGACAGCAAGAATTAGTATTAACTGTCCAATACATTAAGGCTATGATTAACTTAATGAGGTTTCAGAGCAATTAATTTGACTATGAAAACACAAATTATTGATAAAATATAGAAATTGATTGAATGGATGAATGTGTTACTATTGTGTATAGCATACCATACAAGTTTTCAACATCCAGGAGGGTGCACAGGTATTGTAGTCCATTTACAGGATATTCTTGCAAAAAATAGGAAAGATCACATATCTGGTTGAACCATCAGGTGTGCCAACACACCAAATAGCTCTGTACAATAAATATATTTTTTGCTATTTTTCTTTCTTTTTTCTTTTATAATTTTGATTTCATCAGACAGTGACCTGTCACATATAGCAGGGTAGAAAGTTTGCATAAGATGAAAGTTTGCCAGTTGGTTTGACATTTTTTAGCAAAGGAATGATACTTTTAGAAAATGACATTGAAGTAAAATATTTTTTTTTTCAAATTTTCTGAAACAGTAAAATTGAAACCTCTCTGTATGTATTACTGGAAACGACAGTAGCCTGAGTAGGCTACGGCATTGTCTCGGATCTCTTGAACTTTATGATCGCAATACTTGTTATACGACGGATGACAGACAGACCACAGACGCCAAGTGATGGCAAAAGCTAACCCTAACCCTAAGTTGCCTAACCCTAACCTTAACACTGTATTCGGGTTGCGATCTTCTTCTTTCAATTTCCGCACGCCGTCATCTTATTGACGATTATGTGCCGTGCATGTGTGGGGTAAAAAATTCAAATAAAGGTGATAACTATATACAGTGGTGCAGTGTGGTTAAAACTACATGTATGTACAGTTGACTGATAGTTAGATGTGTTGTTGGAGAACAGATAGTGGTATCTATTCTTTGAAGCTGTCAAGTGTGGGACATTGTACAGCAGCAGCTGGGAGCAAGTTCCACTGTACAATGGTTTTCGGATAGAATGAGTATTTATATGAGACTAAGCTTGTATGGATATGTCTATATGAGTGGCTGTGTTGTATTGTCGTGTTCTACTGTCAGATGGTACTAGTAGGTTGGTTGGATATATAGCAACTAGATGATGTATAATTTTGTAGAAGAATATGAGGCATGTTCTTGTTCTTCTCAGTTGTATTTGTGGTCATTAGGCATTTGAGTTCTGTAAGCATGTTCATGACAGAGCTGGTGTTATGGAATCTATTGCAGGTGTATCTGGCTGCTCTGCATTGGACCATTTCGAGTTTACTGATGTTAGATTTGGTATGAGGGTCACAGACACAGCTACTGTATTCTAATTTTGGTCATATCAAAGATGTATATTGCTTTCTCTTTCACAGACTTTGAATTTACTTTTAGATTACGCTTAATAAAGTTAAGATGTTTGCTTGCTGTTGAACTGATGTTGTCATACCTGTTAACCTCTGGGAACTGCTAAGGGGGAGATCTCCCCCCTACCAACTCCTCTAAGGGGGAGATTTTGTGTGTCACCTTTAAACGCACAAAGTTGTACCTTGTAGTTGCATACATGTGATAGAGTTGCTATGCTACAACTGGAGATTTGGTCTCATAACTGGAGATTTTTTATTGACGTATTTGATGCATGTTTTTATTGTTAATTGATGTTTTCTTTTTGTTTGTTTCAGTATTGAACCAACTGCATCCCATTTCAATATATATTGTTTACATTTCTGTCTTATTAGTAGTGTTTCATATGATGAATGAAGGATACAAACTGTATTTATAATTTATTCATAATCATTCATAATCATAAGGTTATAATAAAGCAATAACAATGAAGACAGAATGCTCTGAACAATAAAGTCATAGAGCACTAAAATTAAAAAGTCACTTTGCTGCTGGTGCGTTGGGTGATAGCATACGTTTTGGCATTTTTGTGGTTTATCAATTCCATCCTGGAACTTAGTCCTTAAATAATACTTTGATCGGCTTTGGTCCCAAACAAGCCATAACAACTCAATCCGAGATGAATTCATTGCACGTTTGATCGAAATAAGAAGTTTTCCTCGGCATCAAAGGTTGTCCGACTCCTGTTTGCACAACGGTTTATAACTATTTTTAATTGCCGCTATCACACTTCTAATCATCTAAGCGTGTGCCACAAACCCACTTCCTTATCCCCAATTAACTCTCAATCAGTGGATAATTGTTGTATAATCATCAACACCTTAATTAATCTCCATGACCCAATTTACCTGTAAAGGTGTCAAACAGATCAATAACCGGATATCATTTAAACACCTTTACCATTCGTATCTCTCGGCGTCTTTCATCAGCGCGGGAGTTCCAAATGGGGAATTTCCAGAAATATTGATCGCAAAATGTAGGTCAAGATTTTATTGTACTTGATTTTTTGTTGGGGGATATCGTGCGGGAGGAAAAGGTGTGTGCAGGAGATTAATGTCTCCCGCGCATGAGACCCAGTCCATGCGGGAGATAAGGCTCTTACGCAGGAGACTCCCACGAAAAGGGGGAGGATTAACAGGTATGATGTTGTCTATGTGTTTATTCCATTTAAGATCCGATTAGATTGTGACACCTAGATATTTTGTTGAAAGATTCAGTTTGGAAAGTATGTTGATGGAGTACGTATTTGTGATGTATAGGGTTCTTCTTAGTTGTTATGTGCATGACTGAGCATTTGTCAGGATGGAATTGCATAAGCCAGTCATTTTCCCATTTTGCTGCTGCGTCAAGTCTCAAGATCTTGTAGTTTGTGTGTGTCACTTTCATCTTTAATTGTCTTGTAGATTATGCTGTCATCTGCAAATAGTCTTAAGGTGCTGTGTTTGATATATTCATGGAAATCATTTATGCATACTAAAAAGAGGATCGGTCCTAGTACAGTGCCTTGTGCCAGTGCTTTCGAGTTGATCCGGCCTGAAAACTATTCGGCCTTATGAAAATCCGGCCTTAAACAAATGCGGCCTTAGTTGATTCGGCCTTAGTTGATACGGCCTTGGTTAATTAATGCGGCCTCAGTTCACCCTCAGTTAAGAATGATGTGTATCTATGGATATATATGAATAAAACGACACATTGTGATGATTTGAGTAAATAATTAAGTGATGGTCCTACTATTACATAGTCTGTGTTGCTACTGGAAACAACTCACACTCTAAAGCATGCTGCTTAGGACGGACGTTCTGCTCACACACAATACAAGGAAACGACATAGCTGATAGTTTTGAAAATAGTAGGACCGTCCCCAAAATGTGCATATATTAGTGCGGTTTCATCAAAAGAATTGGAGTACTTTTTGAGTAATTTATAGTATGGCTTCCTTTTACTTTTTGGTAACCCTTATAATCATACTGCCAGTGCAATTATACGACTATTAAACAAATGATAATTAATTGCAAGAGAATATCTCAGGAATTTCGCTTGTTGACAGCTTGGTATATCAACCTGAATTGTTTTTCTAATCATCAACTTCAATGGAAATGATTTCCGTCATTATTACCAAAAATTACTAATTAAAAAATTGTTAAAATAATAACGATTTATTATGGCTTTTATGGAGTTACGAGTAAATCTTGTGAAAACACTACAAGTTCCAATATTTTATTCATCATATCCATGAATATTTAAATAATATTTTAAATTTAAATAGAACTTTTAATTTTTTAATTATTCTTTTCCATTTGATATAAGGCCGGATTTGCCGTAGGCCGCATAAATATATGATAAGGCCGGAACATCCATTTGATATAAGGCCGGATTTGCGTAAGGCCGCATCAACTAAGGCCGAATCAACCACAGGGGCTGGGTGCGTCCGAAAAAAAATAAATAAAACAAATACTATATAATACTACAAGGGGGCGAACTCACTTGCTCCCATTTTTTTTAAGTCGTCGTGTTAAATTGATCGTAACTTCGGAACGCCTTAATATTTTCAAAAAATGTTTCCACCAGTCGAAAGTCAAGTAATTTTCCTTTCCAAAGAGACCCCAATTGTTAGTGTAGGCCTCCGAACTGCTGAGGTATCATACATGAACCAAAACAAAACGGCGTGAAAATCCGAAGTCGTACAAACGCTGGGATGACCACTTCCCATCTGTGTACAGACTTTCCCATGCGTAAACGAGTCATTTTGACTAGCTAAATACTTTCATCCATTCAAATTATGATAAAATTTCTTACCTTATGCCAATTTATATGTCCTTTAAGTCTGTTTTTGAAAGAAATCCCATTTGCATCCTTGACAAACGCCATAGACGTGAAAATTGAGAGAGTTCTAACGGGCTTTTTGATTGGCTGAAACACTCTCTCAATTTTCACGTCTATGGCGTTTGTCAAGGATGCAAATGGGATTTCTTTCAAAAACAGACTTAAAGGACATATAAATTGACGTAAGGTAAGAAATTTTATCATAATTTGAATGGATGAAAGTATTTAGCTAGTCAAAATGACTCGTTTACGCATGGGAAAGTCTGTACACAGATGGGAAGTGGTCATCCCAGCGTTTGTACGACTTCGGATTTTCACGCCGTTTTGTTTTGGTTCGTGTATGATACCTCAGCAGTTCGGAGGCCTACACTAACAATTGGGGTCTCTTTGGAAAGGAAAATTACTTGACTTTCGACTGGTGGAAACATTTTTTTAAAATATTAAGGCGTTCCGAAGTTACGATCAATTTAAGTTCTTTAACACGACGACTTAAACAAATGGGAGCAAGTGAGTTCGCCCCCGTGTAGTATTATATAGTATTTTATTTTTTTTTATTTTTCGGACGCACCTAGCCCCTGTGGAATCAACTACGGCCGAATCTGTCATAAGGCCGAAACAACTTGTAAGGGTGCCAGTTGTGGAACGCCAGATCAAGTTACATGTATTTTTCCAGATTTTTCATCGTCCATAAAATTCAAGAGAGCCATTATCTCAACTGGTTTTTATTATAGACATAATAGTCCGATTATTGTTTTTAGTACCTGTCAATACTCCAATATGTAATGTGGACATTTTGCAGTTTGGTATTTTCCTAGTATTTTTCCCTCCCCTGTTCAGCTGTTGTTCTTTTTTATGTGAATAAAACTGCTGCTAGTTGGTTTCCTAAGGGAACCCGGAGTTTTCCCGCCAATATTGACGGCAACGTGCACGTCGTAATTTATAACATAGTTTACCGTTCTTTTCAGATGTAAGCTTTAAGCAAGGCACAGGTTACGAATACGACGGAAACGTATTCGTAGCCTGGGTTCTACAAGTACGAATGGCGGAAGCTGTGACTAAATGAGCAACCGGTTTCCGAACATGGACACCTATTTTACGGAAATTAATCACGTATTGCTAGCATCTAGAGGCTACGAATACGACGGATTTCTCCATTTTTTAAATTCTATTGTTTTTATTTCATTAAATGACAATTTATGAATTTTTTATATAATTTTCTGTTTATAGTTTATTTGTATTCCAATAAAATCTGATGCATTGAAAAACTAGTCTTACAATACACGACTTAAGCCCATAGATTTCACTGGTATGAGTACTTCTCAGAGTACAACTCGCACTTCCCAACACTAATTATTTTCAAAATGGACAACGATGGTAGTGCGCTCCGTGTTGAAGCAAAGTATAAATCTTTTACAGATTTAGAGTGTGCCCTAAGAAAATTCCAGCAGGATAACTATGTCCAACTTTATAAGCGTATCTCAAGGAAACTTGGTACGGGGTCCAAATATAAAAACATGGAAGTTGCAGAAAGTGCAGCGGGTCTTTTAATTTATAAGGAGTTGGATTATTCCTGTATTCATGGAGGGAAAATTTTTAGTTCCATTTCCAGCGGTCAACGCCCAAACACTAGGTAAAATCGCATATAATATACCTTAAATAAGCAAATGATCATCACTGTGATTGCAGTTCTTCATATTAAATACGCAGCGATATCTTCAATCATGTTCTGTATAGCAGCAAATACATGTTTCTAGAATGTGTAAGTCATTACAATACTATCGTAAGTCATATGATAAAACACACAAGTTTGGGCTTTTTGTATGGTACCATCTAAGATGTATTGGACTACGTTTTGCGCCGGAAAAAAACCTACTGGTGTTGCCGAAATTGCTTAAAATAACTATAAACATTATTAATTTAATACATTGTATTTACCTATTGTCTTTCTTGAAATTTTAAATTCATTGTATATGATAATTCTTAAATTAAAAATATCTATGTATATTTTTTTTCTTTAAACTTTATAGTATCACAGTAATAAATGTCTAAAAACAATATATTTAAGAAAACAAAAATCCGTCGTATTCGTAGCCTCTAGATGCTAGCAATACGTGATTAATTTCCGTAAAATAGGTGTCCATGTCCGGAAACCGGTTGATCATTTAGTCACAACTTCCGCCCGTCGTACTTGTAGAACCCAGGCTACGAATACGTTTCCGTCGTATTCATAGCCTGTGCCTTTAAGCAAAGCTACATTTTTTATGATGTTTTGCATCACAAACGTAGATCTCTAATTTAGTGTGCACTTTGTACGTGAAGAAAAATGTAAAATCTAAGAACAATCAACATTGAGCCATGCTGAGTTTATGGTGATATTGAGACAGTTAACAATACACTATTGTTTCACAGAACTTTAGTTCAGTGAATGTCTCGGATGTATCTTAAAAGTTATGCATGCTGACACTGTGGCTACTTTAGGGAGAGGAAATTTATATGAATTTTACCTCACGGAAGGAATTAATTGCATTTAAAACTGCTTACCTATCTAAATCAACTGAATCACGCGTGGAGTTCGGATTCGCCCCGCTTTAATGGAGCTAGTGTTTTGGGGAAATTGTACTTGTCGTCTCGTTTATAGTTCAGTGTTGTGAAAACGACTTTCGTTTCGTCTTTAAACCCATTTGTTTTGAGTTTGTCTGTTTCATGTTTTTTTTAATGTTATTATTTATTTACTTTCCATATCAGATGATGTTTTCTTTTTCTTCTTCTTCTTTGATTGTCCGTAGTTATCCGTGCTTGATCTTTCTTGGTAGTTCAAGCGGTTTTTACCTCTGGTCCGGCTGTCATTTGGCGTCAGATATGGCTGTCTATCTATGTCGATAAGGTCATGCTGGATCTTAAATAGCATGTTTAGTCTTCCTGATTTCCTACGATCTTCAAGGTTTTCCCATTTTAAAGATTTTACCATATTTGTGACACAGCCTGGTGTTCGGTCTGTGTAGTTGTTGTGCACAAATCTTGCTGCTCTTTTCTGTACCTGTTCTATGGATTTGATCTTTGCTTGGTTAGATGGATCCCAAACTGTGCTTGCATATTCCACTGTAGGTCTTACTATTGCTGTATATGCTGCTGACTTTACAGGTTTGTTTTTAGTCTTTACGGTTTCAGCGAATAAATCGGCCCAGCGTCTTGTTTCCTTTGCCAACGATGTTGTCTATGTGTCTATCCCAGGATAAGTTGTTGCTGATGGTTACGCCTAGGTATTTGCTGGCTTCCACATTATCCAGAGTATGTCCATGTAATTTGTAACTTGTTTGCCTCACCTGTTTGGGTTTGTTTGTGCTATTCTGATGACAATGCATTTTTTTGCGTTGAAACTCATCTGCCATTTGTTTTCCCAGTCTTCTAGAATTGTAAGGTCCCTCTGCAATAGGTTACTGTCAGTCTGGTTGTTAATAGTACGGTATAGTGCAGGACTCATCTTGAGTGTAATTTTGCACTGACGCATGTCAAAGACGACTAAAAACCCTTCGGCATATGAACAGTTAAAACTATATACAAAAAGACATGGACCTAGTGTGTGAAGTAAGCAGCTTGGCTGGAACTCAGCTGCATACGGAAGCTCTCGATAGTATTGGCTGATGTAGTTGTTTCTGGTTGCCTGTTCCAATCAGTGGTGGTTCTTGGAAAGAAAGAGAACTTGTAGATATCCTTGTCGGTTGCTGGTTGACGATATCTATTTGCACCCCTTGTTCTAGCATCACCTGGTAGTAAGTAGGATGGTGCATTGATGTCAATGAGGTCATGTGTGATCTTGTAGAACATGACTAGCCGTGATGTCAACCGGCGATATTCTAGGGGTTCCCATTTGAGTTGGTTTATCATCGCTGTTACACAACCTGGAGTACGGTCATAAAAGTTACCGCTAACGAATCTGGCAGCTCTTCGCTGGACCCCCTCGAGTGATCTGATGTGGACCTGATGGTGTGGCTCCCATACTGTGCCTGCATATTCTAATGTCGGTCTCACCATGGTGGTATAGGCGGTTGACTTAACATTTGATTTGCATCCACCGAGGTTTCTCTGTAAAAAGCCCAAGGTCCTACTGGCTTTGCCTTTGATGTTGGTTATATGTTGGGTCCAGTTCAGCTTGTTGTTGATAGTAACTCCCAGATATTTGCTGTTTTCCATTACTTCCCGTATGTGATCATGTAACTTATAACTATGTGTGATGGATTTTCGTTTGTTGGTTACATGAATGACATTACATTTTTGCGGATGGAACTGCATCTGCCATGTTTCTTCCCATTGCTGTAGTGATGTTAGGTCATTCTGTAAGGCTGCCGCATCTTCATCATTTCGGATATGTCTGTACAACAGACAGTCGTCTGCGAAGAGTCGAACATCAGATGTAGTGTGTTCTGGCAAGTCATTTATGAAGGTTAAAAACAGCAAAGGTCCCATCACAGTACCTTGTGGGACTCTGGATATAACGTCTGCGCAGGAGGATGTAACACCGTCTAATAAGACTTTCTGCGTTCTCTTATTCAAGAAGTCCTGTACCCATTTCCAGGTGTTTCCTCTCACTCCATAATAGTCCAGCTTGTGAAGCAGTCGATGATGGGGAACCTTGTCGAAGGTTTTAGAGAAATCAAGCAAAATCACATCAACTTGCTCTCCTTTGGCCAAGGACTTGGCTAGCGCATCGATGGTGATGATCAGTTGTGACTCGCAAGATCTCCTACTTCTAAACCCATGTTGCTTGTCTGTCAGTATGTTCCAATTGTCGAAATGGTCCATTATCTGGCTGTGAATGACATGTTCCAGTATTTTACAAGATACGGACGTGAGTGAAACTGGCCTATAGTTTGATGCTTGGTGTCTGTCTCCTTTCTTAAATAATGCTACCATGTTTGCCTCTCTCCAATCGTCGGGTATATTACCTGTATCTAATGACAGTTGGAATATGAAAGTCATGATTGGTGCTAGTTGTTCTGCGTAGTCATGAAGAAATCTTGCAGGTATTGCATCTGGGCCTGTCGCTTTATGTATGTTAAGACCCTTCAGTAGTTTCTTGATGCCATTACTGTTGACCTGTATGTTAGGCATAGTTGGGTGGGGACTAGGTCCTTTTGATGGTAAGTTGTCAAAATCCTCCTTTGTGTAAACCGAGTGGAATTGGTTGTTCAAAATCTCAGCTTTTGCAGGCGTGTCGCTGTACAGAAGACCGTCAGTATCTTTCAGTGCTGTTTCTTGTTTCTGGCATGTCGTTGATGTAGGCCAGGAACAGTAGAGGTCAAAGAACTGTACCTTGGGGTACACCAGAGAGTACTGGAACTTGCTTGGAGACAGTCCCTTCAAGTATTACGCTCTGCTTTCTGTTCTTTAGGAACGAACGAATCCATCTGTTGTTTTGGGGGTTGACGTCATAGTATTCTAACTTGTGTAGAAGGCTGTAGTTCTTGTCGCTTAATAGTAACACTACGAATGCCATTAATGGAGCAGGAATTGCATACCATTCCAGAGCACCTGCATTCACCATCGATTTAAGTGGTGTTAGTCAATATTTTGTTTGTCGAACATTGTTTGTCGTTTTGTCCTTTTTCTTTCGGTTTGTTGTGTTGTCTTTCTTTCATAGATTTACATCTCAAACTTTTCTTAAAAGTGCGGGGATATTATGGGACTGTTCTCTGTGATAATCTTGTTATAAACTATTGTACCTTATAGTGCACACAGAGAACCCAATTGTAAGTGTTGAAGTCAATAATTTTGGATTGATTGGTACGCGCATTTCGAACGGATTCAGGTGGGAACTGCTTCTCGTAGAAAACTTACTAGCGACAGTTGTATCCACCTGCTTTTTTACTATCTAATTTCGAAATTGTTCGGAATGGCAACAATATTTCCGAGAAAAAAATGAAAACCACTATTCCCAATGAAGCGATAAAATGCAAGATTAATAGGCTTATTATCTTCAATAAAATTCAACAAATGATAATGTTTATATGGTTATTGGTGATCAAAAGAAAAATAAACATTCATTTTGTACCGAAAATTAGATAGTTTTCAATCTTTTGGATTTTAGTTACACCATATGAAATTATAACTGCTGGACCGATAACGGTAAACTAATACGCCCACCATTTGTTGTCTGCTAAAATTTTGGTGGATGATTGTCTTTGTGTAGTTTTACCAGGGATATTTCGTTCTACATGTGACAATTTAAGATTTAGTTTATATACTTTTTACTAGTTGTAGTGGAGTGGATTTAGAAAATGCATTTGACAGTGTAACCTAAAATCTAAATGCTGATTACTGTGTATTAAATTTAAAACTAAACAGCTGATCTTGTAGCACACGTGACATGATGAGCATTGGTTTTCAGTATGTTGTATCAGTAACAAAACATTGAGAAATATGGCAGAACCTGACCCCACAACAAAAGTAGTTATAGATATATCAGGGGAAAGCTCATCAGACCATGTAATCCTGGAAGATCAACAGCATAATAAAAAATCTTCACTGATTTCCACAGTTAATAAGACTGAATCAGTCACACAGGTTACACTTGTTACTGAAAACATCAAAAAGAATGGTCAAAGTGTACATGTTGATGAGAAAAATAAATTAGATTTAACATCACCTATCCAAAGAGGAACCTCAAGAGAATCTGTAAAATCACACAATAGCACAGAACCACAATTAACAGAAGAGGTATAGTATTTGATTGATTGATTGTTTCTGCCACTGGGCATGGACATGTCAGTGGCGGCTAAAATTGCTACAAGAAACCAAAGATTGGAACATTTTGCCATGCAACGCCTCTTTATAAGTACACGGATCACGACATTATCCATACAGAATTTGGGGATTAGGGTTATTTCAACAATATTTCAGCTATATCGCGATGGTCAGTTTTATTGGTGGAGGAAACAAAAAAAAACTACCGACCTACCGTAAGTCACTGAAGACTTTATCACATAATGTTGTATCGAATACACCTCGCCATGAGCGGGACTTGAACTCACAACTTTGTGTGCAGAATTTTTATTTTATTTGTCCTGCACAACTATAGCAGACAACCCTATTGAGGAGGTTGTATCCCGATGCAGAGAAATTATGTCCTTTCTCCTGGGTTAGTATTGTTCTGGCACATAGAACAGTTTGTCTCCTCAATCCATTCCCTGAAAGATAGTTAAATTGAAATGATTGAACACACCTGGCACTAAAAATGACTACAATAGACGGTTCTTAATACCGTATACGTTATCTTATCTTTTATTAAACATCCAGTACAGACAATAGAAAATAGTAGCACTATTGTAACATGCAATTGATACCGGTATCATGTAGGCTACATTGTAGCATATCTTTTTTTGTAAGTCGGGACACTTCTAAGAGCTAAACAATTAAAGTAAATGTAAATCACAGAAAAAGTAAAACAAAATGATTTTTACACAAATATATTATTGTTGAATATGTAGACGACTTTACACTAAGTTTTGCAACAATTGTGTCAGATCTTAAATGTTATTTATTAGAAAATAATATTATATGTTTCACTAAAGCACTTAAGTTGTGATTTTGATTCCTGTCTGTGTAGAGGTGTTTTCTATACAAAATTGGTTTCCTCCACTGATAAAACTGACCACCATGATATAGCTGAAATATTGTTGAAAGTGGGATTAAGCACCAATAATCTTACTTAATCCCTGTTTGTAATCTATTCATAGTATATTTGTGAGAAAGCACTAATTTGTGACTTTAGTATTGCATAAAGATATGGAAATAAATCACATACCGGGTAGACCATGATCATAAAGTCAAATGGGTAATGATTTAATGTAATAAGTACATATCGCCACAGGCGGGAATAGAATCACATTCATTGATCCTATCACTAATTGTTTTTCAGGAACTTGTTCTTGCCACAACATTAGTTACTGATGCCAAGTCAGGGAGAAATTTCCAATATAAAACAGAATCTAGATATGTACAGTGAGTTTTAATAGCCATACATATCAATTTTTTTTGTTTCTCACACACGAAAGCCAAAAATGAACTGAAATGAAGATTGTAAGGATGAACAATTTAATAAATTCATGACTGTAGATGCCATACCTTGAAATAATTACAATTTCTATTCAAAAATTGTCATTATCAGATCAGTAGAAATTTAATACTTTTACATTTAAAGTTGCATACACAAAACTTATCATATCATAAAAAAAATTAAAACAATGCATACATGTATATTATTTTACTTTTAAACTGTTGACAACATTGCTGTTCCATTAATATGATTAACAAGATACAGTGAAAGAAACCACTGCTTGCCAACTCGCCAAAAGCGAGAAGAGAAAAAATTTGGTGAGTACGTTTGTGGAAGAACTCAACAATCCGGAGACCGAACATCGTGAGGCGAGTTCCGATTATTTTGTACTCGCCCCTGTCAACCAACTTGATGAAGTAGTTTCTCAGTCAATGATCCCATAAAATTTTTGATTCGACAATAAAATATGTGAAG
Organism: Bathymodiolus brooksi; assembly: GCA_963680875.1. Taxonomy (NCBI): domain Eukaryota; kingdom Metazoa; phylum Mollusca; class Bivalvia; order Mytilida; family Modiolidae; genus Bathymodiolus; species Bathymodiolus brooksi. The sequence continues at coordinate 59,748,551 of OY804576.1, read as the reverse complement.
AAATCCTTCAAAATCGTTGATAGGACTAGCGGTGCAATGTTTCACGTCCGCCATTTTGATTTCTCTTATTGATAGAAAACGCTAAAAGATGGCATCCTATTCTGAACCAGAATCAAATAAAATTAATATATACCTCCCAAAGTTCAATGCAGACGATTCAGATTATCTTAAATATGGATTCGGTAGAGTAAAACTTGATGATATCAAATAAAATTGGGTTTGGGTGGACTTTATATATGGTAAAAAGGTAAATGTTAAAAAATTGTAATTTTCGAGTCAGGGTCGGATTTTGGCAAGTGCAATTCTAATTTGCCGAGTACAATTTTGAAGCAACTTGCCAAAATGGCGAGATAAGAGAAAAAAACATAATTTATACTCTCACAACATCATTCTTTAACTTGTAAGAAAGGGGCAATCGTGGTCGTGATCATGTGGTAGTTGGATTTACAACTACCTCTGTAATCAGTGCCTATCACCATTGATGTTGTGAGCTCGAATCTCGATCAGGCAGAGGTGTACAACATTATGTGAGAAAGTTTGTTTGTGACTTGCGACAGGTCAGTGGTTTTCTCCGGGTCCCCCGGTTTCCTCCATCAATAAAACTGACCACCACTATATAACTGAAATATTGTTAAAAGTGGTGTTAAACACCACCAAACAAACAAACAAAAAACTTGATGAAAGTGTATAAAATGTGATGTTAAGTGACAATCATATTACTGTACCCACACTCTATTTATTACAGATCATACATCTATTACCATTGGTATGTGTTGAGATGGTTGTTATATTTGTTCATTGCTATAGATCTTGCTTTGGCTTTAGTAGAAAAGCCAACTAAACCTCACTGGTTGTGGCCACATGGGGTATGTATTTTAGCAACAACAATAAAATAGAATAAAAGATATTGTGACTGACTTCTCTAACAAAGAAATATTATTTTGGCAGAGCATGTCGACATCAGTATAATAAAGTATCTTGTTATTGTCAAATGAAAATAAAAAAGAAATAGTATATATATATATATGTTACAGTAAATAAGCGTAACCAGTAATTACACGTAAAAACTGAAAAACAGTAAATACGCGTAATCCCTAATTGCCTTAGTAATTACTCGTATTTCCTAAAATGTTCAGGAATTACATGTAATTACTAGATTTTTTTTTTTTTTTTTTACGCTTATTTACTGACTGATCATTACATCTTGTAAACAATGTTCTAAGCATCTATTGATATAGAAAAAAATAGGGATATTATTTATTTTACTCACCTTTTTTTAATCTGGTATTGAAAATGTTATACTTCTTAAAAGGAACTCGTATTTGTCAAAATTTAGCTAAAGGCTAATGACAAGATAATATGAAATGAACAACGATGTGGTAAACCAGGACACCCTCAGTCTCAGGGGAGTGTAGAAAGATCTAATGGTGATATTCACGATATGGTCGTAAGCTGGATGAGAGGCAATAACACCACTAACTGGGCAACTGGCATACAATTTGTACAGTTCCAGAAAAACAGTCAAGTGCAGTTGCAATGCTGGTTGTGCAAGAAAAACTTGTAAATGTGTCAGATCAAATGTTTTATGTAATTCAAGGTGCCATAATAGTAACTCGTGCCAAAATAAGTCATGATTTTTTTAATATGGATTTTTAGGGCATATAATTTATTATCTTACATGTAAATAGATGATGTTTTACTTATTCATGTCTTTTAAAATAAATATATTTTAGAATCAGCATAATTTATTTCAAAAGTATATTCTATTTGCATTTCTGATTTTTAAGATACATAATTTCTTATCTTGGATGTAAATAGATGATGTTATACTTATTGATGTCTTTTAAAATAAATATATTTTAGTATCGGCATAATTTTCTTCAAAAGTATATTCTATTTGCATTTCATATATTGGTTGGGTGAGTCTTGTCTGTTACCAAAAATTCAAAATTAGCAATCAGTAAATAAGTGTAAAATCATCTAATTATGTTAGTTATTACTCGTAATTACTGACAAATTAGGAATTACACGTAATTCCTAAATTCATCAGTTATTACGAGTATTTACTGAAATGCTTAGTAATTACCTGTAATTACTGGTTACACTTATTTACTGTAACATATATATATAGGGAGTGGATGTAGTCGAGTGGTCTAGGGCGCTGGACGTAAGGCTAAGCGAATGGTGCTGCAGTGTAACAATGGTGTGGGTTCAAATCCCGTCGAGGGAAGAACAAAAATTTGACAGCTCTAAAATCTAATTCTAACACTGTTTGGTTTAATTTTCAGACGTATATATATATATATATCGAGGGAAGAACAAAAATTTGACAGCTCTAAAATCTAATTCTAACACTGTTTGGTTTAATTTTCAGACGTATAGCTCTAAAATCTAATTCTAACACTGTTTGGTTTAATTTTCAGACGTATATAATATTTAGTATTAACCTAGTATCCTTTAAAGTAACTTTGAGATCCAGTGGGACAGATATATTGTATGGTTGTCACTTGCTTCTAGACGTTTGTATATATATATATATATATATATATACGTCTGAAAATTAAACCAAACAGTGTTAGAATTAGATTTTAGAGCTGTCAAATTTTTGTTCTTCCCTCGACGGGATTTGAACCCACACCATTGTTACACTGCAGCACCATTCGCTTAGCCTTACGTCCAGCGCCCTAGACCACTCGACTACATCCACTCCCTAAAAAAGGAGCTTCAATAGTCGTAGTGTTACCTTGTCTCGTAAGGCAAATCTAGGGATAGGCGTAAGACATGTGTATAAGCGTGTGTAGATGGTACATATATACTTAATATTATAATTTGACAGCAATCTAACTCAGCAATTTTTAATATATTGGATAGGATAATGAAGAATTATTCACTATACAGTCACAGGAAATAAAGTATATTATACAAACGTCTAGAAGCAAGTGACAACCATACAATATATCTGTCCCACTGGATCTCAAAGTTACTTTAAAGGATACTAGGTTAATACTAATATTATATACGTCTGAAAATTAAACCAAACAGTGTTAGAATTAGATTTTAGAGCTGTCAAATTTTTGTTCTTCCCTCGACGGGATTTGAACCCACACCATTGTTACACTGCAGCACCATTCGCTTAGCCTTACGTCCAGCGCCCTAGACCACTCGACTACATCCACTCCCTAATAAAGGAGCTTCAATAGTCGTAGTGTTACCTTGTCTCGTAAGGCAAATCAAGGGATAGGCGTAAGACATGTGTATAAGCGTGTGTAGATGGTACATATATACTTAATATTATAATTTGACAGCAATCTAACTCATCAATTTTTAATATATTGGATAGGATAATGAAGAATTATTCACTATACAGTCACAGGAAATAAAGTATATTATACAAACGTCTAGAAGCAAGTGACAACCATACAATATATCTGTCCCACTGGATCTCAAAGTTACTTTAAAGGATACTAGGTTAATACTAAATATTATATACGTCTGAAAATTAAACCAAACAGTGTTAGAATTAGATTTTAGAGCTGTCAAATTTTTGTTCTTCCCTCGACGGGATTTGAACCCACACCATTGTTACACTGCAGCACCATTCGCTTAGCCTTACGTCCAGTGCCCTAGACCACTCGACTACATCCACTCCCTAAAAAAGGAGCTTCAATAGTCGTAGTGTTACCTTGTCTCGTAAGGCAAATCTAGGGATAGGCGTAAGACATGTGTATAAGCGTGTGTAGATGGTACATATATACTTAATATTATAATTTGACAGCAATCTAACTCAGCAATTTTTAATATATTGGATAGGATAATGAAGAATTATTCACTATACAGTCACAGGAAATAAATATATATATTGGATTAAATTAAAGTTAAAAAATAATAATGAAATTTTAACAAATATTTTTAGCTTCATGTATAATCTAAAAAATTGTATCTGCAAAAAAATGATAAATTGCTGCACAAACAAGCAACTTAAAACTGTAAAAGGTAATATTGTTATAAAAATTAATCTGATCAGCATCACAATTTAAAATACCAAAAGTGTCCAAAGAAAACAACCAACCTGATTGTCAAAATATTATAGACATATAGAAAAAAAAATATGAATCAAGATGTACATGTTCCATTTAGTGAAATTTATTACAGTCAATTAATAGTACCCGGTAGTGTATAGAACATACTTTTGTTATTTATTACAGGCGACTATTGGTGTACAGACTATATGCTTGTTATTTATTACAGGTGACTATTGGTGTAGAGATTATTTGCTTGTTATTTTTTACAGGCGACTATTGGTGTAGAGATTATATGCTTGTCATTTTTTACAGGCGACTATTGGTGTAGAGATTATATGCTTGTTATTTTTGTTATTTAATACAGGTGACTATTGGTGTAGAGATCATATGCTTGTTATTTTTGTTATTTATTATAGGCAACTATTAGTGTAGAGATTATATGCTTGTTATTTATTATAGGCAACTATTGGTGTAGAGATTATATGCTTGTTATTTTTGTTATTTATTATAGGCAACTATTGGTGTAGAGATTATATGCTTGTTATTTATTACAGGCAACTATTGGTTTAGAGATTGTATGCTTGTTATTTTTCTAAATCATTACAAGCAACTATTAGTGTAGAGATTATATTCTTGTTATTTTTGTTATTTATTACAGGTGACCATTGATGTAGAGATTATATATTTGTTATTTATTACAGGTGACTATTGGTTTAGAGATTATGTGCTTGTTATTTATTACAGGCGACTATTGGTGTAGAGATTATATGCTTGTTATTTTTGTTATTTATTACAGGCGACTATTGGTGTAGAGATCATATGCTTGTTATTTTTGTTATTTATTATAGGCAACTATTAGGTGTAGAGATTATATGCTTGTTATTTATTATAGGCAACTATTGGTGTAGAGATTATATGCTTGTTATTTTTGTTATTTATTATAGGCAACTATTGGTGTAGAGATTATATGCTTGTTATTTATTACAGGCAACTATTGGTTTAGAGATTGTATGCTTGTTATTTTTCTAAATTATTACAAGCAACTATTAGTGTAGAGATTATAGTCTTGTTATTTTTGTTATTTATTACAGGTGACCATTGATGTAGAGATTATATATTTGTTATTTATTACAGGTGACTATTGGTTTAGAGATTATGTGCTTGTTATTTATTAAAGGTGACTATTGGTGTAGAGATTATATGCCTGTTATTTTTGTTATTTATTACAGGCAACTATTGGTGTAGAGATTATATGCTTGTTATTTTTGTTATTTATTACAGGCAACTATTGGTGTAGAGATTATACGTTTGTAATTTTTCTTTATCATTTCAGGCAACTATTGGTGTAGAGATTGTATGTTTGTTATTTTTCCTGTTCAGATTTTGCCACTCCATACATTTCTGTATACCAAGAATATTCTGGAAAGACACTAAAAATATCATCATTTTAGTTATCATTATAGTAAGTAAATCTTCTTTTTTTTTTTTGTCTTTTCTACTCACCTGATTCAAAAGGGTCATATGAGCTATTATCGTAACTTTATCTAGGTATATTTTTCCAGTAATATTCTCCATGTAACACCATCTTCTTCCATCTCTAAAGCTGGTTGTCACAATGATATTTAAGCATTCTGTTATTCTATCAAAAAACTAGACTTTCAGGATTTCAGTAAAAAGATTGTGAATGAATTGAGTACAAAATAGAGATGAAATGTTTTCTCCTTTCCCAATCAGATTTCTTCTTTTTTGTAGCAAAACATTTGGAAATAAATGTATCAAATTTGGTCCAAAGAGCTAGAACATGAAGGTATAGGGGGATTGTATAATGGATTTCCTCTTTTTTTTTTACATCAGTGAGCACTTTCATCTCTGATAAAAGTGCAAAATTTCTTTTGGTAAAAATTCATAATGCATTAAATAAAAAATGAAATTAATTTCCTTTGCGTTAGTTGATACTTATAGTTGTAAAACAAGACAAAATAATGATTATAGATGTAAGTTCATAGTTAATTTGTGATTCAGCTGATTTAATATATGAATTCTTTTTTTTTTCAGTTGACGTTTATAGACATATTATGTTTTTTAATATGGGACAATGTCGCACATGATACTAACCCTATCAGATGGTCCAGACCACTTCGTCCATTGTTCATCATCAACTTCTCTGATGGAAAACAGGTACTTTTGGGATATACATATTGAAATATTTCTCAATTTAAACTTTACATTATTTATATTTAACAAATTCCTCCACCAATAAAACTAAATGCAATCAATATAACTGAAATATTGTTGAAAGTGCCATTAAACACCATAGCCCTAACCCTTAAACTTTATATTACAAATGTACTTAGTTTCTTCTATTTGTCAATCAGACATCCTTAATTTCTACTTTTAGACTTATTTTCACTTTGAATGTTTGGCCAAGAACCTTGATCAAAGAAACAAGACTGGTTGTCTTTTAGTTAACATCAGCCAGAAGAGAATTTTGGTTAGGGTTATGATGTTTATCGCCACTTTTAACAATATTTAAGTTAATGTTATATCGTGGCGGTCAGCTTTATTGGTGGAGGAAACCAGAGTACCCAGAGAAAACGGCCGACCCGTCACAAGTCACTGACAAACTTTATCACATAATGTTATATTGAGTACACCTCGTCATGAGCGGGTTTTGAACTCACAACTTTTGTGGTAATAGGCACTGATTGCACAGGTAGTTGTAAATCCAACTACCATACGATCACGACAATGATGGCCCCAAAAGAATTTGAAAAGTTCTACCACTAAGGGTTAACTTAGCAAAGGATGTTTTGACAAAACGAGGACATTTTGCAAATTTTTTCATATCCACTTTCAGTATTTCCAAAAATTAAGACTACAGATGCATTGTTGTTTTTAATACACTTATTATATGAACCAAATTTAGTAGATGATGAAATAGCTGTGGATATTTAATTTTAGTATTATTAATGTATTTTGGTATAGATATTAGCTGAACGATTCTTGTAGGATATGGATCTGTGCACTAATTTTTGTATATTTTCCACTTTGTGATAGCGTTTTTGTTGAAAATATTTTTGTTCCAAAAAGTTGAAAAAGGCCGTTTTGCTGGCCACATCTGATCAACATTGTAAATATTACATCTGTACATAGTTTTCTAAGTCAACCTTTCTGGCTAGTTTGTGAAAAAGTTTTTAATGCAGATTGGTTTAACAATCTTTCACTATATTGTAATAAACTGTAAAACTGACTTTTTTTTCTAATTTCAGATTAGACGAGCATTTAGAAATATCAGAAGGACAGTGCCAGAAATTATGAATATTTTGGTTCTGTTTATTCTTAGTGTTATTTTGTTTGCATTGCTAGCTTTGAAGTTGTTCAATAAAAGGTAAGATATCATAGAGTCAATACTGCCATGAAAAGCTACTGAATGTACAATATACAAAGAGAGAACCTACTTACAGGTAGATGTATGGTTAGGGTTAGTGTTAAAGTTTTTAATACCACTTTCAACAATATATCGTGGCGGTCAGTTTTATTTGTGGAGGAAACCGGAGAAAACCACTGACCTGTTGCAAGTCGCTGACAAACTTTATCACATAATGCATAGGTAGTTATAAATCCAATCACGGCCACGGCGACCTCTAAATGTAGTCTAAAGTTAAAAAAAGATAAAAGAATAATTATTAGTTTGCACCAGCTTTATAAAAGCTTAGTTTCTAGCTAAAGGGTATGTGTAATTTTATAGATTGATTGATTGATTATTTGAGTGATTGTTGTTTAACATCAAGGGTAATGTATTTCAGCTATATTCATGACAAGAACTGATTTTATTAATATTAAATATAAAATAAAATGAAGTTTAAAAAATTATACATGATCAAATAAAAATAATTCGCAAAATCTTTATAGTATATGCTCATACAGACAGAAGCTATTTGATTCTAGTATGCTATCACAGTTAGAATTTGTATGCACCTTTGGACAGCAACTGATGCTAACTGATTCCTGATGGTCTGTCTAGAATGATTGGTGCATGAAATAGAAGCTTTAGATTTAATTTTACAATAAAATTATTGATGTATTTTGTTTGATATTTCAGAAATTTGAAATACCCTAATGGTGATCCATACTTTAAGAATTTTTTTGACAGTGTATGGAGTCTTTATGTTTTAGTGACAACTGCCAATAATCCAGATGTCATGTAAGTTATAACAAGTAGACAGTAAAACTTGTCTAAACCGAACCCTGAATAAACCAGAATCATGTGTGAACCAAACCCTGAATAAACCAGAATCATGTGTTAATCAAACTTTTTATAAAGTCCCAATGTAGGATATCTTTGTTAATTAAACGTTTATAAACTGAACAATGTTGTTGTTGTTGAACTTGTGATTAAGCTAATTATATGATTAGCCCTAATTACATTTTTGATTCCTAATTACATAATTAGCTAATGCAATGATTAAATATGATTTGTTAATACATTGATTAAAAACAGTTCGGCAGCAGAATTTAATCATTGCATTAGCTAAGTTTGTGATTAGGAATTAAACATGTAATTATGACTACCCGGTACTCATATGATTAGCTTAATCACAAGTTCAACAACGGACCCCTGTCTATTCTGAACACAAAAGTTGGTCCCAAGGTGGTTTGGTTTAGATAGGTTTTACTATTTTTTAAAATTCCTTAATAGTCCATATATAAAATATATTTGGTTTACTGTAAGCATGCCTCACCCTTCATAACTTCCCTACTCCAGTAATTTTATTGTAATTTTTAAATGTTTTTTCACTGTTTTAGCAAGAATTTTTTCAAGAAAGTCAGGTTTTTTTTCTCAGAAAAAAAAAAAAAAAAAAAGTAATTAATTTTCTCACTTAAAAAATTGTATTAAAGTCAGGTTATAGCAAAACAGTATTTTTTTATAGTTGTGAATATTGACATCACAAAAACATTCAACCAAGTGTCAGAAAAGTATGGCGATTGGATTTACATTAAATACTCATAACCCAAAACCCACATCATTATTGCCTTCTTATTTTCACATAAATATACATTTGTATCCTATATCAGTTTTCACCTTGAATTTGTCAGGTTTTTTTTTGGTTTGTGAGGTCTTTTTTATGACATATCAATAACAAATATTACATTTTGTATGACACTTCAAAAACAAATAAAAAAAATTGTAGGACACTTCATGAACAAATTATTATATTTTTAAGGATGCCTTGATAACTTTTTTTTCAATATTTATTTTCCAGGATGCCTGCTTATGATGAGAGTAACTGGTTTGCTTTTTTCTTCATCATCTATACAATTATATGTCTATATATATTCATGAGTATAGTTTTAGCTGCTATTTATTACAACTATAGAAACAATTTAAAGGTGAGATTATATTTATATTTAGTAGAATACTTGTTCTTGAAATTGAAATTAAAAAATAAAATGCAATAATGTTATGGTCGGCCTTTTATATGCGAAAATAATTTATATTGGATGATGTCAGCATTATTATTGTATTGAATGTCATTGGTTCTATGCAACGACGTCACAGTTAAAGGTCAAGGATAAAGTAATATCACAGAGCTACCCAGGCAATATGCCATTTTGACTATCATTCTATAAAGAAGTCTTTTAAATATATGCCAAATATCATCAATGCAAAAACTTATATAAAGTATAAATAATCGACAATATAACTAACCACAGCATGTCAAACCTCAGACCTCGAAGCACAAGAATGACTCAAGACAGAAACCAGTGGAAATCTAAGTCTTGGCTTGAAACAAGAATAATGTTATGTCTTGTCCAGATGAAGTAAAACTGTCTTGATTAATGCACAAATTATTTTTTCTGATATATAAAATTTTCATTTGACGAATAGCAAAGTTCATGCTTTTTGAGTCATTACTAAAAAAAATTATTATTTACAAATGTATTAGTAACTGAGAAAATTGAAAACATTGTACCACTAATTTTATGATTTATTTTTTAGAATGAAATAAAAGCTTCCGTCTATGGAAAGAGGAAAAAGTTAGGTGAAGCCTTTGATATTCTAAAGGTCTGTAGGGATGGTGTAATGGTTGTCACATATCATACATGGTGTCAGCTTATGAAAAAAGTAACACCAAACAAGAGTCAGTCACATTTAGATCTTCTCATACGCATTCTGGATACAGATATGAAAAATCAAATTGGTAAGTAATATACAGTCAAACCTGTATTAAAGGGCACCTCTATATAACAAATCACTGTCTATAAAGGGCACCTCTATATAGCAAATCACTGTCTATAAAGGGCACCTCTATATAACAAATCACTGTCTATAAAGGGCACCTCTATATAGCAAATCACTGTCTATAAAGGGCACCTCTATATAACAAATCACTGTCTATAAAGGCTACCTCTATATAACAAATCACTGTCTATAAAGGGCACCTCTATATAACAAATCACTGTCTATAAAGGACACCTCTATATAGCAAATCACTGTCTATAAAGGGCACCTCTATATAGCAAATCACTGTCTATAAAGGGCACCTCTATATAAAAAATCACTGTCTATAAAGGGCACCTCTATATAGCAAATCACTGTCTATAAAGGGCACCTCTATATAACAAATCACTGTCTATAAAGGTCACCTCTATATAACAAATCACTGTCTATAAAGGGCACCTCTATATAACAAATCACTGTCTATAAAGGACACCTCTATATAAAAAATCACTGTCTATAAAGGGCACCTCTATATAGCAAATCACTGTCTATAAAGGGCACCTCTATATAAAAAATCACTGTCTATAAAGGGCACCTCTATATAGCAAATCACTGTCTATAAAGGGCACCTCTATATAACAAATCACTGTCTATAAAGGTCACCTCTATATAACAAATCACTGTCTATAAAGGGCACCTCTATATAACAAATCACTGTCTATAAAGGGCACCTCTATATAACAAATCACTGTCTATAAAGGGCACCTCTATATAACAAATCACTGTCTATAAAGGGCACCTCTATATAACAAATCACTGTCTATAAAGAGCACCTCTATATAACAAATCACTGTCTATAAAGGGCACTTCTATATAGCAAATCACTGTATATAAAGGGCACCTCTATATAACAAATCACTGTCTATAAAGGGCACCTCTATATAGCAAATCACTGTCTATAAAGGGCACCTCTATATAACAAATCACTGTCTATAAAGGGCACCTCTATAAAGGGCACCTCTATATAGCAAATCACTGTCTATAAAGGGCACCTCTATATAACAAATCACTGTCTATAAAGGGCACCTCTATATAGCAAATCACTGTCTATAAAGGGCACTTCTATATAACAAATCACTGTCTTTAAAGGGCACCTCTATATAGCAAATCACTATCTATAAAGGACACCTCTATATAGCAAATCACTGTCTATAAAGGGCACGTCAATATGTCAGATCACTGTCTATAAAGGACACCTCTATATAACAAATCACTGTCTATAAAGGGCACCTCTATATAACAAATCACTGTCTATAAAGGGCACCTCTATATAACAAATCACTGTCTATAAAGGGCATGTCAATATATCAGATCACTGTCTATAAAGGTCACCTCTATATAACAAATCACTGTCTATAAAGGGCACCTCTATATAACAAATCACTGTCTATAAAGGGCACCTCTATATAGCAAATCACTGTCTATAAAGGGCACTTCTATATAACAAATCACTGTCTTTAAAGGGCACCTCTATATAGCAAATCACTGTCTATAAAGGACACCTCTATATAACAAACCACTGTCTATAAAGGGCACCTCTATATAACAAATCATTGTCTATAAAGGGCACCTCTATATAGCAAATCACTGTCTATAAAGGGCACGTCAATATGTCAGATCACTGTCTATAAAGGACACCTCTATATAACAAATCACTGTCTATAAAGGGCACCTCTATATAACAAATCACTGTCTATAAAGGGCACCTCTATATAACAAATCACTGTCTATAAAGGGCATGTCAATATATCAGATCACTGTCTATAAAGGTCACCTCTATATAACAAATCACTGTCTATAAAGGGCACCTCTATATAACAAATCACTGTCTATAAAGGGCACCTCTATATAGCAAATCACTGTCTATAAAGGGCACTTCTATATAACAAATCACTGTCTTTAAAGGGCACCTCTATATAGCAAATCACTGTCTATAAAGGGCACCTCTATATAACAAATCACTGTCTATAAAGGGCACCTCTATATAGCAAATCACTGTCTATAAAGGGCACCTCTATATAACAAATCACTGTCTATAAAGGGCACCTCTATATAGCAAATCACTGTCTATAAAGGGCACTTCTATATAACAAATCACTGTCTTTAAAGGGCACCTCTATATAGCAAATCACTATCTATAAAGGACACCTCTATATAACAAACCACTGTCTATAAAGGGCACCTCTATATAACAAATCATTGTCTATAAAGGGCACCTCTATATAGCAAATCACTGTCTATAAAGGGCACGTCAATATGTCAGATCACTGTCTATAAAGGACACCTCTATATAACAAATCACTGTCTATAAAGGGCACCTCTATATAACAAATCACTGTCTATAAAGGGCACCTCTATATAACAAATCACTGTCTATAAAGGGCATGTCAATATATCAGATCACTGTCTATAAAGGTCACCTCTATATAACAAATCACTGTCTATAAAGGGCACCTCTATATAAAAAATCACTGTCTATAAAGGGCACCTCTATATAGCAAATCACTGTCTATAAAGGGCACTTCTATATAACAAATCACTGTCTTTAAAGGGCACCTCTATATAGCAAATCACTGTATATAAAGGACACCTCTATATAACAAACCACTGTCTATAAAGGGCACCTCTATATAACAAATCATTGTCTATAAAGGGCACCTCTATATAGCAAATCACTGTCTATAAAGGGCACGTCAATATGTCAGATCACTGTCTATAAAGGACACCTCTATATAACAAATCACTGTCTATAAAGGGCACCTCTATATAACAAATCACTGTCTATAAAGGGCACCTCTATATAACAAATCACTGTCTATAAAGGGCATGTCAATATATCAGATCACTGTCTATAAAGGTCACCTCTATATAACAAATCACTGTCTATAAAGGGCACCTCTATATAGCAAATCACTGTCTATAAAGGGCACCTCTATATAACAAATCACTGTCTATAAAGGGCACGTCAATATATCAGATCACTGTCTATAATGGACAGTTTCATTTTTCCCATTAATGAATAATGCATAAAATGTTAACCTGTATATAAAGTGCAACTGCTCATAAAGGACACATTTTCAGGTTCTCTTGAGTGCCCTTTATATACAGGTTTGACTGTACATGTATGTATATTGGAAGATGTCAAGTTTACTAATTTTGTTGTTTATAAGCATCTGTGATGTAATGGTTAGCATGCTTACCTCAGGTGTGATAGATCGTGGGTTAGAGTCCAGGTCATGTCAAACCAATAACTATTAAATTGGTATTTGTTGCTGCTCCGCTAAGCACACAGCATTAAGGAGAAAGAGCAAAGACTGGTTGGCTCGGAATCAGGATAATGTGTCAGCTTAACCGCAGACTGTTGTTTCAGTGAGCTAGCACTATAAAAATCTAACTAAGCGTGTTGATCTATAACAAAGCAGATATCATTATCATCTTATCGAATGTAACTTGTTCTCTTTGTTATCTTTTATTTAAGCATTAACTCTATAGATGAAATATATTCCTACTATAATCATATCTATCTGCACTAGCGCATTTTAAAATATTTTGTAATAGATTTACAACATTTTTTATTTTAGTGAGAAGAGAATTTCTTAAACTAGCTGACCTTTTACAAGTTGAACTGACTGAAGTTACAGACCGGATAACATTTATAGAACGAATGATACCAACTATTTACAACTCTACTTTTAGTCAGATTGTGAAGAAAGTTGTTAGACATAAGTATGTATATGACATATTATGTACATCACTTTGAAGTGTTTTATTTATATTTTTTTCTTGATACATTGTTCTCTCAAATTTCAAAAAATCATAATACTTTTTACCTGTTTTCATGTGTTCTTTGATGGATATGAGGTAAACTGTGACCAAATTGTTTCAAAATCATTATGCCCGGGATGTCTTGACAGTCAGTTTTATATGGTAGAGGAAACCAAAGCCACTGCACAAAACCACCAACCTGCAACAAATAGCAGTCAAACTTTATGATGTAGACTTATATTGAATACACCATATTAGTTACACAGACAGGAATCAAACTCACTAATTTTAGTTTTATATTGAATACACCATGTTAGTTACACAGACAGGAATCAAACTCACTAATTTTAGTTTTATATTGAATACACCATGTTAGTTACACAGACAGGAATCAAACTCACTAATTTTAGTTTTATATTGAATACACCATGTTAGTTACACAGACAGGAATCAAACTCACTAATTTTAGTTTTATATTGAATACACCATGTTAGTTACACAGACAGGAATCAAACTCACTAATTTTAGTTTTATATTGAATACACCATGTTAGTTACACAGACAGGAATCAAACTCACTAATTTTAGTTTTATATTGAATACACCATGTTAGTTACACAGACAGGAATCAAACTCACTAATTTTAGTTTTATATTGAATACACCATGTTAGTTACACAGACAGGAATCAAACTCACTAATTTTAGTTTTATATTGAATACACCATATTAGTTACACAGACAGGAATCAAACTCACTAATTTTAGTTTTATATTGAATACACCATGTTAGTTACACAGACAGGAATCAAACTCACTAATTTTAGTTGTGGTTTGGTTTAAGTTGGTTTATGGTGTTTAATGCCACTTTCAACAATATTTCAGTTATATCGTGGTGGTCAGTTTTATTGGTGGAGGAAAGCGGAGTACCCGCAGAAAACTACCAACATGCCACTGACAAACTTTATCACATAATGTTGTATCGAGCACACCTTGCCATGAATGGGGTTATAACTCACAACTTTAGTGGTGATAGGCACTGATTGCACAGGTAGTTGTAAATCCAACTACCATATGATCACAACCACAATAGCCCCATTTAGTTAGTGGTGAAAGATGATATCCCACTACCATAATCATAGCCATGACTTCTTTTAATTTTCAATATAAAACTATGTTATTGAACCACATGTTCTTTTTTGAAAGCACCCAAAATAATTTCTTTTTTATTTTCCTTTTCAGAGCTTTCCGATACTTCTTTGATTTGATGATCTTTGTGAATGCTTGGTTTATTGGTTTTGATGTTGATAAAGCCGACTGGTTCTTCCTCGCAATATTTATGGTGGAAATTCTGCTGAAGCTTTATACATTTGGACCTAAAGAATTTTTTGTGAGATTTTGGAATTTGTAAGTGCATAAATTTGAACACACACTACTTTATTTATCTGATAGATTCCCTCTCATATCCTAGAATTTTTATTTGGTTTAATCAAAATACGAATACAGCTAACAAGTGTGGGCACACTAATGTGTCTCTCTTCTATCTTTACTGTCAAAGAACATTAGAAAAAAAAATGATATTAATATAAATATTTCCATGAGATTATTTAGAAAGTAATAAATATATACTGTCATATGATATGTTTTGTGAGAATGGATTTCTCAGAGTAATATGAGAAGTCCCTTTGTGGAAAACATATCAATGATATTATGTTTATCGAGGATTTGACAAGATGATAGCAATATAACCTCACATTAGAAAACAAAGATAATATGTTAGTATCACACTTGTTTCTTGATAATAGATATTATTGTGTGCAAAGATCAAAAGGAAAATTGCAAGTCGTCAATAATGATTATGGTTGGCATCAGTTCATTAGCATATACAGTCAAACTTGTCTATAGCGACCATTGAAGGGAGTTCTGAAAAAAAGTCGCATAAGACAGGGAGTCGTTGAATAGAGGTTATGATATTTGCTCCCAAAATAAAAAGAATAATTATATTATATGATCGACATTTTTACTTTCTTTCAACAGCTATTGTTATCTTAATTGTTATCGTAATTGAATTAATCATTATGATTAGAAGAATGAGATTTCCTGACAAAACATTTTCATACTTCAATCACTCGCCGAAAGCTATAAATAGCCTAATCACACAATCAGCATGTGTTTACCTTGATCTGTTACCGCACATTAAACGAATGTTGACAGAAATATATGCTGGGAACCAGTACTTCATACAATAATTTTCAAAATCACAATTATTTATTTATAAAACTGAAAGATTAAAACAGTATTTTCTATCATAAGCAATTTTAAATATTTAATTATAAATAAGAAATAAACCCAAATAAACCAAAACAACAATAATAAATCATCATATGAACAACTTACCTTTTAAAAAAAATGGCGGTCTTACACAATAACGCTAATCGTGACGTCATTTAATATGAAAAATCTATTATTATGAACTAGTAACAGGTATAAACTTTGGCAATGAGATGTTGTCAGTAGATCATGCAAATATCAGCTAGAGGGATATTGGCAACAATCGCTGCATCAGCTGAGCAAAACGGACATTTTTCCAAAGTCGGGACTGTATGTTTATTTATTATCTAACTTCCGGTTTAATAATAATCCTCTAATAGTCGTTATATGAAGGATTTTTACCCAAAGAACACGGTCGTTAGTCGCGTTAGACAGTGGGTCGTTATATAAAGGTCGAGTGCACTGGAAAACGCAGGGGAGGAATAAATAACGTCGTCTAACAAAGGAAGTCGTTATATAGAGGGGGTCGCTAAGACAAGTTTGACTGTACATGCATAACGACGACAACATCTAAAGTTATGACGATTGTGTGGATAGAGAAGGATGTAAACAGGTGTTTGAAAATAGTTGATGTTTTTGTAAAAAAAAAAAAGAGATATGGTGAACCAAAGGGAAACAGTAGTCTTTGTCTTAATTTTTGTTTCACCTATTTGCCCGAAAGCCAAATTTAGAAACATTTTCTATTTATTCAAACAAATTCTTTCATAATTTTCACTTGTCAGAATCCAACTATACTTGTCCCGGGCTTCGGGCAAGTGGGTTATCACGAAAACTGCAGTAGTTGATAAACTTGACATTCAGCATATGTCATAGTAACAAAGTCAGTGTATATAAAAAAAAAAAAAGGTGAAAGTCGCATAACATTATGAATTTCATTTTTATGCCTTGATAAGCATTATATAGCCTTTAATTTTCAGGTAGATATTTTAATATTTTATTTGCAATGTTTCAAAATTTCCTTGATTTATTAACCCTGGCCAGATGTAAACATTTATAGTCCTGATAGTTTTCAGTATTCTTAAAGTGGTACCATACACTTCAGGTAAAATTTGATCTGCTCGTTTAATTTTCTTAATTTTTTGGCAGTGTGTTTGAATATATCCACTGTAATAAATATCAAAATTTTAACAAATTCCAATCAACAGACTCAGAGCTATAAATTCACTAGCCACATATCAGCTTTTCTCTCTGTGGTTTTGATCACTGAGATGCTTGAAATCTGCATACAAACATCATATGATCAAAGCGTTCAACTGATTTTAAAGAGTTATCTCCCTGTAGTGTATGATACCCCCTTAAATAACATTATTATACCCCCCGCAACGAAGTTGTAGGGGGGTATACTGGTTTCACCACGTCCGTCCGTCTGTAGACAAATCCTATGTCATACGATAACTTTAGTTGTGTTTCTTAGAATCTTTTAAATATTTATCAGCTGTTTACTTGTGAAGAGAGGAGGATCCCTTTCTTTTTTGACGATTTTCACTTTTGCCGTTCCAGAGTTATTGGACTTGATATGACGGAAAATAGGATTTTTACCCTATGTTGTATGATAACTTGAGTAGTGTTTCTCAGAATGTTTTGAAATTTTATCAGCAGCTTACCGGTGAAGAGAGGAGGATCCCTTTCATTTTTGACGATTTTCACTTCTGCCGTTCCAGAGTTATTGGACTTGATATGACGGAAAATACAATTTTTACCCTATGTCGTATGATAACTTGAGTAGTGTTTCTCAGAATGTTTTGAAATTTTATCAGCAGCTTACCGGTGAAGAGAGGGGGGTCCCTTTCATTTTTGGTCGGAACAATCAGTAATGTTTTGGTTATGGAAATAGGTTGGACAGATGTGGGGAGTGGGGGGTATATCTTAGTGAGCTGTGCTCACAGTAATACTAGTTTGTCTTATTATCTAAGCAAAAATGTTGAGATAAATACAACATGTACTGTAATTGTAAAAACTATATTTTCATAATTTGTGCATCTTTTAAAAAAAAAATGTTTACACATCATATATAACATTCTTAAGCTATTTCCACACATTTGTAATGCTATTAAAGTCATTTATGGTGTTATTATTTTATCAAGAGAGAAAGTAAATAATATAGTTTTGTTTCAGAATTGATTTTCTTTTAGTGTTCTCTGGTGTTATTGCATAATGTTGTATCAAGTACACCTCGCCATGAGCAGGATTTAAACTCACTACTTTAGTGGTGATAGGCACTGATTGCATAGGTAGTTATAAATCCAACTACCATACGATCACAACCATGATATGTTTGTTTTTTTTTCTTCAGATTTGACTTCCTTGTAGTGTTCGCTGCTGTCATTGCATCCTCTATAGAGGCCATAGAGAAAGCATGTGAGTAATATCAGTCTTTACTAGAACAAATATTAACACAAATTGTATACTGCTGTATAAACATAGCAATAATTTGAGTGGATCAAAGTATACTAGAGGTAATACAATATCTGCTATCATGGGCATTTGTTTCTCTAGTTGTCTTGAACTTTTATATAAAAAAAACATGCCAGTATAGTCTCAAAATATAGGTCTAGTTTTAATTCTTGGCCTGCAGGTTGGTTTCAATAAGGAATTCTCGTCCTTTTCAAAACATTTTCAGCTGTTTCATGATTACGAGGCAGAGGTAGAACTTAAGCTATAATTTGTACTAGCCAGTAAGATTAGTAGATACAAAAAATCTACCGTTACTAGTCTGCATAACATGGAGATAATTACTAATGTGTTTTATTTTCACAATCAAATTTGAGACATTGAGTCATTGCTGCTGTTGAACAAAGACTGAATGTTTGTATCATCATCACTAGATGTAACATCAGCATTCTGTATGGAACTATCGGTATATGCCATATGGCTTGGTCGACTTGTTCTTTGTTCTGTCATATTCCAGATGTTCATGGCATCAGAGAAATCATCATATAAAATGTCAACTGTGTGGAACATAGGCAACAAGGGATCTGACAAGAACCAGCTTTAACCTTAATCTTGTATATTATATTTTGATGACTTAGTAACAATGGACCTTTGGTGCAAATATCGATTTAAAGGAGATACTGGATTTTTTTTTTTGGAGAGTCAAAAATTTTGGAAAATACATGTATAATTATTAGGATTATGAGTGTTTTATGCATATTTCAACAATATTTCAGTTATGTCATGGTGATCAGTTTTTATATATGTAGGAAACCAAAATACTTTGACAAAGCCACCAACCTGTCTCAAGTGATGGACAAAATTTATCAAATAAAACTATGTCCAATATGCCTCTTATGAGAGACCAACCCCTTTTTGTGGGTTGACAAAAGATATTATTGTATGTAAATTAAAGATCAAAGGGGAAATTTACAAATTATTGATAAATATTTATATTAGTAGTAATAAACCATTGATTTTTTATGTTTCAGCAAGAGAAGAATTTAGGACGTTAGATTTATTGTTGGTGTTGAGGGTGTTGAGACTGGTTAAGATATTTGGCAGTATACAGAGGTATTATATGTACTGGTATAATATTTGGTTTAAGTTTATGTTGTTTAACACCACTTTCAACAATATTTCAGCTATATCGTGGTGGTCAGTTTTATTTGTGGAGGAAACCGGAAAAAACCACAGACCTGTCGCAAGTCACTGACAAACTTTATCACATAATGTTGTATCAAGTTCACCTCACCATAAACAGGGTTTGAACTCACAACTTTAGTGGTGATAGGCACTGATTGCATAGTAGTTGTAAATCAAACTACCATACGATCATGACGGCCACTATAATATTTGGTCTTCATCATTAGATGTCGTAGAAGTAAAACAAGTTTTCTAATTTCTTTTTTATAATACCTCTACCAGTACTCACTTATTCTGGGTAACGTTTTCACAAGCAATGTACAAAACTTATTATGGTGTTTGTGCATTTTGATTTAACCATGTTTTGTTTCCACCTGATAATTATATAGTTTAACACCCCTGAAGGACTTTTACTCAGAATTGAGTTAATCTTCAGTAACCATACAGATACAGAACATTTCTTTGATCTGTTTCTCACATCAAGCAGTTCAGTCAAACCTGACCATAAGGTCACCTCTATTAAGCACTCACCTGTATTAAAAGGTCTTTTTTTTTGTCGTGTCATAGAAAATTTCATAGGCATTGGACCTTTTTAAGAGGTCACCTGTCTTATAAGGCCATTTTTTCTTTCTCCCAAAGGTGACCTCTTAATACAGGTTTGGCTGTACTTATATTTTGTTATGCACTGTGAATTCAGTTTTATCCATTGAATATACCAATTTTCGTGTTTTTCGTTGGTATAATCAAACGACGAAAATTGTGTGCACCACGAAATGCATATGTAACAAGAGCAATTATGAGTAAGTATCAGAACCAGGAATTAACATGTCAATCAAAATCTCACTCTGCTAATCCAGCAAAACAGACTTCTTATTTACCAAGGTTGATAGCTATAAACAACAAACTTTTGTAATATATATTTTGTATATTTTAGATTTAAAGTTGTATTACAGACCATAGTTAACATTGGACCTTCTATATTTACCTATGGTGGAGTGATATTTGTAAGTATGTCATATACCTTACCTGTAATACTACATATAAAATCAACTTTTTACATTCAGCTGTAATTATTCATTAGATAATTAATTATAATTATTCTAGAATGACAGATGTAAGATACAACAAAAACAAAATGCATACCTGTTAACCCTCCCCCTTTGCCTGGGAGTCTCCCGTGTAAGAGCCTTATCTCCCGCATGGACTGGGTCTCCTGCGCGGGAGACATTAATCTCCCGCACACACCTTTTCCTCCCGCACGATCTCCCCCCAACAAAAAAATCAAGTACAATAAAATCTTGACCTACATTTTGCGATCAATATTTCTGGAAATTCCCCATTTGGAACTCCCGCACTGACAAAAAACGCAGAGAGATACGAATGGTAAAGGTGTTTAAATGATATCCGGTTATTGATCTGTTTGACACCTTTACAGGTAAATTGGGTCATGGAGATTAATTAAGGTGTTGATGATTATACAACAATTATCCACTGATTGACAGTTAATTGGGGATAAGGATGTGGGTTTGTGGCACACGCTTAGATGATTAGAAGTGTGATAGCGGCAATTAAAAATAGTTATAAACCGTTGTGCAAACAGAAGTCGGACAACCTTTGATGCGGAGGAAAACTTCTTATTTCGATCAAACGTGCAATGAATTCATCTCGTATTGAGTTGTTATGGTTTGTTTGGGACCAAAGCCGATCAAAGTATTATTTAAGGACTAAGTTCCAGGATGGATTTGATAAACCACAAAAATGCCGAAACGTATGCTATCACCCAACGCACCAGCAGCAAAGTGACTTTTTAATTTTAGTGCTCTCTGACTTTATTGTTCAGAACATTCTGTCTTCATTGTTATTGCTTTGTTATAACCTTATGATTATGAATAAATTATAAATACAGTTTTTATCCTTCATTCATCATATGAAACATTACTAATAAGACAGAAATGTAAACAATATATATTGAAATGGGATGCAGTTGGTTCAATACTGAAACAAACAAAAAGAAAACATCAATTAACAATAAAAACATGCATCAAATACGTCGATAAAAAATCTCCAGTTATGAGACCAAATCTCCAGTTGTAGCATAGCAACTCTATTAAATGTATGCAACTACAAGGTACAAAACTTTGTGCATTTAAAGGCGACGCACAAAATCTCCCCCTTAGAAGAGTTGGTAGGGGGGAGATCTCCCCCCTAGCAGTTCCCAGAGGTTAACAGGTATGAAAATGGATCATGCTATTGTTTTTTGTAGTAGAGTAAAGATTGGTCAAAACTTATGTTATTGTATGATAATGGATTGCATTTATTTTCTTTTTTTATTTAATAGACAAATAAGACACACAACAAGCAAATCGACTTTGAAACAATCTGAGGAAAGGAAGATCTCTCTCTTGCTCTCCTTTACTGATAAGTCTTGGTATGGAGATCTGAGGAAAGGAAGATCTCTCTCTTGCTCTCCTTTACTGATATGTCTTGGCGTGGAGATCTGAGGAAAGGAAGATCTCTCTCTTGCTCTCCTTTGCTGATATGTCTTGGCATGGAGATCTGAGGAAAGGAAGATCTCTCTCTTGCTCTCCTTTACTGATATGTCTTGGCGTGGAGATCTGAGGAAAGGAAGATCCCTCTCTTGCTCTCCTTTACTGATATGTCTTGGCGTGGAGATCTGAGGAAAGGAAGATCTCTCTCTTGCTCTCCTTTACTGATATGTCTTGGCGTGGAGATCTGAGGAAAGGAAGATCTCTCTCTTGCTCTCCTTTACTGATATGTCTTGGCATGGAGATCTGAGGAAAGGAAGATCTCTCTCTTGCTCTCCTTTACTGATATGTCTTGGCGTGGAGATCTGAGGAAAGGAAGATCTCTCTTGCTCTCCTTTACTGATATGTCTAGGCGTGGAGATCTGAGGAAAGGAAGATCTCTCTCTTGCTCTCCTTTACTGATATGTCTAGGCGTGGAGATCTGAGGAAAGGAAGATCTCTCTCTTGCTCTCCTTTACTGATATGTCTTGGCGTGGAGATATGAGGAAACCCCATTAAGGGTCACATGTAAGGGACCCTTTGTACCATCCAACATAGTTGCCAACCTCCATCAATGAGAAATCATGTCATGACATGACATGAGATGCCAAAAAGCGTGTAAAAAACGTGTGACGAGCTTTTTTGATCTGTAATCATACAATTTGATGATTTTGTGTTGTCTTTATGCCATTACCCACATATCCTTTGTTTTTTGACCAATTAAAGTCTTTCAAATAAAACACATTATTACTGTAAACTTTTATTATACTGTACAGTTGCCTTTTTGGCTGATTGCAATACCTCAGCACTTGGTGCATATTCATAACAATGGTGATTTTGATTAAATGTTCATGATAGCAATGAACAAAGTGTATCATTCTTCAATTCAGATCTAAATTTAGTATGAATTTTTTTAACAATTGAGAATGCTCTTTCACAATCAACAAAGGGTGCAAGATGCATTACTCGGCCCTCGGCTTCCTTTTATCCACTTAAACTCCGATTCCCAATCTTTTTGATAGGTACAGAAATATCATTTCCTTTTTGCATTAGGCTCAATGGATGAAGCTGCCAGTCCAGAAATTGACCTCTTCCTACCACTGGACATTTTCCCCAAAATGATTTTGTTAAGGGGATCGTAAAAACTACTCACAAACTTACCTGACAGGTGCAAAAGAAACCATTCGTGAATCGCGACCTTGGCAGAGATGGAAAAATCCCGAGAATTGCGGTACAGCTAAAAACCGTAAATTTATTTTTACGAAAATGCGTGTAATCGCGTATAAAGTCTTGGAAAGCGTGTACCCGGTGTGTGAAGAAAACAGCGTGTGTAAACAGGCAAAAAAGCGTGTATTACATGCGAAAAGCGTGTGAGTTGGCAACTATGCCATCCAATGAAACTGGTGATTACGAGACTATGAAAGTGTTAATTGCTTTCACGCTTGTTCTGCTCTTT
This sequence comes from Bathymodiolus brooksi, assembly GCA_963680875.1. Lineage (NCBI taxonomy): Eukaryota > Metazoa > Mollusca > Bivalvia > Mytilida > Modiolidae > Bathymodiolus > Bathymodiolus brooksi. The sequence goes on along the minus strand of OY804576.1, from coordinate 59,724,597 downwards.
TTAGACAATTAGGCAGTTGTTTTGGTTTTTTTTACATTGCAGGATAAATACAATATACATACATTGTAGGAAAATATAAAATTGATTTGCACTCACTGAGAAACAGGACAAGAAAGCTCGCCAATAGCTCGAATACAAATAAATTTTATTTTACGACAATGTACATATATTGTCTATATATATATACATGTATGGTATCTTATGATATTTTCAGGTATTTTATTACATCTATGCCATCATTGGAATGGAAATATTCAGTGGAAAGTTAGACTATTTTAGATATGAAACCAACGTGACAGATGAAACCCATTTCTGTGGTAACCCAGCATTAAATGGTACATTTTTCTACATGTTCCATTATTGTAGTAACAACTTTAATGACATACTCAAGGCTTTCGTTGTTTTGTTTGAGTTGACTGTTGTCAATCAATGGCATGATATCCTTTCTGTGTTTTTATTCCATATATGTGCTTTATATACAGGAAGTGGGTGTTGCCACAATCAATATTGTGGTAGATGAATTTACATCTTACTTATGAAATCAGTGCTAATCACTGCTAATATTTTATTAGTTTGATTTCCACTTGTGTTGAGATGTATTTAAAGGGAAACTTCGCAAAAAAAAAATTTTTTTATATGTTTTTCCTGATGTATAAATATGGATGTTTATATGTATATTAGCATTTTATTATGTTGGATAAGGGAATGAAATCGATTTTAAAATTCGATCAACGATAGATGGATGTTGCCATTTTGATAGCATCTCGATACCAATTATCACGTGATGTCTAAATACCACCACGCCCCAAAACAAGCGTGACAAACCGGGGTCCTCATTCAGTGTCGATATGACTTGTCAGGCGTAATTCTTTTTTGGCGTCCGTCGTCGTCGTACGTCGTAAACTTTTTCAAAAATCTTCTCCTCTGAAAGTACTAGACCAATGGAAACCAAACTTGGTCTGAATCATTACTAGGGTGTCTAGTTTCAAAATTGTGTCCGGTGATGCCGTGCACCAACCAACATGGCCGCTGTTACTAAAAATAGAACATATGGTAAAATTGCAGGTTTTTGGTAATAACTCAAAAACCGTTAATAATATCAAAAATCTGACACGAGGTAAAAATGATCAGCACATCAAGATCTACCTATCCTGCAATTTTGAAGTAAATCTGATTACCCATCTTGGAGTTATTGCCCTTTTTTCATCAAATTTGTAAAATTTTAATACTTTTCGTCTTATATTTCAAAAACTATAAGAGATAAAGGTTAACTTTAAATTGCAAAAATGTGCGGCATATCAAGATCTACCTACCCTAATCCCATCGCTCATTTTGGAGTTATTTCCCTTTTTTCATCAAATTTTCAAAATTTTAATACTTTTCGTCCTTTATTTCAAAAACTATAAGAGACAGATGGTAAGTTGAAACAGCAAACATGTTCAGCATGTCAAGATCTACCTACCCTGCAATTTTGAAGTAAATTTGATTACCCATCTTGGAGTTATTGCCCTTTTTTCTTCATTTTTTTTTTTCATTTTAATACTTTTCGTCTTATATTTCAGAAACTATTTAGAGATAGATGTTAAGTTTATTGCAAAAATGTGCAGCACGTCAAGATCTACCTACCCTGCAATTTTGAAGTAATCCCATTACCCATTTTGACCGATTATGCAAATTAGAAAAAAGGGGGGATGAAATTTAAAAAAAATCTTCTCTGAAACTACAGAGCCAATCTCAACCAAACTTTGCTGAAATGATCCTTAGGTGGTCCCCTTTCAAAATTGTGTCCGTCAGCGCCGTCCTGTATCCAAGATGGCCGCCATTACTAAAAATAGAAATTGCTTCAAATGGCCAAAACTGCTCTATTTTAAGCCAGAAAGTGCCCAAATTTGAACTGTATAAGCATAATGATGAGCTTTTTAACATATATTACGGGATTTTTTATGAACTTTGAACTTCTACCGATTTTGACCGATTATGCAAATTAGAAAAAAGGGGGGATGAAATTAAAAAAAAAATCTTCTCCTCTGAAACTACTGAGCCAATCTCAACCAAACTTTGCTGAAATGATCCTTAGGTGGTCCCCTTTCAAAATTGTGTCCGTCAGCGCCGTCCTGTATTCAAGATGGCCGCCATTACTAAAAATAGAAATTTCTTCATATGGCCAAAACTGCTCTATTTTAAGCCAGAAAGTGCCCAAATTTGAACTGTATAAGCATAATGATGAGCTTTTTAACATATATTACAGGATTTTTTATGAACTTTGAACTTTTACCGATTTTGACCGATTATGCAAATTAGAAAAAAGGGGGGATGAAATTAAAAAAAATCTTCTCCTCTGAAACTACTGAGCCAATCTCAACCAAACTTTGCTGAAATGATTCTTGAGTGGTCCTCTTCCAAAATTGTGTCCGGCATTTCAGAACACCGACCAAGATGGCCGCCACAGCCGAACTTAATTTAACATAGGACCCTATGGGAAATTCCCATAAAAATATTTTTGTCTGAAACCATTTGCTCAATAAGAACAAAATTTTGATGAAATAGTCATTGGATGGTTCTCTTCCAAAAATGTGTCTGGCGGTTCGACCCTTCTATCCATTTTTTTTTTTACCTGCAATTTTGAAATAAATCTGATTACCCATCTTGGAGTTCTCGACCTTTTTTCATCAAATTTATAAAAAAAAATTAATACTTTTCGTCTTATATTTCAAAAACTATAAGAGATAAAGGTTAAGTTTAAATTTCAAAAATTTGCAGCATGTCAAGATCTTCCTACCCTGCAATTTTGAAGTAAATCCAATTACCCATTTTGGAGTTATTGCCCTTTTTTCATCAAAATGTTCTCAATTTTAATACTATCATCTTATATCTCAAAAACTATTAGAGATAGAGGGAAAGTTTAAACTGCAAAAATGTTCAGCATGTCAAGATCTACAAAAAATTTCCCACAGTTAAAAATGTGCGACAGCTGTGAAGAGTTATTCCTCTTGAAATGCATATTTTTGTTGACTCACTGCTTTTGGTTACTCAAATAATCAAAGGGAAGCAACTCTATTACAAAATGTGAAGTAGGAAAAGCTAAATTTTGAGAATCATTGACATATATGTTTTTTTACAGCAATTTTGATAACTTACATTAAAGGGGGAACCCCTGCCCACATTTTTTTGTAGAAGGGGTCTGCAATGACGAAGGCTACATTTGTTAATTTTTTTTACCGAAGTTATCAAGTTTTATTGACTGATGTTGTTATTATACCCAGGTGAGCTATACAGGCTCCTGGGAGCCTCTAGTTTTTCTTATTATTCTAAATATATGAATTTATTACACAATCACTTTTTGCAGATTTACGTTTTGTTTCTATATACTTTATGGCAAAACAAGCGAATCGGAGAAAACGGTCCGCCTTTAATGAGAAACATTTACAAAAGATTTTTTTTGAAAATTGAAGAACTACGAAATTATGTGAAAAAAAAGAACGGACATCGGAACAATGCCATGAATTCATAAAAAAAATAAAAATAGGCCTATACTATGGGACAAAATTGTTTTAATGATATTAATTATAAGATTGCACTTTGTAATTGATCGTTCATGCACTACAATAAAGCTACACATAAGCTCTGCTTCTTAGCTAAAAGCACAGAAAGTTACAGGGTAGGAAGCCATAAAATTGAGAGGATTATGTAAACATATAATTTGTAATAGTTTTCATTTGACAATTACAGACGATGAGTATTTTAAATACTTTTAAAGTTTATTATACAAAACTTCAGGGTAAATCTCTTACGTAATATAATAATTTGTTTATGGAAATACAATATTTTTATTCGCCAACAGTAAAAAGATTAATCTGTTTTCATAATGGTTATTTCTGATTTGAACAAAGCGTAACATATAATATGTCTCTGCATAAAGAAAACATTTTTTTTTTATTTTAATCACGTCTTTCGAACTGGCGGACCCTTCTGATTAATCTCAGAATAGTCATAAAAAATATGGTTGTTGTTTTTATAAGGAAAATTGCATACGAATGTTTTTTGTCTATTTTGCTTTTTGGGGTTTGCAAGAAGAATTTTCTACCCTGCCCTGTTCACCCTGCTTTACTTCATAATTTTGGTTGTTGTTATATCATTCTGATGAGGCACAAAAAAAATCAAGATAAAAATGAACAATTCAATATAACTTATGATCAATGTTAATCTTAAGATTTTTTTGTGAAAATAGCCCCAGAATCATTGCTGCATCAGGTGCGGATCCAGCAGTTTTGAAAACGAGGTCCCAGGCTCTTGTTTGCCAATTTTTACCCAATTTATACACAAATTTTACTAAATTGTCGAACACCCCCTTGATCCGCCAGTGTGCATTAATGTGCACCCATTCCTAATGTATACTTGATCAGGGTCGTGTATTTTGATCACTTATTAGAACCTTTAAAATGTGTATTGCATCTCCTATTCTAGTCACGGGTAGCTTTAACGGGTCACAAAATGTGTATTGCGTTTCTGATTATTGCCAAAGATTGTGATACATGTATTCAAGTATTCAGTCAGAGTCCCGTCGACCGAATGTAAAATGACACTTGTATATTCTGCCTGGCGACTTCCTGTGTGGACCTAAACTCATTACGCAATATTAGGTACCCTGCTGAGTGAACCGGTGTGAATGTACCTGTCGTTTTCAGAATGAAAATAAAAATAAGTAAATCCCGCCTTTCACTTCTTATTTCAGGAATTATTTGCCTTAATTTATTGAAGAATAAAATATTTAAAATTAAAATATGGTCTCTCGTTTCTGAAAATACATGAAAAATATAAGAAATATATTTTCCGCATAATATTTTACGTTTCGCTCATCAAAAATGACAAACAAACAAAAAAAGATAAGAAATTAACATTTTTAAATCACTTGCTCGCTCCAACGTTTTTAGCACAAAATCCAAAGAACAAGAAGTAAATTTGGTGTGGCCTAATCTCTGTATATTTTGACTGCTCTTCATCTGTTTATACCGCTCATGATCATGATCTCTTCCGAACTTTGTCTGAATGAATATCAGTGGATATCAAAATTATAGGTCAAGTTTGCTTACTGGGTTCTGAGCTGAAAAAAATCATATATTTAGGTTTTGTGCCTTCTGGGGTTCACTGAGCAAAGAGGGTTTTTTCTTTAAACACTTAACTTTGTAAACTCAGTTGCCACCCGATCTCCTAACCTTTAATTTTTAGTTCTTTAATTAAAATTAAAATATCTTTTATGAACATCGATCGTTAAAATTGTGAATACATATTGATTATGATGAGACAGCTATATATAGTTAGGCCAATTTGGCACCTCTAATAATGAAAACTTATAATTTCAAGGATGGTGTATACTTTTTTATCATCTAAAACATAATTACAATTATAATTGTTCCTGTTATTTCAACATTATATTTATTCTAATGTTTTAAAAATATTTTATCTTTAATAAATAATAAACGATTTACCAACTCGTCTTGGAAAGCAAATAGTGTGTATTCAAATTCCCATTTTATTAATCCGATCAATACACAAGTTACACGTTGTCAAAATTATCCATTATATTTTTCAGCACATTAGCAGTAAAACAAAATGAACATAATTGTAAAAGGGATCCTACATATAGTGAATATAGGTGACTGTTGTAAAACACTCTTTCCGTTGTAAATATAAAGGAAATGAAACATTTTGTTCATTTAAAATAGTTGTTTGTCAAAAAGGTACGTAGCTGTTCACTTCAGTATTTAATTTTCCAACGGTTATTAGATTTAAATTACAGTCCTCTGAGTGCTTTAAATGAAGTGAATTTAACATCAGCGAACCAGACTTTAAATTTCAATCCCACAATGCAATTATCGGGATAAAACGTCACAACCCATGAAAAAATAAGAAATTAAAATTACAAATTTGCGATTTGCTTCGTTATTTGAGGAAATATGTCGATAAAACTTTGTGAATATGTATTTTATATCACCAGGAACATATTTAGCTAACATGTAAAAAATCGCGAAGTTTCCCTTTAATGTAACTTGATGTGATAATGTTTGTCTGTTACTTACAACAGGTTGGTGGTTTTTCCCTCCCCGGATACTCCGGTTTCCTCCATTAATGAAACCAACGCCTCCCAATAGAATTGAAATATTTTTTGAAAGTGGAAATTAATACCCCATGTTCTTATTCATTAATTACTAGGCTGCTCTAGAATAAAAGACTTGGAATGGAGTATTAGCTTCTCCTAGAGAATGTATTCATGAAAACATTTAGCATTATCTTGAGTGAAACAATTTATGTTATCTGATGATTTATTTGATATTTCAAAACGTTTACCAATATTTGTTTTACATGCTAGAGTATTCTCTAGATTTGTGTTAAATTGTCTATTTCTATAGGGGAGTAATGTTAGCATAAAACTGTGTTGTACGTGTATATGTTAATTTCAAAATTGTTATAGATAATCATGAATAGAATGAAAAGTATTGTTGTGTGTAGTAGTTGGATTTACATCTACCTATACAATCAGTGCCTACCACCACTGAAGTTGTGAGTTTGATTCCCACCCATGGTGAGGTGTACTCGATACAGCTTCACGTATTAGTCCATTACTTGTTGCAGGTCGGTAGTTTTCTTGGGCCACTTTTATTTCCTCCACCAATAAGACTGACAAAAGGTATAAACAAAATATTGGTGAATTGTTTATTTGAAGTTATTTTATGGTTCCTTTAACTGACACAACCATTACTCTACAATTTTCAGCTCATCTGGGCGAAGACCATCCAAGCTGTCTGTCTATTTTATCAGTGAACTTGTCACATATCAATCTTCTTATTCTCGATTTCGGAGTGACATCACACAATGTAATTGACCAATCAATGATTATCAATTTTGAGATGAAGAAAATATTTGGAGGTGAAGCCAAGCAAAATCCTCAGGATTCTACATGGACTCCAATGTATATTAATTTATTCGCTATTTTCCAACAGAAGTTAAATATTTTAATTAAAATCACCTCTGGTCCTTATAGACACTAAATCAGATATCTAGTTTGATTTTCGTCAATTTATATCGGACGGGTTTATTTTAAATTAAGAAAATTAAATTCAAATTTTCAATTGGAATCTAGGTAAAATCTAGAGGATTCCTGCTGACCTCACCCCAATGAATTATTAAATACCCAGATGTTCGGATATGAGAATTAGAATTATTTAGGTCATTTGTGTGGAAAACTGATGATTGATATAATGATCCTTAACATATTTCTCTGTTTTGTTGGTTTGTTTTTTGTTTTTGTTTGTTGTTTTTAGCAGTTTCTTTCCTTTTCCAAAATAACTTTATGGAATAGTTTCTATGTTATAGTATAGTTTGCCAGTATCTTTATTATGTACGTTGTGTGTGAAATTTCTCTTTACTAATTTAGCTTATCACTTTTTTGTGTACCATAGTTCTCATTAACAATTTAATAAAAATATATTGATCTATATACGAAGACAATTTAAAAAAATTGCTGTTTTAATTAATTATTTATTTAACAACAAAAATGAACAAAAAATTTTACATTTCATTATTGTTTGGAATGCATAGAATTGCTCTTTCATAATTTAATATATATTAGCTTTTTAGTTAGTTCTGCTTAAAAATTAAGTATTGGTCTATATGTCAACAGAATTTTTAAAACATATTTGTTTATTAAAGGCTTTTATCAAAAAAACTGCATAAAAATTTGAAAATTTCATTACTATTTAGGACTTGTGGCAGGTCGTTGGTTTTCTCCGAGTTACGCTGGTTTCCTCCACCAATAAAACTAACCGCCATGATATAACTGAAATATTGTTGTAAATGGCGTTAAACATCATAACCCTAACCTTGCTCATCTATTAAGTAATGAGCTATATATGAAGAGAATTTTCAAATTTTGATTCTTTAATAAGGGCACAATTAACAAAAACAGTGAATAAAAAGTAAAAAGTTTAAAAATCTCACTCTTATATATCACATGAAGCCTATATAATTAATAGTCAGAATTATCCTTTTGTTTTCTTTTTTTATTATGATTCAATATATTATTTTATTACATAAGGCGCTATTTTATTGTTTTTCTATTGGCCAGAAGCAATACACGTGACATTCCATTTTCTAACATATTGATTAGCAAAAAACAATTTCTGTGCAATAATATACAATTATAGTCTTTCGTTGAGGTCAATACAAGTTTTTATGGACCTTAAAAACGATATTCACCGAAGCCTTTAGCTGAGGTGAATATCGTTTTTAAGGTCCATAAAAACTCGTATTGACCGATACAAAAGACTAATTGCTTTATTACATTAAAATGAAAAGTGAAAGTGAAACCAAGTCAATATGAAATTAATCACTTCGTTATGACGTCATACATAATGCAATGGAAAGTGAAAGTGAAAGGGAGTCAATACGAGTTTTAATCAAACAATATCAAATTTTACGGAATGTCAGGTGACAGCATGATAGCCAATAAAATTGTTTAAATAAAACCATTATGTAATAAAAAAGCATATTGCACTCTCGTGCAAAATCAATGAATGAAATTACATGGCACGAGAGTGCAATATGGTTTTTTATTGCACAGAAATTGCTTTTTGCTAATCAATATGTTAGAAAATTTCATAAAATTTCAAAATTATAAAATAAAAAAAAAAAAAATTTAAAGTTCAAAATTTTCAAAAAATTTCTAAATTTCTTAAATTTCTAAAATTTCAACAAAATTCATAATTTTCATAAAATTTCAATTAAAGTCAAAATTTTCATAAAATTTCAAAACTTTCAAAATTTTCATAAAATTTCAAAGCTTTCAAAAATTTCATAAGATTTCAAAATTTTTAAAAAGTTTTAAAATGATGAAATTTTCAAAAATTTCAAAGTTGTAGTAAAATAGAGCCTTATGTAATAAAACAAATTTTACTACACTTGAACTTGATCAATATGAGGTTTTATGGAGCAGAGTACAACCTCATATTGATCTCGTTCAAGTGCAGTAATTGTATATTATTTAATATGTTATGTATAATACCTATTGATTTTGTTTTAAATCTTTTCTAGCTTTTACTCAGTTTCTGCATTATTTTCTAACATTTTACTATTATTTAGCCTTAACTTTTGCCACTGCTAGCATCTGGTTTTGTTGCTGTGACTAGCAAGGCTGCCAGAGTTTACTTCTTTATGTTTCATTTAACCTGTGTTGTTATTGTACTCAAGTAAGTTATCATTTTCTGTTATGTTTTCTGAAGATTTACAACTAGTAACTTTTAATTTTATTGCAGACTTACATGCACTTTTATGTAGTAAAGTAGTTATTATGTCCCCGCCACTAAGTGGCCGGGACAAATAGTGTTACCCATGTTCGTAATTCCGAAATAAAACAGTTGCGACCACTTTTTTTCGCTATGCTTTGAGATATTGACTTGATATATGGTATGTGGGTGTATAATGATAAGTTACAGATCAAGTTTACGTTTCGTTCCAGTCCAATCATTTTTAGCCGAGTTATGGCCCTTGGACTTCGAAATTTGGCCAAATATTTAGTTGCCACCACTTTTTTTCGCTATGCTTGGAGATATTGACTTGATGTATGGTATATGAGTGTATAATGATGAGTTACAGATTACGTTCTGGTCTAATGATCTTTGGCCGAGTTATGGCCCTTGGACTTTGAAATTTGGCCAAATATTTAGTTGTCACCACTTTATTTCACTATGATTTGAGATATTGACTTGATTTTTGGTATGAGAGTGTATAATCATAAGTTACAGATCAACTTTGAAATTCAATTGTTATTCTTAGCCTATTACAGAGGGAATTAAAAAAGGGTGAAACATTTGGGAGCCTCCTTAATATTCACGGCGGGGACATTCGTGTCGTTCCGACACATCTAGTTTTATTAGAAAATTAGTTTTTGATTGACACATATTAAACAATCAATGTAAGACCAGTTTTAAAAGTAAGTCTTTTTTTTTGTTATAAAAAGATGAGTGAATGATCGCTGTAAGTGAGTAATTTTTCAGTTATACATGTATAAATGGTGAGAACAAGTTACTTTGTACTAGACCACCATGTTTAGATCGATTTTTGTAATGTTAACTAACTGGGATGTACACTATGTCACTCTATTGAAATACATTGTCCTGACTCTGAGCCTAACGATTCATTTTTTTCTATTCCTTAATGATGCATGCTTTGCAGAGAAGTAGCAAATACCAGATTTTATATATTCTTTGGAGGGATCCTATATTGTGTTAAATCTAATTTAGTATTAAAATTAAAACTTTTCTCAACTGGCCAGATATGTCTAATCAGTATATGGAGATGAAATGTTTTATGTCTAAATATTAAAGAAAATCAAAACTGATAATAAACTGGTTAGTCTATGTCTGCTTAGTTAATGTAAGTTTTGCTGAATTTCACAAATTAATAGAGGGTTGTCGTGGTTGTGATCATATGGTAGTTGGATTTACAATTACCAATGCAATCAGTGCCTATCACCACTAACATGAGTTTAAATCCTGTCCATGGCGAGGTGTACTCGATACAACATTAAAGTTTGTCAGTGACTTGCGGCAGGTCAGTGGTTTTCTATGGGTACTTTGGGTTTCCTCCACCAAAATATTGACCGTCACGATATAGCTGAAATATTGTTGAAAGTGACATTAAACACCATAAGCCAAACCAAACAACAAATTGATATTTTTTAATCTTATAACCTTTAAAAGTTGGTAATTACCTGTATTTCATTTTGTTTAGAAACATATCATATTTTAATTATTTTTGTTTTAGCATTTTCATTGCATTTATTTTGGAAGCCTTTATTCTGGAGTACACAATAGAGAAAGCTGGAAAACTGGAATCTTGTGTAGAAAGTAAGATAAAGGAGTTAGGATTAGGTATTAGACAGTAAGTATAATAAGATCACTTTGTTTTTACAATTCTTTATTTTGCATTGGTCATATATGGAATAGGATACCAATTTATGCTAAGGGGCTGTCATGGTCGTGATCATATGGTAGTTGGATTTACAACTACCACTGCAATCAGTGCCTATCACCACTAATGTTGTGAGTTCGAATCCAATTCATGGCGAGGTGTTGTCAATACAACATTTTGTGATCAAGTTTGTCAGTGACTTGCAGTAGGTTGGTGGTTTTCTCCAGGTACTCCGGTTTCCTGCAACAATTCATTTTTAATATTTTGAAAATTAGTCATTTTTAGCAACTTTTTCAACAGAATGAGCTTATCTTGTGTAACCAACTTATCTCTCTTTTTTAATCTAAATCCTTGAAACTCTTTATTTATGTGTAAGTACATGATATATCTGATTTACTCACATTGTTGAGGAGTTTAAGAATACAACCAGACCAATTTATTCTTTGTCCTATTTTATATTGGTAATCAACAATTGCATCATTATTTTGTTATAGGGGTACCAGAAGAAAAAACACTTTAGAAATCCAGAAAGATGATACAGAACTGGTTCCCAATGAACAATTACCTGAATCTTCATTAGATAGAGATGATGAATCTGACACAGACAGTATACCAGATCTGTCAAGTGAAACCGGGTTAAAATTCCTTTTGAAGAAGAAAAGTAAGTGTTATACAATAATATTGTGTTGTCCATGTTATATGCCGAAATATGTCCCAAGGTTAGAAGGAATATTATTGTTATTATTACTCTGAATGTCTTTGGTGATTTAAACAAATGAAATTTGTCTAAAATGTATTGATAGTATAAAGATTGGCAAATAATATTCATTTAAATTCAAGAAATATTTAATTTCAACAATAACAATGAACTGTCAAATATTTAATTCCCAAACCTGGAACTGGCCATTGTTTTGACAGACAACAGCATCAACGTTAAAGAAAAATGTATAATACATTGTAAATTGTACACTTAAAAGCGCTCAGGTGATCCCGTTTAGACCCCGCCTATTTAAATGACGTAACATTGTTCTAAGCTCCACCTATCAGCATAGTAATGACTCCAACAATAGTACTATGCGAGTGCATAGTACAACGACACTATTTATTCTTTGTAAAATTATGTTTCGATAATATCATGTCAATTATAATGAAAGTTTCTTACATGAAGAGTAATAATACACAATAAAGAAGTTTCAAGTTGGCTGGATAACCAGATATCTTCTGGTTTAACAGATTGTTATTTATACGTCTGTTCACTTTACTAGTTTACAGAGCATTACGAGTGTGGGTTAGGGTTATGGTGTTTAATGCCACTTTCAACAATATTTCAGTTATATCGTGGAGGGAAGTTTTATTGGTGGAGGAAACCGGAGTACCAGGAGAATACCACTGACCTGCCGCAAGTTACTGACAAATGTTATCGCATTATGTTGTATCGAGTACACAACTTTAGTGGTGATGGGCACCGATTGCACAGGTAGTTGTAAATCCAACTACCATACGATCACGACCACGACGGCCCCCCTTTTTTTTTATGATAATGAAAAGAATGTTTAAACTTTGATTGTCACCAATTCTACCAATATCAACAAAATAAATAAGCTCCTCTCACCTCAAACCATTGAACACAAAAAAGACCATGACATATACTGTCGGAAATCTAGGTCCCGGCTTGGGACAAGTACACAAATGTGGTGGGTATATACCAGTTAATCGCATCCCTCCCCTCTGATAATTGGATCTCCAACTACAATACAGATGTAAACAAACAATAGGAAATAACTTCACAAGTTCTCTTCTACTCAAAAAAGACGACATACCTGTACTATCACAAAAATGACAGAACAAAACACTGAGCTGAATTTTTATAGTACTAGCTAACTGAAGCTACAGTCTACAGGTATGCACTGTTCTGACACATCTCAATTCCATGACAACCTGTCTTAGCATTTTCTCTATGCTGCCGTGTGCTTAGCAGAGAAGGGACAAATATCAATTTTATTGTCTTTTGTATGACACAATGGGGGATCAAACCCACAATCTTCTGCACTCAAGGCAAGCATGGGAACCATTACATCACCAAGACAATTCCAAATGAAAAATAAACAATATGGTATCATGCAATGTAAAACAGATTTGTTTTCCTGTAACGAGACAAAAAACTCATGTTAGAACAGTGATTCTGAATATGATACCCAATTAATTGTGATTTTGTCTCAAAATTTCCTTCTTTTTTTTCCCTCCAGGTCGTAAAAAAGTAGAAACCTTGCTACAACAGATGTTTGAAGGAGAAATTGATCCTGAAGATGATGGACAGCATTTTGATGAAGACGAAATTGATGTTAGACCAAGGAAATTAACTTTAGATACAGTGTCATAACCAGTTGTTTTTGAAGATGTCTGTATTGACACTGTGTAAAGATGTACATAAATGCAAATAAGGCCAATTATTTTGTTATGGGCTATTATTTACATATACAGTGGGACCTGTTTAAACCGAACCTTCTTGTGACCAACTTTTGTATTCGGAAGACAGGTGTTCAGTTTATACAAATTAAATTAACAAATATTTCCTGCATTAGGACTTTATTCAAAGTTCGGTTTATACAGGATTTCGGTTTATTCAGGGTTCGGTTTAGACAGGTTTCACTGTATAAATAATTGTATCACGTTTTGTTAAAGGTTGATTCCTGATCATGTAGTTGTATTTAAAGTTGAACAATCATGATCATGTAATTGTATTTAAAGTTGAACGATCATGATCGTGTAGTTGTATTTAAAGTTGAACAAACAAGTCATGAATTTTATTCAGAATGGTTTTTGAACATGATGTATTGTATTTAAAGTTAATACTATTTAATCAACAAACAAGCTGCTAAATTTTCAATAATATTCAAATAATAATTAAGAGAAATGTGTTTTCTCTAAAATATGTTATGGCTTCCCTTCAATGAAGAAGACATGATGTTTTATCCTGTTTTATTATACACCTCCCAGTACAACAGTCACAGTTTTGTTTATAAATATAAAATGAAATAAAGGATTATTACAATCCTGTAGATATAGAATTTGTATAATAACCTTGGTCCTACAATGTACTTAATGTGTTGTATATCCTGCAAAATTTAGCATTTTCGTTTCTTTGTGTTTTTGTTTGTTTTTGTCTTTTGTTTTTTGTATTTTAAATTAAATCAGGGATCCCCTCTTATATACAACTGTAGCGAAGAAATCAAAAACATTTCTTATTTTGTCTTGCCTGCACAAAAAGTCTAGGGTTCACACATATATTTGTTGTCTTGTTATTTTTGTTACTTTGTTTGTCTAATTTTGTCATTTTAGGTGGTTCATAAGATAACATACATGGTTGCACGTCTTTCACAGAATGGTATATAAATATATACATTTTTTTTCATGCAAAAATCTTTTATTTTTTGTTATCGTAGGGTATTATTTATACAATTACTGTTATTGTTAAATTATGCAAATTAACGATGTTTACATACATTCCGCCGTAATATACGGTAAATATATTTTACATTTATGCAGATGTACTGCGGTAGCATTCGCTAGATATATTTTACATTGATTTAGATGTACTGCGTATAACTAAATACTCAAGTGATTTTTTTCCCTAGTCTTCCAAACATAAAGTGCTAGTCAATTTGTTATTTAAAAATTATTTTATTAAAGGCCATGGAAAATATGCTTTGTTTCCCAAATTTACTGTGTTTTAAATGATAAGAGTAGATAGTTTGTTAAATTATTTTTATCAAGAAATTTAAAAAAAAATGTATTGATTTTTTCCATTTTCCTTTTCATTATGTTATGTCTCCAAATATTTACGTGTTTTCATGGAAAATTTAACGGTTTGTTAATTTTATAGATATGAAACTATAATAGCATAATTGAGTAATAACTGCCCCTTTTAAAATGGTTATTGAGTGAAGCACAGAAATTATTTAACATTATTTTCATTAAATCTAACTGTACATCAACAACATTTAAACAAAATTCAAATTAGAAAAGAAATTTAATTGATATTTATTTAACCAAATTGGATTGAAGCTGAGAAACAAACCATATATTTTTATAATTTGGTATTTAATTATGATTTGTCTATTCTTCTGTATATCAATCTGAAATTATAGACAAGGTGAGTGATTACAGGTGCCTGGTGGCCTCCTCTTGTTTTTGTTTGTCAGTTAACATTCCACTTTTGTTTTGTTTATTTTATGGAATGAACTAAGTCATTAATAATATATATATGTGGTGCAATATTATTGAATTTTTTTTTACTTTTGTTGCAATTATAGTACTTAAAAGTTGGTTATCTAGTCTATTAAATATTTATATTGAATGTGTAATGTTTAATCATAATAAGAACAAAAATCATTGATTGTTAAATTTTTTGTTAAAAAATATTTAAATATAATGTAATGGATTCATATAAGGTTGTCATTTTATGATAAATTGTAAACTTCTTTTTTTGTTTCAGATTTTCAATAATTTTTTTAAAGTACCAGTATTTAACGGGTCTCTATAAACACTGCAAAGGACCTCCTTTGTGCACAAAGGAGCACAAAGGACCATAAGGGGCATTTTAATCAGCACAAAGGACCTACATATTAAATTTCAAGTTAAAAAATAATAAAATTCACGAAAAAATTGTTTAAATTTTATTTATTAAGCCTTTAATAAAATTTAATTTGTCACAACTTATAAAGATGTTTAATGGTAATGAAGAAAATGAATATCGGCACAGACCCGAATATAATGAGTTTGTTGTGATATATAATATATAGCACTATCGTAATTTCTTACTGTTTTTTATATAGTGTATTTGTGACGTGTGCTTGTTACAATATCATTCTTTACTACAGACTTACTGTTTCTAATATTATTTATTTTATAAAAAAAACTGAAATGTTTTTACACCATACATTCATTACTGTACCGTAAATATCGACAATTATATATAACAATTATTGAATGCTTAAATTACTAATAAACAAAAAAGGTCATATTTATTATGCATTTTTCCATCAAATCACGATTATAGCTTAATTTGTATGTAAGTAAACTTAAACTCACCGACACAACAGTCTGCGGATACTCGACACATTTTCCTGATTAAAAGTATAAAAATGACATCCATGAACAAATGTATGACTATATTTATTTAACCTCTATAAATGTATAAGAACATACTGAATAGTTTAATTGGTGCATCTTGAATAATTCTAAATTCTTTGAAAGGTCTGTCAATTCTCAACACAATTTATAGAAATTTTGTGATTTTCAATTTTGATTTTTATGAAAACACAAGCCGGCACCAATTTGTGCATTTCCTTCCACAGTTCTTTGATGGTTTGTTTTAGCTCACCTGGCCTTTAGGCCATGTGAGCTATTGTCATCACTTTTCGTCCGTCGTCCGTCCGTCAACATTTCACATTTTAATCTTCTCCTCAGAAACCACTGGACCAATTGCGACCAAACTTTGGTGGAATGGTCCTTGGATGGCCCCCTTTCAAAATTGTGTCCGGTGATCCCGACTTCCAACCAAGATGGCCACCAAGCTCAAAATAGAAAAAAGGGGGGATGAAATTTTAATTGTCCATTACTGCTTTAGTGTAAATCAAAATGAGCTCAAATTTTAACTGCAGCTACATGGCAAGGAATAGTTTAACATATATTCCGGGTTTTTCTGTGAAATGTTTCTTTCAGCCGATATATACCGATTATGCAAATTAGGTATATTTTGATAAAAGATCGCATTTAAATCTTCTCCTCTGAAACCGCTGAACCAAATTAAACCAAACCTGGCAGGGATGGTCCCTGGGTGTTCCCTTTCAAAATTGTGTCCGACAGCCCCGCCCTCCATTCAAGATGGCTGTTGTTACTAAAAATAAAAATTTCTTCAATTGTCCATTGCTGCTTTAGTATAAGTCAAAATGAGCTCAAATTTGAACTGCAGCTACATGGCAAGGAGTAGTTTAGCATATGTTCGGGGGGTTTTTTTGAAATTTTTCTTTCAGCCGATTTATACCGATTATGCAAATTAGGCATATTTTGATAAAAGATCACATTTAAATCTTCTCCTCTGAAACCGCTGAACCAAATTTGTGTCTGGTGGTCCCGGCCTCTGACCAAGATGGCTGCACAGCTGTACTTAGTTTAACATAGGACCCTATGGGAAATTCACATAAAAACCATCTTGTCTGGAACCAGTAGCTCAATTAAAACCAAACTTTGATGGAATAGTCATTGGATGGTCCTCTTCCAAAATTGTGTCTGGCAGTTGTGCTCTCCCGCCAAGATGGCCACCACAGTGCAGTTGCGTTGTTATTGAAAGCAGCTTTGATCCAGGTGAGTGATTACAGGCTCCTGGGAGCCTCTGGTTTTTTTACTTCATGTTTTTGTAAGTATTTTTGATTGTCTATGTTTTTCAATTTCATATTAAGTGAAAACATTATCTTTTATTCATGAATCTTTGTACATTGTATTGTTTGTTAATTAATTATTGCCCCCAAACAACTGCTTCTGTGAACTATTTATCGTGAACTATCATTACGCTTTGTTTTTAATCTATCTTAAATTATTACTTTTTTTTTTAAATAAATTTATTACCAAATTCTTTACTGTAGATGTACTTTCTTTCATCGTGTATTATAAATTCTGTGACACTTTTTTACACGACGTGAATGTACATTGCTGTACTGACAATTATACTTACAGTTATCGCATGTTTATAAAATTACTAAAATAAAACATAAAATATAATATTTTTCATTTACTTTTCTTTTTTTTTAACAAATCACGTTTATTATTTAATTTTTATAAAAATAAGATACAATAATGCTAAATATTATACAGCCAACAAATTCCATATATTCAGGTCTGTGTTGATTCTCATTTTCTTCATTACCATTCAACATCTTTTAAGTTGTGACAAATTAACCTTTATTAAAGGCTTAACAAATAAAATTCATACGTTTTTTCGTGAATTCTATATTTTTTTTACTTAATATTTAATATGTAGGTCCTTTGTGCCGATTAAAATGCACCTTAAGGTCCTTTGTGCTCCTTTGTGCACAAAGGAGGTCCTTTGCAGTGTTTATAGAGACCAGTATTTAATTACATTTCAACACATAATGTTGATCTTGAATTTTAAATTTTACAGAATTAACAAATTTATTGTTGTATAATGATATTGATATTGACACAGATGAAGAACAATAAATCTGTATTCCTGTTCTTGAAATTAAAATTAAACTCTTAAAATAACTTTCATAGAAGTTACAATTGATTGTACAAAAAAAACATGTTAAATAAAAAAATTTGGTTAATGAAATTGTCATTGGTTAATGCAAAATTTGTTGCAAAGATTTTACTTTTGGACATAATACAATTGTTCCAAATTGTACTGAGAAGTAGTTGAGTGCCTTGTGTTTGGCGAATGTCACATAAAAGACAACTACTGTGAGTGCTGGTTACTGGTGAAGTTTCGCAGGGCTCAAACCCACAGAGATGCTCGATATGACCTCAGGTGGTGTATAGGGCATTCCCCTCTAGATAGGGGGTTGTCATGTTATAATACAGAAAGCCTGACCATGGTGTATAATGTGTTTGGGGAGTGCAATGCTCCCTGCACCTTAAAGACTTCTTTTGTAATTTCAAAAAAGATTAGGATCATTGTAGCCATTACAAAAGACTAAATTGTTCATCCCTACCCAACTCTCCATACTTGTCCAGTGGCAGTCCAGTGGCAGTCAAAAGTCTTGGTCCCTCCCTCATTTCTCTATAGTTTACATATATTATTGAACTTGTTCTCGTCTTGAATACAGCTGAAATACTGCTCGCTGAGTATTTAGCAATAATCAATCAATCAATCAATCAATCTATTAGGAGTGGTCATTGTTGACCCTTTGAACAACATAATAATCAGACCCCATCTATTATGACAATCATAAGATCCTTTTTTGTCCCATTCCAGAGCAGGGCTGTCGTCATGATCGTATGGTAGTTAGATGTACAACTGCCTGTGCAATCAGTGCCTATCACCACTAAAGTTATGAGTTCAAACCCCATTCATGGCAAAGTGTACTTGATACAACATTATGTGATAAAGTTTGTCAGTGGTTTTCTCCGGGTACTCTGTTTTCCTCCACCAATAAAACTGACTGCCACAATATAACTAAAATATTGTTTATAGTTGCGTTAAACAACATAACCCCCCATACAAATAAA
This sequence comes from Bathymodiolus brooksi, assembly GCA_963680875.1. Taxonomy (NCBI): domain Eukaryota; kingdom Metazoa; phylum Mollusca; class Bivalvia; order Mytilida; family Modiolidae; genus Bathymodiolus; species Bathymodiolus brooksi. The sequence goes on along the minus strand of OY804576.1, from coordinate 59,705,385 downwards.
TTGTATTGTGAAAGATGTTTGACATAATCATCAGAAGCATACCTGAACTATTGCCTCCATCAGCAGGGAATCAAAAGTAAATAACGATCTTACAGATTCATCATGCTAGTATATATTGTGGCAAAGAATCCTGTCGATGCTGATAATGATAACATATGACATTGAATACTGAGTGGGTTATTTCCTGGTTTTTCTGTCATAGAGCCATCTTTCGCTTATATGGTTAAGCTATAAGGAAAAGGGGGAGCTTCTTTTTACGGACGAGAAATTACAGGCTAGTGATTTAATTGGAAGCTCATATTTTCACATATCATATGACATCAAGCTTTGAGTGTGTAATTTTCTTGTTTGCCTGTTAGAGCCAGCTTTGGACTATGTAGTTTAAGTGTAGGAAAACAGAGGGCTTCTGTGGGAAGTTATAATGTTTTGAAGTTCTAGATTGTTGTTTAATTTGGAAGCTTGTATAACTGACACTGATCCCCGAGTAGGTAATTTCCTCATTTGTCTGTTACAGAGCAATTGTTGGCCAATGTGATTAAACTGAAAGAAACCAGGTGGAGTGCTTCTATGGAAAATCTTAATGTTTTGTGTATGGACGAAAACTTCCAGCTCTGTGTTTCATTTGGAAGTTCGTATGACTAGCTAGCATTTGACATTGAGTAATGTGTGGGTAATTTCCTCGTTTGTCTGTTAGCCGAACAAAACACTTTTCCAAATACATTGCAAGATCATTCTTAAAACATACATGTATAATGAATTTGCAACCATTGCAGAAATACAATTTAATAAAGCATTCTCTAGATGAATGGCTGAATGCTGCTGTTAGAATTGCAGACTACCTTTGATTCACACTCATCCTAAACCGCTACCGAATGTTTCATCCCATAACCAAAACGGACTATTGAAATAAAAAATGTATATTTCTTGAATAAATATGATATTTTATGTATTATTTCTATGATTTTATATGTATTTAATTATTTGTATTAATTTGTTTAGTGTGTTTTAATTATAAACATGTTCGTTTGCACATAAAGAGGGAGAGGCGTTAATTATCGAAAATAACAAATCAAGGAAAATAAAAGAATTTATATCGAAGGCTGAAACTGCGCTTTGGTTTGTAGAATCATATGGCCTTGTACCCCGGTACTTACAATTAGAAAGTACTGATGGGCAGACTGTTAAAGTCGATTTCAATTCGTCGTCCAGCAAATCTTCATACCAAGATTTGCCTGAAGAAGAAAGACAAAAAATTAAAGATTTGTTATTTATTTTGGAAAAATTTAATGTTAGCGAGAGCGCTAAAAGGGAACTGACAGTATTTTGTGATGGGCTACAACGAACATATCTGGTTTCATCAATGCCAGGAAGATATTAACAGTTTATTTCATTTTGAAAGAATTTCGGGAAATATCCCTGGCGCATATGTTACATCACATTTTCATAAATTATATAAAGTTTCCCCTTTTGCGCCCAAATTAAACTTTTAACTTCTATCAGTTCCATTCTCTTAAATCAACCTCCAATGGACAAATGATGGATCAAAAGTTTGTGTATGTAGTGCATTGAAAATGCGTTCTGTCATGTGCATAAGTTATTGTTTGCATGATTGACAGACAATATTCATCATATTGTTTTCTGGCTTCTGAACTGTCGATCGAGAAAAAATATTCTAGACAGGCAGCAAATAGCCAGTCAATGGGGTTTGCAATTAATATTTCGCATGCACAATAGCGACCCCACACCACAAGGTGTAGAAAATAGAAATATTCCTCTGTGGTTTAAATGCGTATTAACTGCATTACATGTAAACTGTATGATTCTGTTTGATAAAGTCCTTTAACTAGAACAGGAAAAAAATGTACACTTGAGTGAAATAGTGTTGTAATAAAAGATCGTGAACGTGAAGTACAAGCATGAAAGAATGTCAAGGTATATTTTAAATGAGGTTGAAACAAAACACCATTTGATATTAATTCGGTTGTATTTCATTTTGACGATTTTAATTACGGAAGATGATCACAACCATATTGTTTATGATTGGATTAAAATTATAGCTGTATAATAATGTATAATAACTTATCATTATTAGAATCCTAACATGACTGCGAATTTGGCGTAAATAAAATAACAAACGGCTTCCTCTAGGAAAACACCGACTTTATGTGAAAGGGACACCAGACAACTATGATGAACAATTTTAATACATTCCTTAGCGCTGGATGTAAAGGACACACTCCTTACACGTAAAAGAAACTTACAGCAGATTCTGATAGCAACAGTTTATTAGGAGTGTTGGTGTTGTTGTTTTATCGACATCTGAGGTGGGGCCGATTTTGGCCCTTATAGCTCCCAGTCCTTTGCAAAAGAAAAAAAAAACCATTGCAAGCACATTTTTAGTCAAATCATACAATTAATTGTTACACACTTAATTACAATTATGATTAATTTGATTTTTATTTGATTACAAGTTAATTAATTTTAAAATCCATTACAAAAACGAGTAAATTTCTTTGATCTTTGGTTCATAGACAATAAAAGAACATGGAGTTTGTTTTCATTCATTATCATTCTCACAATGGGGATAGACCACTGTGCAGATTGCTCCAGAAATTCAAGACAACACACACTTACACAATCACCTGATAATTAAAAGTGATTTGGGTGTCATAAACCAATTAAAACACCAATAATTACTTGGCTTCACTACCTGTACTAATTTGATTTATTCATAAATCTAGAAAGTAATTATCACAAATAAGATAAGCTTAAAAAAAAAAACAATCAACGCACAATAAAAAAAATAAAATAAAAAAAGATTCTTGCAATACATAATTTTTTCTGGTAGTCCGTTTTGGTTATGGTCCGTTTTAGTGTAGTCCGTTTTGGTTATGGGATGAGACGTCATGTAGTCATCCTAAACAGATCATTTATATTAGTACTCTGTCATCTACACCAACAAGGAATGACTATTCTGATAATCAACTATATGAAGATATGTTACAAAATTATAACATATCTCCAATTATAACTACTGGTAATGAAAGTAATCTCCAATAAGAGATCAACATTTTGAAAGAAATGGTTGTCTCCTTATACCAACAAATAAATGAAAAACAGACCCTTCAGGACCAACAAACACAGTGCAGTACTTCTTATAGAGATGCATCTACACAAACAACTGATTCCACGATTCCTTCAAAACCAAAAACTGTAAGCAGACACACTGATACATCAGTTAACACCAAGGCAATTTCTATTCAAACTGACAGTGATCCGTTATTTATTCCCAAAAATAAGAATTATCAGACCAAGTCTCTTCAAACTAAGGATACAATGGAATATGATGTACCATCAAAGACACCAAAATAAAGGCACAGGCTACGAATACGACGGAAACTTATTCGTAGCCTGGGTTCTACAAGTACGACGGGCGGAAGTTGTGACTAAATGATCAACCGGTTTCCGGACATGGACACCTATTTTACGGAAATCAATCACGTATTGCTAGCATCTACAGTATGTGGCCAAAAGTATTGGCGCATGTAAAAAAAATCCCTATATAGGTGTCAAACCACTAATTCACCAATCAGAGCTTGGAACATATACGAAAGTAGTCCCTTTTCAAGAAAAAAGTTCCTTTCACTTTGTAGTATTGTGAAAACTACTGAATGGAATGGACTAATTAAAATTGATAATTGAAGTTAAATAAATAGGGATTATTTTGAGCCCAAATTTGATGGATTTAGTTGTATTTCAATAGCTCTATGGAGGATTTGATGCATGACTTATAAATACTGAATTTCTTGGGGATGACCGAGCTATTTTTAGAGTAGGTGTTTTCCGTAGCATGGCATTTCACTGCAAGATTTTAAACATGCCCTGATATTTTGACAGAACGTAGAGGAATCATGTACGCTTCAGAAAATATATGGTCTTGGAAAGGTTAAGCTTAAGATAAAATGACCAGGTAGGCTCGAAAAAACACAAATTTAGTAGAAAACCTAAAAGAAATTAATTAGTGGTTTTACACCTATAGCATGTAAAAAAAATCCCTATATAATCAACCAAAACCATATTTTTTTCAAAAAATTATTGTGAAGTCATTTCAGGAAAGATTTTAACAAATTTACACCAAAACATTTGGAATTGTCTATATTTTGATTGTTTATTTGCTCATTATGTTTATATGAATGGTTTTTATTTGTACATTATTTAAACACAACAAATAAAAATTGACTTTGATTTTCCTATATATTTCAACTAAAAATAAATCCTAAAAATTAACAATCGTGTTTAAATTATGTACAAATAAAAACCACTCTTATAAACATAATGAGCAAATAAACAAACAAAATATAGACAATTCCGAACGTTGTGGTGCAAAATTTGTTAAAATCTATCTAGAAATGACTTCACAATATTTTTTTGAAAAAATATGGTTTTAGTTGATTATATAGGAATTTTTTTGCATGCGCCAATACTTTTGGCCACATACTGTAGAGGCTACGAATACGACGGATTTTTGTTTTCTTAAATATATTGTTTTTAGACATTTATTACTGTGATACTATAAAGTTAAGATAGTATTGTAAATGACTTAAAAATTCTAGAAACATGTATTTGCTGCTATACAGAACATGATTGAAGACATCGCTGCGAATTTAATATGAAGAACTGCAATCAAAGTGATGATCATTTGCTTATTTAAGGTATATTATATGTGATTTTACCTTATGTTTGGGCGTTGACCGTTGGAAATGGAACTAAAATTTTTCCCTCCAAGAATACAGGAATAATCCAACTCCTTATAAATTAAAAAACCCGCTGCAATTTCCATGTTTTTATATTTGAACCCCGTACCAAGCTTTCTTGAGCTACGCTTATAAAGTTGGACGTAGTTATCCTGCTGGAATTTTTTTAGGGCACACTCTAAATCTGTAAAGGATTTATACTTTGCTCCAACACGAAGCGCACTACCATCATCGTCCATTTTGAAAATAATTAGTGTTGGGAAGTGGGAGTTGTACAAAGGATCTTACAAATACTGATGTCTGCATAAACAGAGGAGCCACTATAGACAAACTTATTGACATTCTTCAAAAGAAATATCTAAGCCAGTATGAAACTGTTGTACACATTAGTGGGAACGATTTTCATAATGGTGACAGTTTAAATGTCATCTATGAAAAATATGAGAGCTTACTGTGTCAATTGCTAGTAATGTGTCAACCTGATACCGTCATAATGGTGTCTGGAATACCACCTCGGTACGGTGTAAATGTTGATGGCCTTAATATGATGTTGGATGAATTATGTGAGAATTTAAATCTACAATTTATTGATCACAACCATCATTTCTATGACCGAAACGGATCAGTAAACAATCATTTATTTCATGCGGATGGAATTCATTTGACAAACAAGGGAACTTCTGCCTTCTATTTACGGTCAGTAAATGATCATGTCTAAATTGTGGAGAATCTGGACATAATGTCAACACTTGTAAACATGGACAAAAAGTACTTTGTTTTACATGTAACAAATATGGGCATAAAGAAAAATTTTGCAATTTTTACACAACTTAGGAAAATGTCAAAGAAGAAAATGCCTTACAGCTATCTAATCTAAGTATTTCAATCCCCACACACAATTTATTTGAAAGTTTATATCTTATTTGTCCTAAATGTGACATTTTTCCATGTATATGTATATTAACTGATAAAAGATCAAGAAATTACATACTTCCACTTGATAAAACACATAATGAAATAAAAACTGATGAAGATAAAACAATGATTATAAATAATAATGCTATTGTCAACAGGAGGCTCACAATGTCCAATCTTTGTCATCTTCTGAAGTAATAATTAATGTATCTTGTAATGGCAGTAAAGAAGAGTTAGCCCTATATCCAGCTGATTCATTACATATTTCTAAAAATTAAATCCCTTTGATATAAATAATACTATTTGTTTAAATTGTGATAATTACCAATGCACATGTTTAGTGGAAAGATTTTATTGCTAGACAATCAATGGTTTAGATAAGAATAGAGGTTTACTGTCAACACCTTCTGCTAATAAAAACCAGAAAAAAACATTTAACAATTCTCCATGTGTGTCCACTACTTCATCTATACCATCTTCCTTATGTATCAAGTCATGTCCTGGGGGCCAGATTTAGTATAAACATATTTTATTAATTAATTCAATATTACACATTATGATAATACACATATAAATTATATAGACATTTAAATTAATCAATAGGATTCGGAAACAAGTGATTTATATTAATCCGTATACGTGTTGTTATCTGGTGTTCAAGGTTTAATTAGTATCTAAAGGTAGAAGTGTATTGAGAATTAAGTGTTAATCAGTTGTTGTCAATGTTATTTGGTGTGTTTTAGTAAGAAAAAAAAATAAAAAGAAACAAACAAATGAAGTACAAAGGTGCAAGTGTTTTTTTTTTAACATGTTTAAGTTGTGTGAATATGGTTAAATAACGGAGGTGAATCGTTTACTACTTATGATGAACTTCTGCACGTTTAGAAATATAACTGTATTTAGGGTATTCGTTAAGTCTGTAGAGCCAAACAATAATAAATCCGTATTTAAGTTAATTGGTAAATTAATGGTGTGAATATATCTCAGCCTTATTGCATTGTGACGGGGACAATGTAGCAGAAAATGGGCCGTGGTTTCTGTTGCCCCACATTGACAGAATGGGGAATTTACAATGTTTTTACGAAATAACTGATGATTGAGAGAGCTGTATTGCATACGCAACCTAGCGTGTAAAGTTTGTCCCAGTCGAGTACCAAGATAATAATAAATGGGTTTAGTATTGTTTTGAGGTTGAAGATTTGATTTAATTATCTGAACAGATCTGCTTGACTTAATATTTTCTGGCTGTTGGTTCCATAGTTGTACACTGAAGGTTATGAAATAGCTCGAGTAGAGCGATGTTCGAGTGCGTACTGGAGGAATACTTTTCCAAACTGTCGATAGTAAAGCCATTAAAGCTTATCCAAACGAAAAGAAAATATAGAAAAATATGTATTCTACAAAATAAATATAAATAATAGCCAAATTATAATGAGGAATATAAGTTTTGTTCACATAGATTTGTGTTAGTACATGTCCAATTGGCAACATTAACTCATACAAAACATACTTATATGTGGGTTAAAAGCAAAAACACAACTTCTTGTAAGTTTGATGAAACTAAAAACAATGTATTGCAATCTAAATACCCACCTGATATTATTAGCTTTTGTGAAACTTTTTTTCATAAAATATTTCAACTGACTCTCTGAATATTAGTGGGTATGTACAGGATAGAAAGGATAGAACAGAAAATTGTGGTGGTGGTTGGTTAGCATACATATTAGAAAACTTGGAATATAAAAGAAAACTAGATCTTGAAAGGAGTAATATAGAAACAATGTGGTTTGAAATTAAACCATGTCATAAAAGATCATTTTTACTATGTTTTGTCTATAGGAAACCTAGTGAACTAGTTGAATGGATTGACAAATTTGAGTCTGAAATAAATAATGCAATTTCGTTCAATATTCTGATATTGTCTTAACAGGTGATTTTAACATGAATTTTTTGCCTCCCTGTAAACCATCACAACAATGGTTGTCTATTCTTGAAAGTTACAATCTAAAACAAATAGTAAATGAACCAACTAGAGTGACAAAAGAATCAAAAACATTAAAAGATCATATTTATATCACAAATTTAGAAAAACTTCAAGAATCACATGTGGTCCAATACTCTGCTAGTGATCATTATCCAGTATGTATGACTAGAAGTGAGCAAATTAGTGTGAAGAAAGACACATATATTTCTAAATAACAAATTTGTTGAAAGTGAGTTTTTAAAAGATTTATCATATGCTCCATTTAACAAAGTTGAATATGTAGATAATCCAAATGATCCTTTAAAAATCTGGTACAATTTATTTAATGAAACATGCACCAATTGTAACTAAAATAGTTAAAAGAGATAAACAACCTGAATGGTATAATACAGAAGTTCAGCATGCCAGACAAATGAGAGATAAATTTTAAAAACTTGATATGTGGGCTGAATATAAATTCTGGAGAAATAGAACAAAGCAAATATTAGATGAAGCTAAACAAAAATTCTACAATAACATGTTAAAAGAATCCAAAGACCCCAATATAATATGGAAATGTATACACAACCTAAACCCATCAAACCCCACAGGCTTGTTACAGAAAATGATCTAAAAGTTGATAAATCAATAGATATAGCAAATACCTTTAACAAGTTTTTTACTTCTTGTGTTGAAAATCTTAGAAGTGAAAATATGTCAACATCCACTAATTTTAGTAAACTATTTAACTTTGTTAATAATAAAATATCTCAAAATACACAATTTGCTATACCCCCAGTGAAGATGAATGAATTACTACAAGATCTTTTAAATCTCGACATAAACAAATCAACTGGAACTGACAACATTGGACCTAAGATTCTGAAAGTCAGTGCCCCATTTATTGTGTCTCCCTTAACTTATATATTTAACAGAATAATAGACAGCAGTATTTATCCAAACATATTAAAAAATGCAAAAGTGTCTCCAATTTTTAAGTCAGGGGGAAAATGTCTCCCTACAAATTACAGACCTATATCCGTACTACCTGTTATATCCAAACTAACTGAAAAACATATCTCAAGATATATGTATCAGTACTTGGCAAAATACAATCTTCTACATGATGCCCAATCTGGTTTTAGATCAAATCATTACTGTCAATTGCTTTAGTCAACATCATAGACAAATGGATAGAGGAAATAAATAATGGAAATTACAATGTAGTTATACTCTTAGATCTAAGAAAGGCCTTCGATGTTGTTGACCATGATATCATGGCAAAAAAGCTTGAAATATATGGATTCAATAAAAAAGCTTTAGCTCTTTTTAACTCTTATATGACAAATAGAACACAAGTACAAATCGAAAATGCTCTTTCTGATAAGTGTCCAGTAAAATATGGAGTACCTCAAGGCTCAATACTTGGCCCGTTATTGTTTCTTTTATATATAAATGATCTGTCTTTAAGTATTTCAAATTGCAACACTGATATGTATGCTGATGATTCTACAATACACATTTCTGGGGGAAATATTTCAGATATACAAACTAAAGTCCAAGAAGACTTGAATAGAATTGAATTATTGTGCAAGGATAATAATATGTTTATAAATTGTAATAAAACTAAATGTATGACAGTTGGAACAAAGCAAAAACTTGCATTTCAAAATGAAGAACTATCTTTAACTATTAATTCTGAACAATTAAAACATTCTACTTGTGAAAAATTACTTGGAATCAAAATTGACTCAAATCTAAATTGGAAAAACCAAATTGATTAAATCTGTTCTAAAATATCATCAAAAATCTACCTTCTTTCAAAAATTAAGAAATATTTAAATCTTGAATCAAGGCAACTTTTTTATATAGTGTACTTTCCAATGTATGTTGAAATATAGGGCCTCGGGGAAGATTAGTTATTAACCCTCTATAAATAAAGAATTTATTATTATTATTATTATTATTCATGGTATTGGGGTAAATGAAAAAATAAATGATATTAATGTTTGTAGAAATGTGATAATCTGAAGGATATCTGATCTTAGACATTGTACAATAAGTGAATAATGTATCTTTTTTATTTGAAGCGAGAATAAACACATCTTATCTAGAACAAAACTACTGTGAAATCGATTATTAATCATTGGTTTATAATTTTCGTGGATTTCATGGTTCACTTAAACTACGAAAATTAAAATCTTAACGAAATACAATTTTCCCATTGATTGTTGCATGTAGTGTTTGAAACCAGGAATTCAAGAACCCGTGGATCAATGCATTTTGTAGAAACCACGAAAATTGTTGTCAACGAATAAAAATACTTTCACAGTATCAAATACAAATAAGGGTAATAACAAAATTACCGAACTCCGAACAATCTTACAAAGGGAAAGTCAAAACTCATAAGTATATAAACAGACAAAAATCAGTCAACAACCGGAAAACTGTGAAAACCGCAATTACCCTGACTTGGTACAGGCATTTCTAAAGAAATGGTGGGTTGAATCAGATTTTAAAGTGCCAAACCTCCCCCTTTCATTACGGCTGAAAAGCATATCTTGATCTCGAGCTGTTATGTTACAAGACACAAAATTTAAGTCTGACAGATATTTTAATGTAAATGGCACTGTAAGTAGATGAACACCAGATAAGACTTGGTTGCAAATATTTACTGGAATGAGGTGCAGATGGTTAATTTGTTTATTTATGCACTTGGATTCACATTTGCAATTTGTTCCTTATCAGATGCTGTAAAACGTGCCTTTCTGTTCCGATGAAATCTCAAGAACCCGAGCATAACTTGTAGCAAAAACAGCAAGAAAGCAGTCCAACATGCCACCTGAAAATTAAATTAAATTTTGTTTGTCATTCCAATGCGTTCTTATCTTGGATTATCGCATTTTGTATTTTTACGTTTACATATGAAGAACAAGGTTCACAACATAATACCAAAAGTACATAATCAGTTATTGTTTCATATTCTAAAGCAAAAACAATGAATTGTTCTTCAACATGTGTAATGGCTGATGGTCAGGGTTAGGGTTAGAGTTATGGTGTTTAATACCACTTTCAATGTTTCAGTTATATCGTGGCGGTCAGTTTTATTGGTGGAGGAAACCAGAGTGTGCAGAGAAAACCACTGACCTGCCACAAGTAACTGACAAACTTTGTCACATGATGTTGTATCCAGTACATCTCATCTGAATGGGATTCAAACGCACAACTTCAGTGGTGGCTGATTGTAATATTTTATTACTCCAGTGTAATATCTTTTTATTGCTTAGTGTAGATGTATCATAATTGTATATTATACCACTAACTTTGTATTTCTATTCACATTAAGGGAAGTCAGGACTTTTACATTTAAATTAATCATTATAATAAAAAAAAAGTTTGTTATATGATTTGTGTATATGTCAGGTGATATATGCAAGGTTTAAAAACCCAATCAATTTGATTAAAAATTTCTACTAAATTGGTGCGTGGGTATTTCTGGGTTTTGTTTGTTTTGTTTTGTTTTGTTTTTATGTCCCCGCCACTAAGTGGCCGGGGCATATAGTGTTACTCATGTCGGTAATTCCGAAATAAAACAGTTGCACAATGCTTTGAGATATTGACTTGATATTTGGTATGTGGGTGTATAATGATAAGTTACAGATCAAGTTTACGTTTCGTTCTGGTCCAATGATTTTTGGCCGAGTTATGGCCCTTGGACTTTGAAATTTGGCCAAATATTTAGTTGTCACCACTTTTTTTCGCTATGCTTGGAGATATTGACTTGATTTTTGGTATATGAGTGTATAATGATGAGTTACAAATCAAGTTTACATTTCGTTCCGGTCCAATGATTTTTGGCCGAGTTATGGCCCTTGGACTTTGAAATTTGGCCAAATATTTAGTCGCCGCCACTTTATTTCACTATGATTTGAGATATTGACTTGATTTTTGGTATGATAGTGTATAATCAAAAGTTACAGATCAACTTTGAAATTCATTTGTTATTCTTAGCCTATTACTGAGGGAATTAAAAAAGGGTGAAACATTTGCGAGCCTCCTTAATATTCACCGCGGGGACATTCGTGTCGTTCCGACACATGATCATCTAGTTTTGTTATGTACACGTTAGCCCTTTTGTTTGAACTATAACCTTTCCAACACCATATATATATTTTCTAGAACAAAATGATTAATCTTGGCACCTTTCAAATCTTACTGTGAACACTGGCTTACGAGGGAATCTCTACTCTAAAAAAAATAGCACAATTGTTTCCAGCTAGAATTCTGTATTAAAAATGCTAATAATTCATATAATTAACTAATAATACTGTAATCTTTTATTTATTATTATGATATTTACCTCGGCTGTCACTAACAATCTGTAATAATAGCCAGTGTTGAATTTCTCTCCACTGCTGGTATTTGTCCATTCCAAGTCTTGATGGTCTTCACAACTATAATGTACAAACATTGAACAAGGTTTATTGTTTACTACCTATTTGAAGTTTTTTTATATTCTGATTTCCTTTCTTTTGTTTTTCATATTTTACATCAGGTAGAATATGCCACACACGTCTTTAGATCCTAAAGTGAGATATAGTTACTATGTATATGCAAAATAAGCCAGTCCATCTTCAAAATCCCACCTACGAACTTAGGAGAAACCACATACCTGCACACGATGAAAATATTTATGTAATAGTTTATGCCATGGCCATTTTTTGAGTGCCACCCCATTTTGTTTTGGGGAATTATACATTTTGCAAGGGAGTGAAGTGTCAATGAACAACTTTGTACTTTTATTTGATACTTGGTTTTTACTTCACTCCTTTATTTTACTAATGTTTTTATGCTTGTTAGTTTACTTGTATTACGTCATTTAATAAATGACATTTAACTGGAAATTATATTCGTTTTATTCTCCCAACAAAAACAAGTGGAGTTGTTACAGCGGGAAAACCAGTTATAGGCTTCCAATCTTATAGCAGAGAAATCCAAACCGTAGTGCAATATAAATATATTTATGTAATAGTTTATGGAAAGAAAGTTTAAATAGTGAATAATTCTACCAATATCAACAAAACGATTGGTATATAATCACCACTCATCTCAACTCATTGAACATAGAAAAGATGACGACATATAATGTTCGAAATCCAGGTCATGGCTTGGGATAGGCACAAAAATGTGGCAGGGTTAAACGAGTTAATTGAATCCCAACCCCCCTCTTGATGATTGAATCCCAACCCTTCCCTCTTGATAATTGAATCCCAACCCTTCCCTCTTGAAAATTGAATCCCAACCCTTCCGTCTTGATGATTGAATCCCAACCCTTCCTCTTGATAATTGCATCCCAACCCTTCCCTCTTGATAATTGAATCCCAACCCTTCCGTCTTGATGATTGAATCCCAACCCTTCCCTCTTGATGATTGAATCCCACCTTTCCCTCTTGATAATTGAATCCCAACCCTTCCCTCTTGATAATTGAATCCCAACCCTTCCCTCTTGATAATTGAATCCCAACCCTTCCCTCTTGATAATTGAATCCCAACCCTTCCCTCTTGATGATTGAATCCCAACCCTTCCCTCTTGATGATTGAATCCCAACCCTTCCCTCTTGATGATTGAATCCCAACCCTTCCCTCTTGATGATTGAATCCCAACACTTCCCTCCTCATGATTGAATCCCAACCCTTCCCTCTTGATGATTGGATCCCAACCCTTCCCTCTTGATAATTGAATCCCAACCCTTCCCTCTTGATGATTGAATCCCAATCCTTCCCTCTTGATGATTGAATCCCAACACTTCCCTCCTCATGATTGAATCCCAACCCTTCCCTCTTGATGATTGGATCCCAACCCTTCCCTCTTGATAATTGAATCCCAACCCTTCCCTCTTGATGATTGGATCTCCAACAGCAACAAATATATAAATAAACGATAAAAAAAACTTGTACAGATTCACTTCCATTATAAAAATGAACTAGAGGTACTGTTTTAGTGAACTAAAACATATGTCTCCCCTTCACTTGGCCCCAGGATTCTGCCATTGACAAAATGAACTCATTTGAATTTGACATGTAAGATCCTAACACATATTATGAGGCTAGTGCAAACATAACAAAAGTTTAATCGTTCTCCAGAGAGCCTATCACTAATAAAACTAAATTATTTGCCATTGTGGTGGAGGTCACAGATGCAGAAGGAAAAGTGGACCCCCCTCTTTTGAGACCACTATTCAAAAACAAATCTGGGCAGTTGTTCCCCTTATATTTAACTTTTTCAGATATGGCTTATTAAAGCATTTCATTCATTGTCAGTATTAATACCCTTTTTGAACCCCAATATATATTCTGTACCTCCATTTGTAAAAAAAAAAAAGGGGTAGGGGTTCCCTCATATTTTAGCTTTTATATACCACTGAAACAGGAAGCATTTCATTAACCCCACACACACCCCTTTGTGACTCCCTTTCAAAAGAAAATTTGGATTGGGGTTCTTATATTTCATTTTTTCAGAATAGTTTAAAACAGGAAGCATTTCATCCATATTGAGCATTTTACCCTTCTTGAACCCCAAAATAATATCTGGAACCCCTTTGAGACCCCCTTTCAAAAATGTATCATCTAGACCCCCTTTCAAAACAAACTTTGAACAGGGGTTCCCCTTATATCTAACTTTTCAGTATGGCTGAACACAAAATGGGCAGGGGTTCCCTTTATATTTTAGATTTTACATACAGTTAAAATGCATTTCATTAATTTTGAGCATTTAGACTCCCTTTCAACAAAATATTTGGCACTTGTGATATCCACATGCCCCCCTCCCCCCCCCAAAAAAAAAATTCCCTTACCCCCTATACACGCCTCTTTTTTAGTTTCTCTTTACATTTCAATCAAAATTTCTTTATTTCCTTTATCTAAGGGAACGACCATTTAACTTGAAGAGGGGGTTATGGTTTTTTTCTAAAAAAATATTCTGATTCCCAATGTTGCTGAAAAAAATATTCTGATTTTGGTGGAGGAAAAAAAAAATATCTGATTCAGTTTTTGTCATATAACCTAATGTTGAAATCTGGAAAAAAAATTCGCGCTTTGCGCGACAAAAAAAATAAATATTTTAACTCTCGTGTTGTCCGAAGAAAAATTTCTGAACGAAACAAAAAACCATAACCCCCCCCCCCTTCTAGTTAAATGGTCGGTCCCTAATGTGTTCGTGTCTACATATTATAAGGGTAGATGTACCGCACATGTAAGCTACTGTTGCCACATTGTTACATGAATATGGATACGAACGTGTTAAATAAAGCAAATTAATTATAAGGAAATGAAAGAATAATGACATTTGACTGAACAGAAAGTTTTAAAAAGGGAGTGTCTCATGACACAAGCGCATGTGCTTTTACTTTATAACAGATATTTAAGATGACATATTGACTTACCTGCTAATACTGGAGACTTCTTTAAGGTTATCACAAAACTGTTTGAATCCAACACTGATTATAGGAGCTGCCACCAGGAGTACTAATCCAATAGCAGAGTTCAGAAGCAAAAATGGCATCACCCACATTTGTGATCTGTTAAATATAGTGTTGGTGTGTTAGTTATACCATGTTATAGACGTTGGAACTACTTTTTTCTATTTGTTTATTAATATCAAAACAATTGTTTTCCGTATTATTTAATAGTATTTTGAACAATGAATGTTAAGACTTAAGTCAGCATTCGTAAACTGAACCCGACTATTTATGCTTATGTTTTAGCAATATTAAGACTGTGATAGAAATTTACAAAACACTAAATGTTCATTTCTTTATATTATATCCCATCATTCCCTGATCTCATGAATAAAGCGTAGGCCGTCGCTTAAGTGATAAAGTTTGTCAGTGACTTTCGGCAGGTCGGTGGTTTTCTCCTGGTACTCCGGTTTTCTCCACCAATAAAACTGATCGCCACGATATAACTAAAATATTGTTGAAAAAGGCATTAATCACCATAAACCAAACAATCAATAAAGATAATAGTTTTATTAACTTTGTGTGCAGAAAATAGTATTATAGACTCCTTGCATTCATAAATCATTACCGATCTTGATAGATGATTAATATAGCACTGTATTCCATGAACGATGCATATAGAGAAAAGTCACACTGTCAATATTGCTTACCGAATGAACAAATTTCCATCAATACATTGATTGATTAGTTATTAACGCAGAATTTAGCAGTATGTCAGCTATATCATGACGTTCCATCAATATATAAAACAAAGCTTGAACAAGAATGAATATTATTATGTATGTTTTATATTCTACATAGATATGTAACCGATGCCTTTATTTTGGATGCTGTATTGTGTTTTTTGTTTCCATTGGATTTGAGGTGCGCGTGTGACTAGATGCTTTTGTTTTGTAATAGATAACGTTAAGACCAGATATATTTTCATGTTTGTGTTTATAATAGAATAGTATATATATGACGAATTCGATATGATGTAAACATTTTAGCTTCATCAGTCAGTTAATTACGAGCATTCACTGACCCTGTTTCTGTCCTGATCATTTAAGTTGTCATCCTTTTTTCACCATTTCTGGAGCGAATTTGTATTGTTTGTTTGTATCTGTTTGGCTGAAGGCGCACTGTACATCTTTAACAGTGCATATTCCCAGAAACAATATTTTCACTGCCTTCCATAGTTGTCAGTTTGTGTTCTATATTTGACGGAGAATCGAGTAAATCAGTTTAACGTATTTTTCAACAAATACAATTGTTTTTCTTATCTTTTAATGTATCTGCTTACCCTGTAGAAGGAGTTTTAACTGATTTCTTGGTGGCATATGCGGTATAACACCCGAGACCCAATCCATAAAATATGCATGCAAACACGCTCAGGTATATAGGGAAATTACAATTAGCACTATTGCCCGGTGTCATAATAACTCCTTTTGAAAAGTCGGCATACAGTATACACATTCCATCAAAATCTATCTGTAAAAGAAAGAGTTGGACAATATGTAATATTTTGAGAATCTTTAACAATCGAGTGGGTATTTTATTTTTTTTATGTTGCTTTTGTGTTTTGTGAGGGTTTTTTGTATTTATTATTATTTATTCTTTTATTTTACTTTCTTTTGTTTTGTTTTGTTTTAGTTTTTTGTTCTTTATTATGTCTTTCCACGTCTGTGGTTATTAATAAAAATATAAGAACCTTAATATGGAGTATTTCTTTTACAAATACCGTCCATAATATGCCCAAATTTTGGTAACCCACAATATTGTCGGAAGGACCAGACAGGGGGCACTGTGTGCAACTGCTCCTTGTCTGGTTGCAGCATTAGAGAAAATGTTTAATTTAAAACGATTTGGTCGATAGCAAGAGACATGGCTACCCAAAACACAAATAGCACCGCATACCTATAGAAATGTCACCCGTAGGAAGATCGTCTGTTTGCAAGAACACCTTTTCGGGGTAAAGTGTTTACACAATTCCATCGGCATCAGAACATCAATTGGATCAAGGCACAATAACCGTATATTCGCCAATAGTGACAATGTTATTATGAAAAGAAAGTTTAAACAATGATGATCAACAATTCTATGAATATGAACAAAACGAACAACCACCTCTTATCCAAAACCATTGATCACAAAAAGACCAAGACATGTGTCGTCGTAAATTCCGGTCCTGGAAGGGACAGACACAAAAATGTTGCTTGAGCAACCAGTTAATTGGACTCTAACCCATCCTGATAGTTTGATCTCCAACATATATAAACAAACAACAAAAAGAACTTTATCAGGTTGGTTTATGGTGTTTAACACCACTTTCAACAATATTGCAATTATATCGTAGCGGTCAGTTTTATTGGTGGAGAAAACTGGAGTCCCCGAAGAAAACCACCGACCTGTCGCAAGTCACTGACACATAATGTTGTATCGAGTACACCTCGCCATGAACGGGTTCTAACTCACAGTTTTAGTGGTGATAGGCACTGATTGCACAGGTGGTTGTAAATACAACTAACAGACGATCACGACCACGGCGGCATCCTAATGTATGACAATGAAAATATAAACATGGAGTACAATAGCTTTAAATGGCAATATAAATATGTAGTACCATAGCAAGGTCAGTGGATGCTCGTAGGTAACTGTATACAAGCTTTTCCAGTGAGTTGTGGTTCTGTATTGTTGGGGGATATAGTAGAACCATAGTATGGAGACGTGTCTTGGAACGACTTGCACGTTGTTGCAAAGGGGAAGTTGGTTGTTGGGGTAGGGCAGTGTTCTGTGTTGATATTTGGTATTCCTCAGTTGCAAGTCCCAAATACATTTTGTGAAAGGTTTTTAAATGAAAAGACGTATAGAAGATAGGTGAAATCGTTAGGAACCACCAGGATGTATATATGTCTTTCAGCAAGACAACAGCTACGATATCGATTGACTTCCTGAATTGCTTTCGTGTAATGACAATGGCGTTTTCCTGATATATTATCAATTAAAAATGTACGAGAGTTTGTACATAACAGAGTTTACAACAGGACCACTAGCACAATCATTGTCAGTGTAATGTCACTGACATTGATGGATAAAAATAATATGCCAAGTACGATCATGATTGTTTACATTGAGAGGTTTTCCATTTTTTCACATTATAATATTATATTCACATTACCGGTAATATAAAGTACATATATAATTGGTTATCACATTCATTCTATCATTTTGTTTGTGTGTAATATCTACACGCATTTGTTTGTGGGGTTTTTTCCCCATTACATTTATTAGATACATGTATACAATAATATAAGAAATACGTCGACTTATTAAAATTAAAAGTAGGAAATCGTGGAAGTGATCTAAGTTATAATAGCTTTCAATTCAATAATATCAATGCGTGCATATCAAAAGTTACCTTGTTTACTCCTATTGGAATTGATATGACAAACCCACTAATGAATATGCAAAAATAAAGTACAGTTTGCACAAGCAGATGAATATCAACAAAAGCCATCTTGGTTATTACAAAATGTTTTAATTGTATTGTAAAAAAAAATTGTAATCCCGGAACGAAAAAAAAAGCAAATTAAATGCGCATGTTTTACCTATTTACATATGTATTGTCATACGATATTTAAAAAGTGTTGATATCAGTATGTATATTGTCATCTTCGCGGAGCAAAGGTCATATGTCAACAAAGAGACCGTGTCCGATGGTACCATGAACATTTTATGGAATTATTTAGGTTTATGGTGTTTTACGCCACTTTCAACAATATTTCAGTTATATCGTGGCGATGTGGATTTTGGAAAGATTTCTTTTTATATACAGTCAAACCTGTCTTATGTGACCTTCAGAGGGAACATTGAAATAGGGTCACATAAGACAGGGGGTTGCTAAATACAGGTTTAATTAATATGAAATGCACTGTGAAGAGAAATTAAAATTAAGGTCGCATAATACAAGTTATTGCTTAAAAGAGGTGGCCACTAAAGCAGGTTTAACTGTATATATATACACCTGTATATATCATTGAATTAACTTTTATATATTCATGGAATTAACCTAGCAAAACAGTTCACTCATTTATTATTAAAGATAATTGTAAAAGCCATTGGGTCCGTAGGAGTACCCCTAGAGTAGGTGTGAGTGAGTAAGCGATTGTTGTTTAACGCCAACTCAGCAATTTGTCAGCTATATCATGACGAGAACACGTTAATTTTCAATGAGATGATGATGAGGTCCACTTTGTTCTAGACCAACACGCTGAGTTGGATTTTTATTGTGCTAGCTCACTGAAACAACAGTCCGCGGGTTGACATGTCGCTCCACTCGGACACATTATTCTGATTCTGAGCCAACCAGTCTTTGCTCTTACTCCTTAATGCTGCATGCTTAGCGGAAAAGCAACAAATACCATGCAATTTTATAGTCTTTGATTTTACCCTATCAGGGCTTGAACCCACGATCTACCCTCTCGAGGCGAACATGTTTAACGCCAACTCAGCAATTTTTCAGCTATATCATGACGAGAACAAGTTAATTTTCAATGAGATGATGACGATGTCCGCTATGTACTTGACCAACACACTTAGTTGGATTTGCATATACAATGTACCTCCCAGCAAACAAAGTAACGTTTATATAACATTGGAATAACGTTAACTTTATGTTGTACTTACGTTATAAATTAACGTTGTGTTGACGTCATTTGTGGACTACGATCAACGTTGTTATAACGTTTAAAATAACGTTATTTAGTAACGTAAAATTAACGTTACAGTAACGTTTTCAATTTTACGTTACTTAGTAACATAAGATGTACTTTTTTCAACGTAAACCAGTAACGTTGCAGTAACATTATTGACTTAATGTTACTTAATAACGTACGAATAACGTTTGAATGTTGCCTAGTAAAGTTACTCAAAAATTATTTTAATGATGTTTATTTTAACCTTAGTCTGAGAGGTTACTTGAATACTTAAATAAACGATGCATGCAAAAGTTCACAAAATTCCAACAGATCCCCCATTTATGGACACAGGGGCCCAGGTGGCTCAATGAGTTAGGTCGTTGGATCTAACAACTCATACAAGCCTATCACCAATACGGAGTGGGTTCGCACCCGGCTTTGTAAATTATAAGAAAGGGTGCACTCGACTCGCAGCCGCAAGTGATAAAGTTTACCAGTTGCTTACCCATGGTCGGTGGTTCTTTCCGGCTTCCTCCACCACTAAAACTGGTCGCCATGATATAGCGGAAATATTATTGAAAGTGACATTAAAACACCAAAAATCAAAACCCGTTTATGGACATCTTACATTGCGACATTTCAGACTTTACAAAGTTCACTCATATTTGTTGACTGTTTTAAACACAGGTTTCCTACAAAGTGACCAGGTTCAACGGTATATATACAAAATTAATTGGCTCAACATTAAAGTTTTGAAGACTGATGCATCATCAAAATCAATCAATCTTTATTTGTATACATTTATCATAAAATGTTCTCAGTTATTTAATGTATCATAATGATTAAATCAATAAATGATGTCCGACAGAATTTTAAGATCTGTTTCGTATTAAAAGTCAATTGTCTCCTCTGCCACCACCGCCTATCCTTTCTGGCACAAACTTCAAGAAATTGGCAGCACATTTGGTAATTTTTGCCTCATCTGTGTTATGACATGTCAGAAGATCTTCTGAAAGTAAAAATAAAGATTTCTATTACTATTTCTGATATATACCTGAACACACAATTTAATGAGTTTATTGAAGTTTAATACACATGATTTGGTTTAAGTGAATGGTTTCTGTTGCACTCAAGTTGAAATGTTAGTCTTCATATCTGAAACATATCCGAGGTCACATAATATCCAACTTGTTCTCATTTCTTTAATGTGTATGCCAACAAAATTGAAATGACTAGGTACACAAGACTGCTGCTACTGTAGTTACCTTAAAGTTAGTCCTTAAACTGTATATTGTTTATTTGGATTTCTTCGCATGTATATTTGCAGTTTAATTTTTAGGAGAAAATAAAGCACCATGTAAATTTCACTGCTACTGTTTAAAATTCACTACAAATACCCCCTCCCCTCCTAAAAAATGTATTAATAATTTTAATATTTGCATAGTGTCCAATAACACAAATCAATTATTATATTATCAAATTAAATGCTAACTTTTTATAAAATATACTTATTAAAGATTTTACTTGAAGAACATCACAATCAAAATGAAAAGAATAACACTTTGTAAATACTATTTAAGTAAACTCTTGAAAATCATAAACAAAATTACAATCTTAATAATAATCACTAACCTTTGATTAGTTTAAATAAGCATGACTTTGCAAAAGGGAATTTATCCTTCTTGCCCTTCTGTTCATCCCGGCCATCAGTCCATTACTCATACATCTGAAGAAAGAAAATCAAATACACAATGTATTATCAAAACCATTCCATGGAATTATACTGCGTTAAAATTGGATTGGTATAGTACTGACTGCAAACATAAAATGGACAGGATTTAACTAATAGCTATAATGGTTACTGTAACTCCCATTCCCTTGGAATGATATTGCAAATATGTATTATTCTGCACC
Organism: Bathymodiolus brooksi; assembly: GCA_963680875.1. Lineage (NCBI taxonomy): Eukaryota > Metazoa > Mollusca > Bivalvia > Mytilida > Modiolidae > Bathymodiolus > Bathymodiolus brooksi. The sequence goes on along the minus strand of OY804576.1, from coordinate 59,683,646 downwards.
TTTAGCAAACTTGACTAGGGGAAAAAACTTTGTCACACTTTCTTTTCTTAGATACTGAAATTTGATTTGTGACCTAGTATAATTTCTGTTCTCAAGTAAAATTCTTATTTTGACTATTTAAAAGTTTTCTATGTACAATGTATTAAGTGAGAGATGTTAAACACAGCAAGTTATAATTCTTGTTAAGCAATCAACATACCTTGACATGGCCTTTTTAAGAATTTTAATATCTAGCTTTAATCAAATGAAATATATAAATGTTCTTTAATTTTAGTACATTGTATTCAATAAATAACAAATTACAGGTAAAAGTATTGATTATTTACATGTAGAAATAAACAAACGCATTCAGTTGTTTACACAAAACATGTTTCACATAATCAGTGTGAACACGGCCTGTGTTGATGTGGATTAATTCATTCCTTTGTCATTGTGGGAGAGGTGACCAGTAAATCTATGATTATCAATAAAATCAGAAAAAAAAACCACAGGAAAAAGAAACAAATTTAAATATTTTGTAATCATCACACAAAGTTATGTGATAGTGTACTAGATTTTAAGTCTTTACATGGTGTTAATATACACACTTTACGATCAATTGAGTCATGAAGCAAAGAAGTTTGACATTAAATAACAACAATTTTGCTAATTTCTTAGAAGTCTGTATAATTTCCAGTTTGTACTTTTCACATATGAAATTTTGTTGTATGACCTATATTATGGTCAACTTTTTGGAATTGTATCTTATAAAGCCATCTTTTTTCTCCAACTTCGGTATTTGTTGTACATTTTGCAACTTATTCTAACGCTCTATAACTGTTGAAAAAGTGGCTCAACAATCAGGCAACACCTTAATTAAACAATTTTTGTATGGCAGTTGTTGACCCATACATACTGAAGTGAGTCAGTCGGTCAGCAAATTTACACATGTATTTTACCAGCAAAAAATATAATAAAATGGAAAAAAAAGGTGAACATGCGACACAGATGCCCCACTCTTATTTAAATCAAAATTGACAGACCTTTTGTGATTCTTAACACAGACAAATTTCAAAACATTTGACAAAGTCCAAGGCAAACTCAAGTTATTGAAGGGAAACCAAAACATGACGGAGGGAATGACAGACGGACAAGGGTAAAACATAATGCAAAATTGGTCAACTAGAATAAGTAAATGCACACAAAGCAATGTGTCCACAGATGAACGACAACGAATAACTACTCCAAAATAGGGTGCCCCTATCGATATTATACTTGCAAAAATAGTGCTTTAACATGTTGTATTATCTGCCGTTTTTGTTTTTTTTCATTTTCACGAGTCACATTAACAGACAGTAAGTAGGAAGTCACAAACCTATATATACACTTTATTTATTTATATATAAAGTGGTTTTTTTGTGCAGCCTGTTTTGCCCACCCCCCCCCCCACAGGGGCTAGGTGCGTCCGAAAAAAAAAAAAAAAAAAAAAAAATACTATATAATACTACAAGGGGGCGAACTCACTTGCTTCCATTTTTTTAAGTCGTCGTGTTAAATTGATCGTAACTTCGGAACGCCTTAATATTTTCAAAAAATGTTTCCACCAGTCGAAAGTCAAGTAATTTTCCTTTCCAAAGAGACCCCAATTGTTAGTGTAGGCCTCCGAACTACTGAGGTATCATACACGAACCAAAACAAAACGGCGTGAAAATCCGAAGTCGTACAAACGTTGGGTTGACCACTTCCCATCTGTGTACAGACTTTCCCATGCGTAAACGAGTCATTTTGACTAGCTAAATACTTTCATCGAAACAGAGTGTTTCAGCCAATCAAAAAGCCCGTTAGAACTCTCTCTCAATTTTCACGTCTATGGCGTTTGTCAAGGATGCAAATGGGATTTCTTTCAAAAACAGACTTAAAGGACATATAAATTGACGTAAGGTAAGAAATTTTATCATAATTTGAATGGATGAAAGTATTTAGCTAGTCAAAATGACTCGTTTACGCATGGGAAAGTCTGTACACAGATGGGAAGTGGTCAACCCAACGTTTGTACGACTTCGGATTTTCACGCCGTTTTGTTTTGGTTCGTGTATGATACCTCAGCAGTTCGGAGGCCTACACTAACAATTGGGGTCTCTTTGGAAAGGAAAATTACTTGACTTTCGACTGGTGGAAACATTTTTTGAAAATATTAAGGCGTTCCGAAGTTACGATCAATTTAACACGACGACTTAAAAAAATGGAAGCAAGTGAGTTCGCCCCCTTGTAGTATTATATAGTATTTTTTTTTATTTTTCGGACGCACCTAGCCCCTGTGCCCCCCCACCCCCCCCCCCCCCCTCTTTTTTTTTATTCCACAAAAGTCACAGCCCGTGCTTAAAATGTACATTCCTTTATGAATATGTTTGAATAAAGATGTTTTTATTTTCTAAGTAATATTATTCGCTGTAACAAAAACAGGAATGAAAACTTGAAAGTCAAACATGAAATCACTGGCACTGGCACTGAAACAACAAACAAGTTTTAACAACGTAAATCAAAGTTTCAAACACGACACGAGCACTGCTTTTAACCAGTTTAAAACGAAAATCTTAGTGGTGGTGCTTTGTGATATGCAAATTACCTCTCCAAAACAGTTTTCACCAAAAACAACACCTTCAAGATACTAAAAATCAATTACTTTCTGCTTCTTCATGTCTCTGTGTTGATATGCGAGCTCGATATTTGAACCGTTCGGCAATGCGCATGTACGAATTTTGTTACTTCCTGTTTCTAGCCCGCGAAAATTTAAAAATGATAAAACGAAATTTTACCTACGGATTCGATTGACAGTTCAACGCATACATGGTGGTTACTAGTAGGAAGGAAGTCCCAGTAAGAGACTTATATTAAATTGAAACAGAGACATATTTGGCTTTGATTTAAATTAAGGGATGTGTCTGAGGGAAAAAATGGGGGGAGGGTGCATGAAAATAAAATTATGAAGGGGTTGGCCTTCAAGTGAAATAGGGATTTTGCTCTTTTTGCACCAACTTCTTAATTTCTTTGACCATGTAGAGTTTCTGACTGCTAAAAACTATTTTAGCCTTTCTTTCAATTTGTGAGAAATACTTTTAAACGTTAAAAAAAACGTTATAATAATGTTATACTTTAACGTTATTGCAAGGTTTATAAGTAAACGTAAACATATACGTTATTCAAACGTTATATAAATGTTACAAAAAAACGTATAACATGTAACGTAAGTTATACGTTGTACAAACGTTATTATTTTACGTTATATTTTGGTTTAATACATAACGTAAAACACTAAACGTTAGTTAATCGTCAGGACAAACGTTTAAGATTAAACGTTAATAATTGGACGTGGCAAAAACGTTTAAAAAACAATAAAAATTAACATTGTAAATAGGTCACTAGGTAACGTTTATTATTTACGTCGATATAACATTATAATAACGTTATTTTTGTGGGTTACCTAACTATAACGTTACTTAATCTGTTTCGATGCAAACGTTTATTTTAAACGTTAAAAAACGTTATAATAATGTTATATTTTAACGTTATTGCAAGGTTTATAAGTAAACGTAAACATATACGTTATTCAAACGTTATATAAATGTTACCAAAAAAACGTATAACATGTAACGTAAGTTATACGTTGTACAAACGTTATTATTTTACGTTATATTTTGGTTTAATACATAACGTAAAACACTAAACGTTAGTTAATCGTAAGTACAACGTTTAATATTAAAAGTTAATAATAGGACGTTGCAAAAACGTTTAAAAAACATTAAAATTTAACATTGTAATTAGGTCACTAGGTAACGTTTATTTTTTACGTCGATATAACATTATAATAACGTTATTTTTGTACGTTACCTAACTATAACGTTACTTTAACGTTACACTTACGTTACGTGTTTGCTGGGCTATTTCATAGTCTTTGGTTTGACCCGACCATACAACCCACAATCTACTGCACTCGAGGCGAGCACGCTAACCATTACACCACCGATGCGATTTTGGAGTAGGTGTAAAAATAATATATGATTATAAAAGGTATTTGTATCTATCTCTCTGAAGTCAAGATAAAAACAGAAACATAGCTGGAACATCGTAATTAGGCATGTCCTTACCGCCCAATTTGATCAAATGTGGCTTTAGGGTTTAAGTTGGTTGACTTCTGATCACAAGATTGACACATTTGACGTGGTTTCGCTCTTTTATACCAATGCACTTGAAATGTTTTCAGACCAAGCACCAGCTATCGGAAGGGGTTTTTACTGATATTAATATGATAATTAATGTCCGGACCCACTTACCCTCTCATATCGCAGTCTCGTATCGGAGGCACTTGTCTTTACTATCCGTACGAATATACATTGTACAGATATTCGTGTCTATAGTACTGATAGGCTAATCGAGAAAGTACATGTCCCTTAAGGTCGTGATACGAGACTAGTGCCTGTCCCTGATAATCGTTATCGGAAATAAACTTGTTCTTCTGTAAAATACATCGTAAAACTTCGGGATGATTGGTTTATTTGTGTGAACAGATTATTTATTGGCCTGGTCAAATTGTAGTCAAAATATCATATACATGTATTAATTTTAATATTTTTTTATTGTTACTGTCCGATATATATGCAAAGCATAAAAATTGTATACAACAAAAACCAAAAAAAAATACCAACTAAAAAGTACAACAGAACAACACTTATAAAACAATAAATAGTTCGCATAACAGATGATGACATCGTTTGTTGTTATTTATTTATCCTACAGATGATGACATCGTTTGTTGTTATTTATTTATCCTACAGACGATGACATCGTTTGTTGTTATTTATTTATCCTACAGATGATGACATCGTTTGTTGTTATTTATTTATCTTTTTTTTCTGTTTTATAATATGCAATAACGAAAACAAAATGTAAATGTTATTGCACACATGTACATGTAGCTATATATTAAAGAACATACAGTGCAGGGGCGGATCCAGGGGGGGGGGTGGGCGCACCCGGCCCGCGCCCCCCCTAAAATTGGAAAAAATACGATTTTTTGGCGTAAAATCGTGATTTTTCACACGAAATACCCCAAAAATTTTCGCGCCTCCCTCCGCAAATGGAAAAAATATGATTTTTTGACGTAAAATCGTGATTTTTCACACGAAATACCCAAAACGATCGGTTCCTAATAAATCGTAGTATCCCTAATCCAAGCTGACAAACGTATAAAATAAAGGCAATCCAGCAAGCTATCTGCAAAGAAAATATAAAAGGAAAATAACTTGCTATTCTGTAAGCTACATGTATCATAATGAAGATACATGTATCAATAGCAATGATAAAACATCAAATATACATATGAATTATGGGGACGCATACTGCTTTTTATTTCTTGTGAATAAATTTAGAGAACCCTGTTCTAGTTATTACTCTGATGTACCAGTATTTGTAGCATGAATGCATTCTTTTCCTTTGATCTTTTTATGGTTTATACACCAGAATGTAAGCAACAACTAAGAACTATGAAATAATACACGCAGATACAAGACATTGCACACTTTAAATCTGGGCTGTAGTTTTATTACTCCCAGAGAGCCGTGCAATAATCAACAATCTACAAAAATGTAGATGTGACATTGCATGGCTTCATGTTACAAAAGAAATCATTTATACAACGGTTTTCCGAGTTAAACGATTAAACAATCTCACGCTTCGTGTTCGATTGTTTACTAAATATAAGTTAATAATAAATATAATAAGGTACAAATACAATCACATTAGTCCATGTTATTTGTAAGTTGAAAGTTTGCTGTTTGTCAGAGGAGTGATTTGTGTTTTTGTGGTTATATTGACAGCTAATCATTTTCAATTTTCAGATTCCATATTTCCTCGGGGAACAACAGGTCCACCGTCTGATATATCAGGATCCATGTCAGTCTCTCCTTATATTATAATGTTCGTCCCCAAAACGATCGTATTATAGTGTAGATGGTCTGGGTTTTTTGTACGGATACTCAATTTCCTATAATATTCAAAAACTAACCGCAACGATATATTACTCGATACAACATTATGTGATTAAGTTTGTCAGTGACCTGCGCAGGTCGGTGGTTTTCTCTGCGTACTCCGGTTGCCTCCACCAATAAAACCGACCGCCACGATATAACTGAAATATTATTGAAAGTGGCGTTAAACACCATAAACCCACCCACCGTTATACTATTTATCGCAGACTTGCCAATTCTAACTTACCTGTGAAACTCGTATCATGACGTAGTAATTACCAGGTGTAAAATGTTTACCGGTGTTTAGATTAATCCAGGTTGTCCCCTCCGCATCTGCACAACTGTAAAATATAAATGAAAAAGGATGGGAGAATACAGGTACTTGTTTCTATCAATGGATAGGTCGATTGTCCATCTAATACATGTATATAATATATTACATGGATAATCAACCTTCCCATTAATAGAAACTTAAAATAGGAGAACTTTAGTTTGACCTGCCACGTTCATTTAAAAAAAAACAGAATTGGCTTTTGTCGGTATTCGTTGGGATTTGTTTATTATTTTTTTAACAGATTTGTGAAATTGATTGAACCAAGTAATGAAATTTCTTTTTCTGCAGGACAAAAGCAATTTCTGAATCTAAAGTAGCGCAATACTTTTAAGTTTCTTTTGACTGTGGGCGCACTTGGTGAAGGTTATCCCAGAAGGGCGTCGTCTGTGCTAAATAAGATAATAACTACGCTTATTACGATAACCCCCATGCAGGAGACGAGGGGATATACTTTTTCCAATGGTTTAACGTTTATTTCCTTTACCTGATTATTTAACCTACATGCCGCAATTCATAGTCAAAACCTGGTTGTGCATAAATCCAAGTGACCGGTGAGTTCACTTCGACTGTTCGACTTATCCGGGATAAAGTAAATCAAATGGACTAAATTTTGACTTCGAGTTTTCTAAGGAAGCGTCTTATCCGAGTTCATGATAACGAGGTTCTACTGTAATTACAATTTTCATGTTTGAATTAAACAAAAACCGCTTCATCTACTAAAATACATAAAACGAGAATATTGGTGTCAGAGTGTAAGACATAGTGTTGTATAGAAATATACCATGCTTGTAAGTGGTATTTGCCAAAAAATACTGGTTGAGAGACTGGACAAATTTCCCGAGCCGCCGATAGGCGAGGGATATTTGTCTAGTCTCGAAACCACTTACCACTTACCACTTACAAGCATGGTATATTTCTATAATTCCACCGAATATGTGGTTATCATTACCTGAAGATAAATCCCGAGAGCATCGGAATATAAAATACTACTATTTTTAATCATGCTCTATTTTTAGACATGGTATTTTCCCACCTGCCGTTGTATTTCTGAAAAATACCACAGCACTAAAAATGGCGGGAAAAAAATACCATGGTGAAGGAAAAATTGGAGAAAATCATAATATTTGCGGAAAAATAGCATAGCTTTTATCCAATGAAAATCCAGCATTTTTATATAAGGTGGAATTATAATAAAAATGAAACCTACTGATTATAACCTGACTTCCGTAACAGTCCATCACAAAACTTTTTAAATCCTACAGAGATCATACACACGCCGGGTATTCGGACACTTGGAACCGGATCGAACACTAAGAACAGGGTGAGACAAGTGACAACAACGTTTTCGGGTCAGTATGCTATTTTTATCCTCAGCGACCGTCAGCGTTATTAACAACAGAAATAAATTGACACATGTCTTTGCTATTAATGTACTAGGTTTATACCAAGTTTTGAGTATTATAAGTGGATAATAAATCGACAAGAACGTTTTAATATCGAAATTTTCAGAAAAAATATGTGAATCTTTAACTTTAGTCGCTTATATCTACTCACGGAGAACGAGTTCCATGATTGTTTTGGTCGATATACCTCCCATAATCTATACTAGACTATTCATTAAAAAATAAGTTTTTGACAAGAGGTTTCTAGCGCAACATCTATCTTTTTATAACAACGGGTGCATGAAATCGGACACAAAGGACCGCGGGTTATGATACAATGGAACGCGGGATCTTGTGTGTCTGTGGATACTAAGAACGCAGATTACATTCACTAATTATAACATTGAAATTGTAGTTTTGTTTCAAAAAAGCAACGTAGCAGGCTGATTAGACTAACAACGTAATAAATCTTGCAGAAAATAAACTCTATATATATATAAAAATGACACAACTCATATAACAAAGTTGGACTAGCTATCCAAATTAAAAAATATTTCAGGCATACCGCTTCTCACCTATCAACAAGTTGAAGTACGAAGAAAACATGTACAAGTGTTATTATTGTGGAATAAAAGAAAGTTCCTTGCAGAGTATTATTGAACATTGTAAACTGTCACACGGAGAAGAAACATTAAAATATCGGCAACTGATATTAGACGAAAACACAGGAATACAAAGATATAAACAAAAAAAAATACACGAAGGAGTAGTACCATCTAATTTAACCAAATATGGCAAATGCATTACCGTTAACTTTCATACTTGATAAGGAATCAAAAAGAAAGAAGCTGAATACTCCAGTAAAGGAGAACTTCTGTAAGAATCTTTTTCAAACTCCGAAAAGTAACCAAAATGAAGGAAATGACTTTGAGAACGATGAAATTCAAATGGAAGTATGTTGTCCTTCAGGGAAAGAAATACCCGAATGCGATTCAGAATCTATTGAGATCAATGACATGATTGATTTGTTGCCTAAGGTACTGAAATCTCTTGAAGATGTTGGACAAAAAGAATCATTCTTAAAATTTATGGGACTAATAGCATCCGGAACATTTCCGTTACATAGCATATGCTACCTTCTCTTCTTAGATATTGTTGAATGGTTTTCGTGCGATTCAACCACACATATGAGATATGGACACGAAACCGTTAAGTTTTGGCAAATTGGATATCGGTTATTTCATGGAAAATTCCTCCGCTTTATGTCCGGGATCCGCAACTTTGGACAGGTTTTGAATGGAACATCGGAGAGAGGTTTTTTTGATCCGTTGAAATCTGAGGTGAACTGTGCCGTACCAAATGGACTTTACGTCTGAAAACCTTATTACTAACACCGCAGCAGTAGTTCTCTTGTGAATTTGAGTTCACCTCTTCTACAAGAGATACGTCTAAAAAGGACCCGTCAACTGGCTCCGCCTCCCCCAGTTCAATATCCTCGATGGGTTCCTCTGACACTTCTGTTTGGTAAAGGGAAAAGATAGGTTATAATATTGCACTATCACAAGCGGAGGTGTGGAGTAAATAGTGTACAACAAAATTTACTTTGGTTTTTTTAATGATAGTACTGCTTTGTTATTTTTTTAAGTCTTACATTTGTAGGTTTTGGGCATAAAAGAATATACAATAAAAAACTGTTTTAAGTGTAGAATAATTCCCTAATACGACGTTTTAAAGGCTTTGAGAGAACATCCGTGTTACCACGGTTAGTCACTTTACGCCTATATTTTAAAATATTTGAAATAAGGTGACTGACCCGTGGTAAAACGGCGATAAATTCAAGCCATCTCAAATAAATTAGGACATTTTCCCATATTCAAACATCCTTAAAACAGGGCATCTTATTAAATAAATTTCATAAGGGAACGACTTAAATTTACCAGTCTCGCCTGACAACCGCCGGATTATAATCCTATGTTGGCCATCCACGGCTTAAATCCCTGACCTGCCCTTGCATACGATTTGTTCTTAGTATCCGACACCCGCGTTCTTAGTATCTTTCACTTAAGGTTACCCGCGGTCCTTTGTGTCCGTATTCATGCACCCGTTGTTATAAAAAGACAGATGTTGCCCTAGAAACCGCAAGTCAAAAGCCTATTTTTTAAGGAATAGTCTAGTATAGATTATAGGAGGTATATCGACCAAAACAATCATGGAACTCGCTCTCCGTGAGTAGATATAAGCGACTAAAGTTAAAGATTCACATATTTTTTCTGAAACTTCCGATATTAAAACGTTCTTGTCGATTTATTATCCACTTATAATACTCAAAACTTGGTATAAACCTAGTACATTAATAGCAAAGACGATGTGTCAATTTATTTCTGTTGTTAATATCGCTGACGGTCGCTGAGAATAAAAATAGCATACTGACCCGAAAACGTTGTTGTCACTTGTCTGACCCGGTTCTTAGTGTTCGACCCGGTTCCAAGTATCCGAATACCCTGCGTGATACAGGCTGCTACCAGTGTCATTAGTGTAAATGCAGTATGTATCACTACAAAGGGCAGCACAATCTACTGTGTTCTACAAAACATCATATGTTATAATATATAGTTTATTAACTCTAATATTTACTCCATCTTATATTTACTGCTAGGTACATTTAGATAACATATACAATCACAATCAAAGATTTCTCAGTATTTACCTTCAAGACATTGCAAAAGCGGACACTTCAGTGGTGTATAGCATTCCCCTAAAGGAGAGGCATCGTGATACCCGATCGAATTGAATTTGGATATACACCTATATGCAACTAGTACGAAAAGTTTGAAAATACCAATCGGGTAATCAGATGCCGTAAATCGAAGAAGGACGGACAATACAATGTCAAAAAAGACAATTAAAAGGACAAACAATTATCTACAAAGCGTTACACAGAAAATTAAAGATCGAACAACACGAACCCCACTAAAACCGGGATGGACTCAGGTACTCCGAAAGTGCAAGTAGTTCCTGTTCCACTAGTGGCACCCGTCGTGTTACTATTGTTGTAAACCGGTGATAAGTAAGAATGAGCAAAGGATAGGATGGTTATTACGACAAACGGAACATATCGGTTATCCGCGGTCATTTATGACGTAGATAAACCAAGTCACGATGTCGACCTATCATCACCATGTAGTTTAGCCACAGGCACTTGTTTCATTCAAAAAATATATGCCCCCTCCTCTTCCTTCAAGAAATTCAAAGGCAGTTTATGCACCAAAGCAGAATTCCTGGTATCGTAGATGCTATAGATTGTACACATATTCATATCCAATCACCAGGAGGGGATACGGCAGAATTATTCCGCAACAGAAAAGGATTTTTTTCCATTAATGTTCAGGCAATTTGTGACCATGATCTGATACTAACAAATGTTGTAGCAAGATGGCCTGGAAGTACTCACGACAGTCGGATTTTTGAGAACAGTAACATTTGTTCCCGTCTGGAAAGAAGGGACATTCAAGGTATTTTAATAGGTGACAACGGATATTCACTCAGACCTTATTTGATTACACCACTCCTGACATGCACGACACGGGAGCAGAGACATTTCAATTATGCACTTTGTAATGCACGTGTGAAGATAGAAAATGTGTCTGGAATAAGGAAAAGACGCTTTCCCTGCTTACGACAACAGCTAAGATTTAAGCTATCTACAAACTTACTGGTCATTACTGCATGTTCCGTGCTGTATAATATTGCCAGGAAAGCTGCAATTCCTGTTCCAAACGAAGGTGATGAAAATGACAACAATGTACCAGTTCCGGTACCATCAAATGCTAACAATATGCATTCTGTAGGCTGTTGATCTGCTGGGGAAGCATTTCCTTATAGCATTTGAAAATTTGTCCAGGTCATTTTCGGCAGGTCTTCCTCCAGTTTTCCTTTTTTCTCTCCTATCCTTAGCAACAGCCGATTTTGTACGAGCTCTTAAATTTTTCCACAAAGCTTTCAACTGTGTCAAACTTCTTTTATGTACACCATGGCGAGAATTAAATTCTTTTCCAATATTTTCCCATTCTTTGTTCTTCTTACTGATCATTTTCCCGTCGTTTTGTTTACTTTCAATTATACCTTTTCTACTGTCAACCAACTCAATTAATACTGTCTTTTCTAATTCACCTGAGTACAGCTTAACCTAGGGTTATGTCGGGGTTACCTGATCGCCCGATCAACAGGTAAATCGGAGTTACCTGAGCTGGACGTACTTACTTATGGTGGTTTCCAGAACTGGCTACTCTTGGTGCCACTTCTCCGGACTCTCCAATTATGTCAATATCTGGTATTTGTATGTCACTTCGGTTTCCTCCAGGAATTTCAGCTCTATGGTCTGAATAATATATCTCCTCACTTTCCCAGTATTTATCTAAGCGGTTTTTGATTGCGTTTGTTGATGGTGCATTTATGACTTGGTCTGGTAATTTGTTCCAAACTTTTGCAACACGTATAGCAAAACTATTTTTCCTCAAACTTGTTTTAAAACGTTGTTGGACTATTTTGTTGCTGATGTTTCTTCTGCTGAATCTGTTTCCTGAGCTTGACAGTAGTTTTAAGAAAGAACTAGCTTCTGGGTCATATTTCTCGTTTATGATTTTATATGTTTCAATCATATCACCCCTGATTCTTCTATAAGCTATTGTTGGTAGTTTTAATTTCTTTAATCTCTCAGGGTAGCTTAGATTGTGAAAACCTGGTATTTGTTTTGTTGCTCTTTTTTGTACACTTTCGATTTTATCTATGTACTTTTTCTTGTATGGGGCCCAGACTGAACTAGCATAATCCAAATGTGTCCTCACTAGAGTTTTGTATAGAGAGAGAAATATATATGCAGTTAGGTTTCTGAATGTTCTTCTAAGTGCTGCAAATATAGAATTTGCCTTGTTTACCTTCTCACAGATGTGTTTATCAAAAGACAGCTCATCATCTATTAAGACCCCAATGTCCTTTTCGTCCTTTACTTTACTAAATTGTTGCCCCAATAAATTGTAAGTGGCCATAAATCTCATGTAAATAAAATTAAGTCTCATATAACGGTAAATAACACTATAAATCTCATTAACCGTTAAATATATCTAAAAAAATATATATAAATAAAACAAATAAGGGTATTAACAAAATTACCGAACTCCGAACAATCTTACAAAGTGAAAGTCAAAACTCATAATTATATATAAACAGACAAAATCAGTCAACAACCGGAAAACTGTGAAAACCGTAATGACCCTGACTTGGTACAGGCATTTCTAAAGAAATGGTGGGTTGAATCAGATTTTAAAGCGCCAAACCTCCCGCTCTCATTACGGCTCAAAGGTTCCGGCTGTCACTATAACAGTATTTAAATACAGGAACAAAATAGGTAAAACAGTCGTCAAAGCAGTACCATATTCAGTGAAGTAAATGTCAAAGACACTTTTACGTCACACATTGATAAAAAAAAAATATTTTTGACATTTTTCTTGGCTTCCTTATCTTTATACCTTTTCACTATATGAAAATGCATCGTTTATAATCGTTTCTGCAGAGACGGAATATATTTCGACAAGATCTTGGTATCGGAATATAAACTTTTTAAGAGATCGAATAAGGCAAATCTTTTAATAGCCCTGGTCCAGTAGCCTGTTTCTCAGATGAAGATGACGTTTCAGGAAATCAGAATAATTGCTACTGGCCCTTGCATAGCGAATCAATTGCGAGATGTAAACACCATATACAGGAGAAGCTGGTATATTGCTGCACATGTTTGGAAAATTTATGATTTTAAAATTAAAGTCGTCCCGTTTATCATAAATTTTAGTACTGAGTTGACCACTGTCGTCAAACTCGAGGTATAAGTCCAAAAATGATGCGGACGAAGCTGTATCTGTGGTCTCTTTAACTTCCAGCTCTGGAGGATATATCAATGGAAGAAATTCTGCAAATCTAGAATTATTGATAGATAAAACGTCATCAATATACCTGTATGTGAAATTAAAGGCTCTAGCCTCATGAATCTTCTTATCTTTTACAAGCTTTTGAAGAAACTCCGACTCATATGAGTATAAAAATAAATCGGCTAGAAGAGGGGCACAATCCGTACCCATTGGTATGCCGACGACCTGCTGAAACAGTGTCCCTCCAAAGGAGACAAATATGTTATCGATGAGGAACTCCAGCATACTGATCACTTGTTCCTCGGAGTAGCATGTCTTACCTTTTTGAATTTTGTTTGAAAAATATGTGGAATTGTAGCCTAACACAACAAATTTTGAGCCATAGTTTCTATGACTGAAAGCTTTATGAATTGTTTTAAGCTGGCAATTCCTACTGGTGTAGATATTGCAAATCCACACACAAATATACAAAAGTATATAATTATTTGAACAAGTAACTTACTAATATCTGTTTCCATCTTGTACCGATATTATATTTTGTATTTTTCAAAGATAATATTTTTCATAATTTACACTTCCGGTTGTTGACAAGATAAACTATCTTTCTTGATTTTGACGATTTATATATAGACCTTTCTTGATAAATGTATCAAAGTGCAAATAAATATATAAATAGGGATTATTAGTATGAAAAATATTGCTTGTCAGTACAATTGTTCTGTGACTTAAAAGGTCATGTGATAATTGTGTCATCAACTGATTTTGTTCTGCAAGGATTAGTGTAAATATTACACTGTTTTTTTTTCAACAAAACAATGAGCACTACCCTAAAAGTAAATTAATGTACAAATGCAATTACTTAGGAATTTAATGGATTGTTTTGTACACTGTGTACGTTTACATCTTAACAAGGTCCAAAATCATGCATCCAAAATGAATTATTAGTTATCTATGCATAAATACCCGAGGGTTTTGAGCACCATGAAGCACTTCTGTATAGCTCGAGACGAAGCCGAAGGCTGTGCAATAGTACTTACTGAATGGTGGCACAATCTGAATGTCAACGGGTAGATATGTAGATAACGAATTTATCCCCGATTTGAAAACAAAAAACCGAAATTAAGTGGATTGTTCTTTTTGTAAAGTAATCATAACGTTTTTGTACTTGCAGACTAATACCATAGAGCAAGTGAAAATGTGAGTGCATTTTGACAAAGTGTAGAGAGATTCCTTCGGGATCACCATGCAGTTAACAATTTTTCAACGTTTCTCACTCTTATTTTGTGATTTATTTATTTTCGTTTCTGGCACATAATGTCACGTGGATAACGTTACAATATTCACGACGTGATCAGTCATAGGGTTAAAAATTTCATTGATAAAATAAATGTGTATTACATAATTTGCCTGAGCTGGTCGTACGATAAATCAAATGAAGAATTCGGGTGATAACAATAATGCGAACTTATTTTAAAATGTTTGTATTCAAACAACTTGATCATTTCAATGAAAACACAAATCCGAAATAACATCAAAATCAAAGTTTAATGTAGGCATAGCGCGAATCAACAAATGTTACTCTACAAAGTAAGCATGGCCATCAATGCAGTCGGAACATCCACGAAATCTCTCAACATAATTTGCAGTATTGCTGTTTTCCCCCTGTATTTATTGAGACGTATTTCCTCTTTTTTCCAAGAATTTCACCCTCCCTTCTCCACGTGGGATGCAAGGCGCTTTGATATTCTTTAAATTTGACGCCATCTATACATGAGTAACTTAAAGACCCCTAGTAACGTAATTACAAGCTGGGTTCACGTATGGGTTTTGTACGCACGAATCGTTGACCAATGAAGAGCCGACATTTTTATCAGGCCTGGGATACAATATCTTATTGTATCATAAATACGCATTTTTCCTTTGATGTTTTTATGCAGTAATCAACTTAAATATAGTGAACTTTTACAAACCATGGTCTAACATGAAAATCATGGAATAATAACATCAAGATCTTGATGTTATTCCATGATTTTGCGGACCTCGACGAAAGCACCCAATATTGATTTCTGTTACAAACCATATATTACAAATAGAAATAGGAAGGTACCAGGGTACTCTCCGGGAAAACCGAAACTGCTGCAGGTGCACTTCGGGTCAGGTAGAAGATGAGATCCATTATTTACTCCTCATTGTACTTGCCATGCAAACCATATGGAAATTTTTACTACATATTTGACATCTGAGTGTCAATATTTTCAAAATTTAGATGACAAATGTAAACTCATATGGATCTTAAATAATGAAGACCCAACTATACTCAGATATCTTTGTCAATATTTTTTATCAACAACTATTTGATTAAATGGAATTGGAGATCTGCAAACTGGATGACCTGCATTGAGCATGAGAAAGAAAATATTCTTTTTGGCATCGTCCCTTGATGCTCGCTGCTGGTTATCCAAAAGCTCTGATCCCTTTCCATGTTCCAAACAATATTACATGTTCGTGTGTCTCTCCCCTTTCCTTCCATATCGAAATTCTGCTATATCAACATGGCCGGTCTGCACTAGACACAAGTAGGACTTTATTCCTTTTAGCATCGACTCAAGGTGTCTCTTGCAGATTGGCAATGAATCACCTGATATATGTATATGTTCTCTCTCATCCCTCCCCCTCATATATATGTGAGTAAGTGTGTGTACGCTTATGTGCATATATCTCTTTTCCTGCCCGAGTGTGACTGCACCACAATTATTGATATTTCACCACGAATATTTAGTTTGATGTATTGTTGTTATGTATCAATCATAATTGTTATTTGTATATGCCCTCCTGGGGCCCTGATTTGGTCAATAAACTTATTTCAATTTCAATATTATACCATGAATCTTACTCATGAACTTATTTAAACCAATTCATCCTTCGGATTCGTTGGTTTAAGTATATACATGTATATGGTTTGTAACAGAAATCAATATTGGGTGCTTTCGTCGAAGTCCGCAAAATAAATAATGATAAAATTAGATTATTCATGGAAAGGGCACAGGGGCTAGGTGCGTCCGAAAAAAAAAAAAAAAAAAAAAAATACTATATAATACTACAAGGGGGCGAACTCACTTGCTCCCATTTTTTTAAGTCGTCGTGTTAAATTGATCGTAACTTCGGAACGCCTTAATATTTTCAAAAAATGTTTCCACCAGTCGAAAGTCAAGTAATTTTCCTTTCCAAAGAGACCCCAATTGTTAGTGTAGGCCTCCGAACTGCTGAGGTATCATACACGAACCAAAACAAAACGGCGTGAAAATCCGAAGTCGTACAAACGCTGGGATGACCACTTCCCATCTGTGTACAGACTTTCCCATGCGTAAACGAGTCATTTTGACTAGCTAAATACTTTCATCCATTCAAATTATGATAAAATTTCTTACCTTACGCCAATTTATATGTCCTTTAAGTCTGTTTTTGAAAGAAATCCCATTTGCATCCTTGACAAACGCCATAGACGTGAAAATTGAGAGAGTTCTAACGGGCTTTTTGATTGGCTGAAACAGAGTGTTTCAGCCAATCAAGAGTGTTTCAGCCAATCAAATAGCCCGTTAGAACTCTCTCAATTTTCACGTCTATGGCGTTTGTCAAGGATGCAAATGGGATTTCTTTCAAAAACAGACTTAAAGGACATATACATTGACGTAAGGTAAGAAATTTTATCATAATTTGAATGGATGAAAGTATTTAGCTAGTCAAAATGACTCGTTTACGCATGGGAAAGTCTGTACACAGATGGGAAGTGGTCATCCCAGCGTTTGTACGACTTCGGATTTTCACGCCGTTTTGTTTTGGTTCGTGTATGATACCTCAGCAGTTCGGAGGCCTACACTAACAATTGGGGTCTCTTTGGAAAGGAAAATTACTTGACTTTCGACTGGTGGAAACATTTTTTGAAAATATTAAGGCGTTCCGAAGTTACGATCAATTTAACACGACGACTTAAAAAAATGGAAGCAAGTGAGTTCGCCCCCTTGTAGTATTATATAGTATTTTTTTTTATTTTTTTTTTTTCGGACGCACCTAGCCCCTGTGGGAAAGGGAGGTCCCAAATTTTAACTTTATGAACATTAAACAACAATTTGTATTTTTGATGATAAATGAAGATATTAATATTATATCTTTTATAAGTGATATAATATATGAAAACTTTCAAATGCGAGAAAAGATGGTTTGATATGTGGAGTCTCCCATTGTTCTCAGATGCACATTGTTTGCACTGATTTATATATATGCATTATGTTTCTTTTATTTGCAAAGCTCGGTGGGAATTCCAACACTGTACAATGGGAGTTATCTCCTATTGTACAGTGGATGGAATTTGGGCCGGGCCCAGTAACAGTATTACTGAATTAGAATCATTTTCAATACTGTGTACTGCCTTATATTTTCTTTAATAATATTATTGATTATTGTTTATTATTAACAGGTTGAGAATACTCATAGACATTTTAATTTGTACATATTTAATGGTGGTTGAGGTGGAGACAGGGGATCCCCTTAATTTATCTGTAAATATATCTAACTGTTTTAGATTTTATTGACATTTGAGTACATATTTTTACTGGATTGTGCGTGGATTTTATGAGGATTCTACGTTCGCGTGTAAATATTCGTATTGTGACTGGATTTTAATTACTCCGACATATAGCCAGAGGTGTTCCCTAATTGGAAGTTTATACGAAGGAAAGAAGAAGAAGAAGAAGAAGCATTATTTATTAACTTTATTTGATGTTTGATTGTTATGCTCATATGGGCCGATAATTCGAAAATAAAAATCTTATTTTATCTTATCTTATATAATACTTAATTCGTAAGATCCATGGTATAAGATAAGATAAGATAAGATCAGATTACGTTTAACAAAAAGCGCTCTTATGACGGACAAACTGGCAATAGCCGCTGATGGCAAGAACGCTCATCCCGCATAGCGGCAGATATGTCAAAAGATTTTTACAGTTGCCAAGGTTATTATTAAAGGTTTATTAAACTTGCCAGTAATTCTGCACATCCATGAATTTTCGATGGATTGTTCACAAATATTCTACTAACTTGTGTACAATTTCATAGTAACATGTATCCCAGATGTAAATACGTTCATTCCGTTTTTAACTGTATATACCATTCGCTTTTAACTGTACAGAAGGGGCATGCGCGGAGAGTCAACACTCAATATAGAGTATAGAAGAAGTGGGTGTTGTGTTTCAATAATCGTAAATGTTGGTTTTTGGTCTTAGACATACCGGAAACGGAATTTATCATTTGTTGTACATGCGCAGTGCTTAATCGCCATTTGTTAAAAGTTTGCAGACGAAATGATATTTTTAAACAAAAAATGTAGCACAAAGCTACTTAGGATTTAATGTCTTCGGCATTGGCTATGTTTAGAAACAAAACGAGTCCTGGGGACATTAAAAAATCAGCACAGAAAGTATCTGACCACAAAAAAGATAGCATAACAAGACTGAAACACCTCCGACTAGTCATAGGTGCGGAAATAATATCTGTTTTTCTTGCGGAAAATAATTGAATTATAAGAGCAAAATCACAGAAATCGGATATTTTGTATAATTAACACATCTTTCACTGTAAATTACCATCCATATATTTACTATCGATGCACATAAAAGCAGAGATGCAAACCCAAATGAATGAATTGCTGGCAATTACATAATCGTGCAAGGTTGGGGCAGAGGAGATTGTCTCCCAAAATAATTTTGAACTATTTTTAGCATGTTTGACATTATCATCAATAGACTTTTTTACAACCCTTGGCATAGCCCATGCATATACTAGAGGCACAACAAACTTGATTGAACCTTGGAGCCTCGTTTATTTATCTTTTGATTACCCTCTTCAAATTATTAATATTATTATTATTGTTGAATTCTAATGATGATATCACACAACCTGCGTAATATTATTACCAAGCGAATTGCAACTCCGCATAATTTATTGAATAATTATCAAAAGAATTAATGGTTTTATGGGTGATTAGGTTTTCAGAGAGAAATCAATTAAAAATGGTGGTCAGACCAGCGACATGCAAGTCTATTGGCAGGTTTGATAAAAGACAGGTAGTAATGCAACAGGCAGCACTTTTATCCCAAATAGGACTGTGTTTGATTTTATGCATATTGTAAACTACAGGGGTTCAAAATAAACTGTATCGGATACAATGACTTTGGAGCACTCGAAGAAATATTGTGTCCAATAAAAGTTTTACCGGGTGGTTTCATTGATTTTGATGACTAGATACTAGATGCACTGACTGTCCAATATGCAAGACGATTTGACTTTATAACTATTTCACAAAATAATTAACCTCTTTCGGTTATGAGTACCGATATACCGTAATTATATATATGTTGCATTTATGTTATGTTCTTCTGCAACTCCATTATTTATGATATATCATTGATTTTTTTCCAGATAATTATGACACTGCTGAAGCAAAGACCTTCTTTGATTCCAATTACTCCCATATTTATTATATTTTTAATGACAACTTTGCAACAGTGGAAGCTGATCTGAAACAAAGAGGTGAGATGTGTTTTGATTGGTTAAACTATTGTATTAATGTGATTAATTCTCTTTTTGTGCAATCAAGCTGTTTCTTCAACACTTTGATAAAATGTCATATGTGGCCGGCATCCTGGACCAATACTGCCATTATATTGAAGAAACAGCATATTATTTATAAGATGTTATTTCAGGTTATCAGAAGTACTTTGTGCATATATGATATAGATACTGAGTCTTTACTGACTTAATGTGATAAACATGTAATGCGCTAAAATGCGTTTATGCCTGACTGACAGACTTTTTGAAAATCGTTGGACCTAGGGGGCAGAATTTCATAGGGTCCAGCATTTTCGTCATCCTAGTCGGCCTGACTGTACGCCTAGCGTTTCAGTTTCATGTGGGATGAATGTTTACATCCTGACCGGAAACATGATCGCAAAAGTAAATTCCGGAACAGTTGCAGTTTTATTAATGTTGATATGAACTTATGAAGCTCCTTTTCACATTCACGATATTTATTAAAAAACAGGGTCCCAGATTAACTTTTTGTGCATAATAGCCAACTGGGCTAATGAAATTTTGAGACTGCTAGCCCAGATTAAAAAGCAGTAGCCCAGGTGAAAATGACGAGGGCCACTAGGGGGGTTGGGGGTTATTCCCGTTTCCCCCCCCCCCCCCAAGAAATGTTTGTATTTTTTTAAGCCAAATCCTGCATTTTACACACCTTTTTGAAAGTGTTGAAGTCCATCAACAATACCAACTGCTGAAGCCTTTTCTAAAATAATTCCTTTGGTTTCATCCAACTGACACATCCATTCATAGTCTGAAAGGGGCCTATTTTTAAACAACCAAAGCATGACAATTCCTGAACATTTTATCCAGCTTGATAAATATGTCTTTGTTCAAGGTCTGGATGATTTTAGCAGCTGATGATTCCTCACGAGATTTCAGTTTTGCTTTAGTGACAAGTGCACATTTCTCATGTTGTTTTGGTTTTTCGTGCTTTGTCAGACTATCAACTTTATAGCTTGTACAACCAGTTACAAACATACCATTTGGCTCGCCAAATTCGGTACACGCTGTACATGCCATCCCCTTGTTGTCCACATGCTTCAAGTTAAACCAAGGTCTACCCTTTTCCCACTCTGGTAAATATTTCCTTGCACGCTTATCTGTATCATACCCCTTGTAGTACTCTTTGGTACTTTCAAACTTCCTTTTTTTCTTTTCAGATTCACTGGGAGGCTTGACCCCCGATAAATAATTCCACATCACTAACTGCTAGCTTTAATTTTCGATAGACTTAACACGGATGTTGATAAAAGATTAAAGATAAAAAACAATTCCGGAATTGTCTCGATTTAATTCTGTGTTTTGGTACATTTTAATATATTAACGACATACTATAATCTAAGCAATAACAATTAATTAATTATAAAATATAAAAAAAAACTCCTTTTCTCGAATCCTTCCATAAGCTTTACGACCACACTGGTATGTTTTGAACTTTGGAAATTTACCGAAATTTAGAGTGCTCCTTAGCCGGAGTATTATTCTATAAACTACGCATTCTGGTTCCCTGTTTGAAAAGCCATAACTGATGTTCTTTTGAGTTGAACATTTCAGTTGAACAGGTAACAGAAAAACGATCACAATACAAATGGACAAACGATAGTTTAGGGATACAGAGCTACTGGAATTTTTAATAGCCAGCTGGGCTATCTTTCTACGTTTTCAAGTCGCCCAGGTGACATTTTGGTTGCCATGGGCGACCGCTAATTTGGACCCCTGAAAAACCCGCTTAATTTTCAATAAAAAAAATTACATCTTTGACTTACTATTGTAAAACATGAATTTAAAATGATTCAATTCGAAAATGATGAATTGATATGCTGTATTGATTCAGACTTTCTGAACCTTCCCGATTACGTTCCCTAGATTAATGACGAGTTTATTTCCGGTACCACGAAAATGTGGCCGATTAGATTTGTTGAGGGTTCTCAACCTGGGAAGAGAAAAAAAGACGACGTAGGAAGGGAGAACGTGCTCGGAACTGAATTGAATTAGAGAAGAAAGAGAGAGAGACTTTTAGATGTGATTTCATTCTCTGTCTGAATTAATATATGAATGTATTAAATAATTCGAAAAAAATGTGTTTTATATTATAAGCTGTGTTTTATATTATAAGCTGTGTCAACAAATCAGGTCCAGCAGAAACTCAGTAGGT
Organism: Bathymodiolus brooksi; assembly: GCA_963680875.1. Lineage (NCBI taxonomy): Eukaryota > Metazoa > Mollusca > Bivalvia > Mytilida > Modiolidae > Bathymodiolus > Bathymodiolus brooksi. The sequence goes on along the minus strand of OY804576.1, from coordinate 59,661,213 downwards.
CCACCAAAAATTGATGGGGAGGTGGACCCAATGTCCAGCAGCTGAATTTTTTTTCTCAAAAAGTCTGGACTTAGACTTTTAACTAAAGACAAAATATTGATTGCCAGTATTTCCACGTGTGCAACACCTGACATGAAATGGACTAGTGTGGTCAGAAGATAATAATAGACTAGTCCAAATAATTATATGTGTATTGATTTAGTTCTAGAAGTCCATGAATTTGTCTGTTTGTATAAAGAATAATAGCTAAGAATAAAGTTAAATATCAACCATAAGTTGATGCTTCCTATATATGATCCATGCATCATTAATATTTTGATCAAAAAGTGGAGATTTTAAGCTCCATCTTGTGTTTTCTATTGATTTTATGTATACAAGGCTTAAATGCAATATATATCTTATTGACCCTCTTCTCACAATTTGCCATAGTCTTGAGTCACAATTCAGTTTAAGAGAACAAAATCTTATGGAGTAATTTTATGCTCCCACCTTAAAAGCAGCACATATATACTATAGTAATCCTCTTGTCAGTTAGTTTATCATGCTTTAAAATTTATGTATACAATTTTCATTATAGCAAACAAAGCCCACAGAGAAGAGTTGGAGGGGATTCTAAATATATTTGAGGTATAAAAGCAGACAAGATATATATTTATATTACGGATTTAGTTTGTTTGACATATTTTCATTGGTTCTTCAGCCCTGAATGTCAGCATATATTCGGAAAACAGACGGGGTATATATTTCAGTCCCCAAAAACGATTAAAACATGGACGACAAAGCATTACGCTTTACTGAATCAATGGTATAATACGGAATAATAAATGTATTTTTACCAAATTAAATGCTGTTTTTATACTCAAAACGGCTGCATGAACAAAACAATATTACAACGGTTAATTCCGTCACAAATACCTGATCGATTCAGCAAACTCCTATGTTCCACGGCTGTACCATAACAAATAAACAAAACGTTGAACCTTGAAAACTTTCGACGTCATGGGGCCACACCAATGTTTTATTTACATGTTGTTAACATTTGAATTATCGAAACTGTTTCGCAAACTCGTTGTTTTGTTATGTGATATATTAATGTTATATTTATAAAGTTTATAAAATTTACCACATATGAAACTGTATTGATTTAGAAATTTAATACAGTATTTTCCTTCGTGAGACATCCTATACATGAAATATGACGTGACATATTTTGACGTCAAAGGTACGGAAATGGACACCTAGAGATATGAAAAATGAAAATAAAAGAGGCAAATTTATTTAATACAGTTGGATGTTATATTTAAAAAAAAAGGTTAATTCCGTAATATATCTGTTATTCAGCTATCAGACAGGGTATATGATGTGACATTCCCGGCTTAGGATGTAGGAATATACATCCTAAGCCGGGAATGTCACATTATATACCCTGTCTGATAGCTGAATAACATATAATATCTTCAAACATGTAGTGTTCAGATTCTCTTTCTCTAATTCTATGTTATACAACAGTAAAATATTTGTGTTCATATTATAGTTTTGGTGTGGTGTCATTTTTGTCAGTAGGTACAATGCTTTTTTTTTCACAATATAGTCCTTTCTGAACAATCCTGAAATTTTAGGATAACGTTCCTTGGCACAGGATTGTTTTCGGGGGATTTAGCCCTATATATAAAAATGATCCTCAACTTGCTGTGGATGTATCCAGCTACTGCTTTGTGGAGCCTTTTATTAAACAAATACTTGATATATCAGAGAAATTGGATTATTTCATTAATAACTCTGCATTATTATAATCACAATCTTGCAGAATGAAAGACTTGTTAACATAAAGTAAATGTTCAAAATAATGAACAACTGGCATATATTGATTTTGATTTATCAAATATAATCACTGCTTAGATAAGCCTTTATATATTTAATGATGAACCATTTTGTCATATATGAATATTTTTTAGTAGTATTGATTAGTAATAAAAATATACTGTTTGAGATTACATAAAATGAAGGTGAGAAATGTTGATTTCTATTTTGAATATTTATTTTTTGTCTTACTAAGCACTTAGGAGTCCAAGAGACACTTGTCGTCAGCTTTTTGTTTTGTTTTTCATTTGAACTTAAAAATGTCAGTCTGAGGGAAGTTTTAGTGAAATAGAACTATAAAATAAATAGTCAATGCATACTGTAAAATGTGTTCTGATACAGTAATGTATTATCACATTTAAGATTAACTTAATGTTTTTTTTTTTTTTTTTTTTAGAAAATACTGCTTCTGTTGCCAGAGTTAATACAAAGACGATGGATGTTCCACAGCATTGGTAAGACATTACTGTAAAAAAAAAAAAAAAAAAATTATTAATGCCATAAGATATGGTTGTTAGTTCACCTGGACCAAAGGTCCATGTGAACTATTGCCATCACTTGGCGTCCGTCGTCTGTCGTCTGTCGTCTGTCGTCTGTCGTCTGTAAACTTTTCACATTTCAAGCTTCTTCTCCGAAACCACTTGGCCGATTGGAACCGAACTTAGCAGGAATGTTCCTTGGATGGTCCTCTACAAAGTTACTGTTTTTCGTTCCAGTCGAATATTCAATATGGCTGCCAGGGCCAATAATATGCTCTGATTGGCTGAAATTTCAAAGATCTTCTTCTCTGAAACTAATGAACTGACTGAACCCAAACTGTAAAGGAATGATCATTGGAATGTCCTTTACCAAGTTACTGTTTTTTATGCCGATCGGAAATCCAAGATGGCCGCCATCGCAGGACATAGATTAACATTGTACCCTATGGGAAAATGTTCAAATGCCTTCTTCTCAGAAACTACAAATATGATTAAAGCCAAACTGTACATGAATGTTCATTGGATGGTCCTCTACAATCTTAAGGTTTTTTGTTCCGATATGAAATTCAAAATGGCGGCTACGGCAGGACTTAGTTTAACATTGGACCCTATGGGAAAAATGTTTCAAAATGCTTCTTCTCTGAAACCACTTGGACAGTTGAAACCAAACTGCCCAGGAATGATCATTGGAAGGTCCTCTACAAATTTTCTGTTTTTTATGCCGATCGGAAATCCAAGATGGCCGCCACCGCAGGACATAGATTAACATTGGACCCTATGGGAAAATATTCAAATGCCTTCTTCTCAGAAACTACAAATATGATTAAAGCCAAACTGTACATGAATGTTCATTAGATGGTCCTCTACAAACTTTACGTTTTTTGTTCCGGTATGAAATTCAAAATGGCGGCTACGGCAGGACTTAGTTTAACATTGGACCCTATGGGAAAAATGTTTCAAAACGCTTCTTCTCTGAAACCACTTGGATAATTGAAACCAAACTGCATAGGAATGATCATTGGAAGGTCCTCTACAAATTTTATGTTTTTTATGCCGATCGGAAATCCAAGATGGCCGCCACCGCAATACATAGATTAACATTGGACCCTATGGGAAAATATTCAAATGCCTTCTACTCAGAAACTACAAATATGATTAAAGCCAAACTGTACATGAATGTTCATTAGATGGTCCTCTACAAACTTTACGTTTTTTGTTCCGGTATGAAATTCAAAATGGCGGCTACGGCAGGACTTAGTTTAACATTGGACCCTATGGGGAAAATGTTTCAAAACGCTTCTTCTCTGAAACCACTTGGATAATTGAAACCAAACTGCCTAGGAATGATCATTGGAAGGTCCTCTACAAATTTTATGTTTTTTATGCCGATCGGAAATCCAAGATGGCCGCCACCGCAATACATAGATTAACATTGGACCCTATGGGAAAATGTTCAAATGCCTTCTACTCAGAAACTACAAATATGATTAAAGCCAAACTGTACATGAATGTTCATTGGATGGTCCTCTACAATCTAAAGGTTTTTTGTTCCGATATGAAATTCAAAATGGCGGCTACGGCAGGACTTAGTTTAACATTGGACCCTATGGGAAAAATGTTTCAAAATGCTTCTTCTCTGAAACCACTTGGACAGTTGAAACCAAACTGCCCAGGAATGATCATTGGAAGGTCCTCTACAAATTATATGTTTTTTATGCCGGTCGGAAATCCAAGATGGCCGCCACCACAGGACATAGATTAACATTGGACCCTATGGGAAAATATTCAAATGCCTTCTACTCAGAAACTACAAATATGATTAAAGCCAAACTGTACATGAATGTTCATTAGATGGTCCTCTACAAACTTTACGTTTTTTGTTCCGGTATGAAATTCAAAATGGCGGCTACGGCAGGACTTAGTTTAACATTGGACCCTATGGGAAAAATGTTTCAAAACACTTCTTCTCTGAAACCACTTGGATAATTGAAACCAAACTGCCTAGGAATGATCATTGGAAGGTCCTCTACAAATTTTATGTTTTTTATGCCGATCGGAAATCCAAGATGGCCGCCAACGCAGGACATAGATTAACATTGGACCCTATGGGAAAATATTCAAATGCCTTCTACTCAGAAACTACAAATATGATTAAAGCCAAACTGTACATGAATGTTCATTAGATGGTCCTCTACAAACTTTACGTTTTTTGTTCCGGTATGAAATTCAAAATGGCGGCTACGGCAGGACTTAGTTTAACATTGGACCCTATGGGAAAAATGTTTCAAAACGCTTCTTCTCTGAAACCACTTGGATAATTGAAACCAAACTGCCTAGGAATGATCATTGGAAGGTCCTCTACAAATTTTATGTTTTTTATGCCGATCGGAAATCCAAGATGGCCGCCACCGCAATACATAGATTAACATTGGACCCTATGGGAAAATGTTCAAATGCCTTCTTCTCAGAAACTACAAATATGATTAAAGCCAAACTGTACATGAATGTTCATTGGATGGTCCTCTACAATCTTAAGGTTTTTTGTTCCGATATGAAATTCAAAATGGCGGCTACGGCAGGACTTAGTTTAACATTGGACCCTATGGGAAAAATGTTTCAAAATGCTTCTTCTCTGAAACCACTTGGACAGTTGAAACCAAACTGCCCAGGAATGATCATTGGAAGGTCCTCTACAAATTTTCTGTTTTTTATGCCGGTCGGAAATCCAAGATGGCCGCCACCGCAGGACATAGATTAACATTGGACCCTATGGGAAAATATTCAAATGCCTTCTTCTCAGAAACTACAAATATGATTAAAGCCAAACTGTACATGAACGTTCATTGGATGGTCCTCTACAAATTTACGTTTTTTGTTCCGGTATGAAATTCAAAATGGCGGCTACGGCAGGACTTAGTTTAACATTGGACCCTATGGGGAAAATGTTTCAAAACGCTTCTTCTCTGAAACCACTTGGATAATTGAAACCAAACTGCCCAGGAATGATCATTGGAAGGTCCTCTACAAGGTGTGTGTTTTTTATGCCGATCGGAAATCCAAGATGGCCACCACCGCAGGACATAGATTAACATTGGACCCTATGGGAAAATGTTCAAATGCCTTCTACTCAGAAACTACAAATATGATTAAAGCCAAACTGTACATGAATGTTCATTGAATGGTCCTCTACAAAATTTACGTTTTTTATTCTGATATGAAATTCAAAATGGCGGCTACGGCAGGACTTAGTTTAACATTGGACCCTATGGGAAAAATGTTTCAAAATGCTTCTTCTCTGAAACCACTTGGACAGTTGAAACCAAACTGCCCAGGAATGATCATTGGAAGGTCCTCTACAAGGTGTGTGTTTTTTATGCCGATCGGAAATCCAAGATGGCTGCCACCACAGGTCATAGTATTAACACAGAACCATATGGGGAAAATACAGAAATATATTCTTCTCTGAAGCTATTGCACTGATTGAACCTAAACTGTGCATCAATCATTGGAAGGTCCTTTACAAACTTGGTGTTTTTTATGTTGATCGTAATTCCAAGATGACTACCACTGCAGTACATAGTTTTTACATAGGACCAATTGTTTTTTTTTATTACCAGGTGAACGATACAGGCTCTTGAGAGCCTCTGGTTTTATATTGTTATGGTCAAATTTTCTCCTGTTTTATATTTATAAAACCCCTATTATTTCAGACACAGAAGACCTATTTTTTACTTTGATACTGATTTGTGTCAAACAGAATGACACCATACTTGACAATGCATGAAAATGTGTGTCTTTGTTTCTGAGTATTTTGTGCTTCAGACTTGTTTTCTGGGTTTTGCAATAATAGTACTGTATACAATATAAATGTGATAAAAACAGGGTCAGTCATCTTCACAAACAAACAAAAAACGAATTGATATACTTTCTGAAATCACTGGATGTCATAAACAATTTTTGATCATAGAAATTTCCGACTTTATGGACAACAATCATTCACATCCATATTTGTCAAACAATCATGCCTATCTTACGTAATCCCTCTCCCCTTTAGTCAAATTTTGTATAACTCAAATTTTTTAAAAGTCTCGTGAACTTTTAGATTATGAGATTGGACTCGAGGTTGAATTTAGCATTATATTGTTACCATGTTTACTTAATGAAATTTACTTTTTTAATGCAGGACGAATTATGAAGAAACTTCTCCATCCTGGCAATGGGATCAAGGTAAAAATTGCATTGGTTGTTTTAACAGTTTAATAATTGTAACTGGTTCCCTGTTAATTAAGTCTCCCAAGCAAAGTTTGGGAGACTTATTGTTTTTGCTCCGTTTCTTATTATTATTTTTATTAAGTTTCCCAAACAAAGTTTGGGGGACTTATTGTTTTTGCTCCGTTTCTTATTATTTTTATTATTATTATTCTTATTCTTTCTTTCCGCGAAGCATGAACTTGTCCACGGCAGATCTCAGGAACTACAGGACAGAATTTCATGAAACTTGGTGGAGTTATAGATATATGTTTCTAGTTGATCCTAAAGTTTTCAGATTTGTGGTAAAGGGGGTCAAAGCCATATTTTTGGGGTTCAAAGGGAGTGGGGGTTACTATAGAATCCTATGGGAAACTTGAAATTTCGTACATTAATGTTGATAACTTCTAACTGGATAATGATAGAGACATAAATTTTGACATAGTGATAGGTCACTATTAGAGGAGCAATTCTGCGTTTTCAAAATTTTCAAGATGTCTGCCATTTTCAAAATGGCTGCCAAAACACGGCATCAAAATTGGGGGTAAAAATTCAACATTGTCTGATATCATCAAAATTTGATATGTGGGTAGATAGTGTCAATGGCCGGTTTGGGAGACTTCCATAATCGTTAGATTATAATCATATCTTGTTTTTTTTATTATTATTCTTATTCTTTCTTTCCGCGAAGCATGAACTTGTCCACGGCAGATCTCAGGAACTACAGGACAGAATTTCATGAAACTTGGTGGAGTTATAGATATATGTTTCTAGTTGATCCTAAAGTTTTCAGATTTGTGGTAAAGGGGGTCAAAGCCATATTTTTGGGGGTTCAAAGGGGGTGGGGGTTACTATAGAATCCTGTGGGGAAAATTGAAATTTCGTACATTAATGTTGATAACTTCTAACTGGATAATGATAGAGAAATAAAATTTGACATAGTGATAGGTCACCATTAGAGGAACAATTCTGCGTTTTCAAAATTTTCAAAATTACTTGCCAAAACACGGCATAAAAATGGGGGGATCAAAATTCAACATTGTCCGATATCATCAAAATTTGATATGTGGGTAGATAGTGTCAGTGGCCAGTTTGGGAGACTTCATAATCGTTAGATTATAATCATATCTTGTTTGATTAAATATAATTGAAACAGCAGTGCCAAATTAGCTGCTTTCTTAGAATTGATCATGAATTCCAAAGAAAAATATGTATTTTTCAAGGAACTGTTTGCAAAATCAGGCATGAATTTGGTTCACTTGTGTCAATTTTTCAGCTATATCATGATGAGAACAATTTAATTTTCAATGAGATTATAATGAGGTCTGCTTTGTACAAGAGCAACACGCTTAGTTGGATTTTTTATAGTGCTAGCTCACTGGAACAACAGTCTGCAGATAGACATGTTGCCCCACTCTGACACATTATCCTGATTCCAAGCCAATGAGTCTTTGCTCTTTCTCTTTAGCAGAGAAGTAACAATTTTATAGTCTTGGTTTGACCTGATCGGGACTCTAGCACAAATCGGGCTAGTTCAATAATTGGAAGAGATGTGAATAACAATTAATGTCTGTTACATTTTATACATATGTGAATAATCAATAACTAAGTCTTTTGTACTTTTCAGACAAGAAAAGAGGGAACAAGATTATTTATTATATGGTACCAGATATTACAAGAGAATGCATCACAAGAATGCCATGACATCTTTCTACAGCTGGTTCCTGGTTTAGGAGATGGGATAGACCAGACAGCTCTTCTTAGCAAATCTAATGCAGATAGTAAGATACTTAAATTTTATTGTCAGAAATTAATTAAAACATTTCTTTGACCATCATAATTTAATTTCAATAATAATGAAATACTGCATTTGTATTGACAAAAATATTCAATTCTTGTGATAGTGTACTGAAACAACAGTCAGCAGGTAGACATGTCGCTACATTGTCGTACCCACAACCTATTACACTCAGTGAGCACGCAAGCCACTACACCACTGATGCAGTTGTCAGATAAGACCTGACAGTACAAAAAAAGCTTTGTGAAATTTATTTTGTCGGTGCACGAATAAACTGTTGTCCATTTACATGTAATTGCATTTTTGTGGTTGATTTAATTTAAAATATTGTAGAATATTTAGAGCCTTTGCTGACATAGAATATTCAGAAACTTTTAAACAGTTTTAGTATCAGTGAAAAATTGAAATAAAAGAACGGCCAGATATGTACCAGGACAATATATATTATTGGTGACACAGTCAAAACAAGAAATATAATATATGGACATTGAATAAACATATTTATTTAAACTAATAGCTATACCCCCTTTTCCTCCTTGCAATTGTTTAGAAAATTATTAGTTATTTCTAATAAATTGTAAAAATATTTCTGTAAATTAATTTTGTGGTAGTTTTTCTGAGAATCTGGTAGTGGATAAAACATGGTCAGAAAAAACACAACTATCATGTTGATTTTATGTTTTAAATTGAAGAACATTTGAAAAATTAACAATGATTGGTCATTTAGCTCTGCATAAAAAATAATCATAAAGATTGCAATAGTAAAATCAAGATAAGGGAGACAATTCATATTTATGGTTTACTGTAAATGTTTCTCTTTTAGTTTTCAAGTTATAAAAAAGAAACAAGTGTTGCTATGTTAAAATTACCTCTATATAGCTTTTTCTGTAGATTTTGGAGGGATCTCTTCTGATGATATCACACCAATACTACCTAGCGGTGGAGAAAAGCTTCCTGACAATATAACAAAGCATTTCTTTGATTGTATGATATATTACTTAGTGTCTGAAGTAAGTATGCCATGTATACCAAATAAATAAATGATGTTTTGAAAATTAAAAAAAGTAATGCAAATCCTATAGTGCTTTGCCAAAACAAGAATACGTTTTTTTAAGTACAGAAAACAAATGTATCGAGTATCAATTAAGGTTATTTTTGGTTGAACTGTTTATGTGAAATATAAGTACACTCACTATCAATTCTGAACTAAAACACTATTTTTGTGGTAGTTAGATAAATGATGAAAAGGCAGCAGAGCTCAAGCTAAAGGGCAGTTAGATGAAGACGTCCCTTTGTACTGTGCCTAATTCTAGACATTGAATGCATATGGATTTGTCATATACTTGTAACTGATCAGATTTGCCAATATTCTTTTAATGTAAATGTATCCCATTATACAGAGTAGCCTGAAAGGGAGTTGCAAAACAAAGTTACAGATGTCTCCTCTCTTTTACCTGTCAACCTTTGAAAGAGATATGCAATATGCATACATTGTTGGTAAATTTAAAATTAGTTTGTATGAGCTGTAGAAACAGGTAGAAAAGTAAGACTTTGGCAAGCTTTTCTGGTCTGTTTCACAGAGAGTGTGAATAACTTTAATCTCACCGACAATGTGTGTTTATCTGAAATGTCAAAACGTTCAAAACAACTGCCAATTATTTATACTAAAAAGAGCTGAAACTGGTGTCATTCTAATCGTTTTCAAGGATGTCCTCCCTCACGTCCACACTTATACTGTTTCTTGTCGTAGCTCTACATGAATTGGGTACTAAAAAAGATTTATTAGGTCCATGACTAAATAAGACTGAAGTTTATTTGACTCCTTTATTATTATTAAGTCTCCCAAACAAAGTTTGGGAGACTTATTGTTTTTGCTCCGTTTCTTCTTATTATTATTATTTTTATTCTTCTCTTTCTCCTTTCTTTCCGCTGACCATGAACTTGTCCACGGCAGATCTCAGGAACTACTGGACAAAATTTCATGAAACTTTGTGGAGTTATAGATATATGTTTCTAGTTGGTCCTAAAGTTTTCAGCTTTGTGGTAAAGGGGGGTCAAAGTCATATTTTGAGGGGTTCAAAGGGGATGGGGGTTACTATAGAATCCTATGGGAAAGTTGAAATTTCGTACATTAATGTTGAGAACTTCTAAATGAATAATGATAGAGACATAAAATTTGACATAGTGATAGGTCACCATTAGAGGAGCAATTCTGCGTTTTCAAAATTTTCGAGATGTCTGCCATTTTCAAAATGGCTGCCAAAACACGGTATAAAAAATGGGTGGTAAAAATTCAACATTGCCGGACATCATCAAAATTTGATATGTGGGTAGATAATTATGTCCCAAATTGATTCCCGACATTGAAAAATTTCTACCGGTTGCCATTTTCAAAATGGCCACCACAATACCGCAAATATTCAACATTGTCCGATATCATCAAAATTTGATATGTGGGTAGATAATGATGTCCCAATTTGATTCCTGACATCAAAAAATTTCTACCGGTCGCCATTTTCAAAATGGCCACCACAATACCGCACAAATTCATCATTGTCCGATTTCAACGACATTTCATATGTGGGTAGATTATGATGTCCCGAATTGATTCCTGACATCGAAAATTTCTACCGGTCGCCATTTTCAAAATGGCCACCACAATACCGCACAAATTCAACATTGTTCGATTTCAACGTCCTGAATTGATTCCCGACATTGAAAAATTTCTACCGGTCTCCATTTTCAAAATGGCCGCCACAATACCGCACAAATTCAACATTGTTCGATTTCAACGTCCTGAATTGATTCCCGACATTGAACAATTTCTACCGGTCTCCATTTTCAAAATGGCCGCCACAATACCGCAAAAATTCAACATTGTTCGATTTCAAAGGTACCTTGTAATTTATTTTTTAAACCGGTTGTCTGTGGCCGGTTTGGTAGACTTCATAATCGTTAGATTATAATCATATCTTGTTATAACTCAGAATCACACAATTGCAGGATAAAAGTCAGTATCTCTGATATGAAAGTGGCTTTATCCCTGATTATTGTCATATACGCCACATTATCATTGTTGTTGATGTGATCTAAATATTGTTAAATTTCAGGTTTCTAAGATTGAATGGATGAATAGCAGAATGAAGGAGACTGGATTTGTGTTCCTGTTTGATAAATTCAAGTCATCTTACCTCCAGTGGTTATTACCAGACTTTGATAGAAATAGCAGTGTTTATTCACCAGATCTGGGTAACTGTTTATATTATTTGTCATAATATTATATGTTAGCTAACAATCAATCAATCAATATTGTTCGTAAATTAAAAGTTTCAGTATTTTATCAAGTGTTAAGTTGAACCAATCATTGTTCATATTTTATCAGACCCTTGTATGTTTGTCTAATGGATTTTTCTTCACCAATTTAGCTTTAATGTATAATTTTGATTAGTTAAAAGTTATGTATGAAAAATTAGTATGTATTTATATTTTGTATATTTATTATGTAAATCAGTATAAATTATTTGGAATGAAAATAAAAATGAAAAAGAAGTTATGTCAGGCCAAAAATTTGATTAGCTTGTTTTCTATCAGACATTCCTCCGAAGTTGTGTTTATTTACTCTAAAACCTATGCATAGTTTCCTGGTCAAAAGAGATTTTTCAGAGTTTTAATACAGGTACAGAAAACAACTGTTCAAAAATAGAGTAAATTAAAACAAAATAACAATATTTTAGACAACACAAACTCCCACAAATGGTGGAAGTGAGACCAGGTGCTCCGGAAGGGTAAGCATCTCTCTTTGTGAAGTCACAATACACAAGTGTTGAAACAAAGAATTGTACAGATAGGCTATCAGTAATCTTGTGTAATTTCGTTTGTTGTTGTTTGTAACAGTTTCCTGATACTATTATATTACAGTCAAACCTGTATTAAGAGGCCATGTATGGGACAAAAAAAAGGTGGTCTTCAAAGACAGGTGACCTCTTAAATAAGGTTAAATTCATATGAAATTTTCTATGGTGGACAAGAAAATGGTGACCTTTTAATACAGGTCACTTCATGGGCAAGTTTGACTTTATTTATATGATTTTTAGACCTACCAGATGTTAGAAAGATGGAAGACATGAAGTGTAAAGATTTACCAAACAATGTGGCAGAATGCAGATACTCCTATATTAAGTGGCTGGCTCACTTTATGATTATCAGGAAACAGGAAGACGAAAAAAGGTTTGATACTGATATATGCATCACCTAATTTGCATAAATACTGTAGATAAAGAAGGGCTGTCAGTAGATTTGATTTTGATTTGATTTTTGGTGTTTTAATGCCACTTTCAACAATATTTCAGCTATATCATGGCGACCAGTTTTAGTGGTGGAGGAAGCCGGAGAGAGCCACCGACCATGGGCAAACAACTGGTAAACTTTATTACTTGCAGCTGCGAGTCGAGTGCACGCTTTTTTGTAATTTACAAAGCCGGGCGCGAACCCACGCCGTATTGGTGATGGGCTTGTATGAGTTGTTAGATCCAACGACCTAACTCATTGAGCCACCCGGGGCCCCGGCTGTCAGTAGAGTAGATTTGATATTTTAGTTATTGAAGTTCTACATAACTTATGTCTGACAATTCTTTTTAATGGAATGGAGTTAACATGATAAAATTTGGCTAAATTAAACTTAGCATTTTTGAAAATGCTGTTTGAATTTCAAAATTTGAAAAAAATGCATGCCTCGTATATTGGTTTGGTGAAGAGCGAATACATGTATCTACAATGGTCTAAATCTTTACATACTTGATCAGATTGTACCCATCTCGAAGTAGAAGAACTATTGATTTTGGAGTCCCTCTGTCAAAGGTTGAGGTTCCTATCCATCTTATATGTATTTTTCTTTTCTTTTCTTTTCTTTTTTGGTATCTGGGAGAAGAATTTATATAAGTGCTGCGTCACTTGTTTTCTGATCCCTATGTATGTACTATTGTTATAACTAATGCAATTTATTCAATAAATATTGTTTACACGAAAGGTTGAGGTGATTGTTACTAAAAATAGAATTATAGTGTACACTTAATTACATAACTTGACTTCACCAAACGTGAACGTTGCGGTGTTGATAGTCAACTTCCTTCTCAACTTGAATTGTGAACATCTGGCACAATTGATTTTTGTCAACAAATATGACAGGTTATGAAAAAATCTGACGATGACATAAAATGGTGCTCAATTTAATATCTAGGTAAACATTTTTGACCAGGAATTCTCATTAATGTGTTGATAGTCCTGGAGATGACATTGTCAAAGAAGTGGGTTTTTTTTGTAGAGAACCTGTGCAGGAAGTGACAGATCCAGCCGATGTTGATCCTTCAAAAGAACAAGTAGAATTCAGGAACAATACAGCTGAGAGGATGCCAGGCAGTAATACCAGTACTCTGTCAACAACATCTCATGGCTCTGAACATGATTCTACAAACTCCAGTCTATGTTATGAAGAGTTTGAAAATGAAAACGAAATAGTCAGAAATGTATTGTTTTCAACACGAGAAAATGTCAATTTCATTCATGAGTCTTTTAGACAAGTAAGTTTATATAATAACATTATAGAATGTTTAATTTGCAAGTTCTAAAGCTACTAAAAGTTCATTTACTAGGTTTTTGTTAGTCTAGAGAGTATACTACTATTATTTACTGTTGACTCGTGTAAGTCAGAGATCATCTGTAGTTTCTAACTATTGCTTGATTACCATCACATGGATGTATCTGTCAAAATTGTTTGCTAATTAATAATGGATTTTTTTTTTATCAAACTATGAACCTCTTTTTCAATTGTTATTTAACAGGGATAAAGGATATAGATGTTTAACACCACTTTCTAAAATATTTTAGTATATCATAGTAGTCAGTTTCATTAGTGAAGGAAAATGGAGAACACGAAACAAAACCACCGAATCCGTGTGCGAATAGTAGTCGTTGTATTCTAGTACACCAATTAGTTCGTCCATGTTCATTCAAGTTAAACATCATTTGATAACACAGTTTTGGTAATCTACTATTGACAAGTCTTTGAAGGCGTAAAAAATATTTGATTGGTTTACACATATGATTAATGTACAGTTCATAACGTCCAATTCACCTCTTGCAATGTGATTATTAGTAGTTTGGCCAGTAGCTAATAGCCATTTACAAAATTTGTTTTGAACAGTTTCAATGTCCTTTACTTTGTCTGTACCCCATATTTCAGCACCATAATACACTATAAGGGCAACCATGGAATCGAACAATCTAAAACCAAAATTAATGTCTCTGGAACCAAGTTTGGTCATACAGTGTTTTATCATATTTATTGCTTTTTCACTCTGAATTCTTAAAGTTTTACAACACATAGTCCATTTCAGTCTACTTGAGAAAAATACTCCAAGATATTTGTAGTAACTAACAACCTTAATAAGTTCATCTTTAAAGTACCACTTCTCGTTTTTTGATAAATTTCCACCATTTTTGAAAACAAGGATATTGGATTTGTCCATATTCACAGTCATATTCCATTTTTAGTTCACCTGGACCAAAGGTCCAGGTGAACTATTGCCATCACTTGGCGTCCGTCGTCTGTCGTCTGTAAACTTTTCACATTTCAAGCTTCTTCTCCGAAACCACTTGGCCGATTGGAACCGAACTTAGCAGGAATGTTCCTTGGATGGTCCTCTACAAAGTTACTGTTTTTCGTTCCAGTCGGATATTCAATATGGCTGCCAGGGCCAATAATATGCTCTGATTGGCTGAAATTTCAAAGATCTTCTTCTCTGAAACTAATGAACTGACTGAACCCAAACTGTAAAGGAATGATCATTGGAATGTCCTTTACCAAGTTTCTGTTTTTTTATGCCGATCGAAAACTCAAGATGGCCACCACCGCAGGACATAGATTAACATTGGACCCTATGGGAAAATGTTCAAATGCCTTCTTCTCAGAAACTACAAATATTATTAAAGCCAAACTGTCCATATGCATGTACATTGGATGGTCCTCTACAAACTTTACGTTTTTTGTTCCGATATGAAATTCAAAATGGCGGCTACGGCAGGACTTAGTTTAACATTGAACCCTATGGGAAAAATGTTTCAAAACGCTTCTTCTCTGAAACCACTTGGATAATTGAAACCAAACTGCCCAGGAATGATCATTGGAAGGTCCTCTACAAGGTGTGTGTTTTTTATGCCGATCGGAAATCCAAGATGGCCACCACCGCAGGACATAGATTAACATTGGACCCTATGGGAAAATGTTCAAATGCCTTCTTCTCAGAAACTACAAATATGATTAAAGCCAAACTGTACACGAATGTTCATTGAATGGTCCTCTACAAAATATACGTTTTTTATTATGATATGAAATTCAAAATGGCGGCTACGGCAGGACTTAGTTTAACATTGGACCCTATGGGAAAAATGTTTCAAAATGCTTCTTCTCTGAAACCACTTGGACAGTTGAAACCAAACTGCCCAGGAATGATCATTGGAAGGTCCTCTGTTTTTTATGCCAATCGGAAATCCAAGATGGCTGCCACCACAGGTCATAGTATTAACACAGAACCATATGGGGAAAATACAGAAATATATTCTTCTCTGAAGCTATTGCACTGATTGAACCTAAACTGTGCATCAATCATTGGAAGGTCCTTTACAAACTTTGTGTTTTTTATGTTGATCGTAATTCCAAGATGACGCAGGACATAGTTTTTACATAGGACCAATTGGTTTTTTTTATTACCAGGTGAACGATACAGGCTCTTGAGAGCCTCTGGTTCAAAATAGTTTTCTAAACAATTTAAACGTCTTTGTAGATCAACAGGTGTGTCAGCTATTAGCACAAGATCATCGGCAAATAATAGCAACATCACATTATGAAAGTCCTCATGTATAAATATACCATTACCGCCACTTTGTTACATTTCAGATGCAAGTTCATTTATATACATTGCAAATAACCACGGACTTAAAGTACAACCTTGTCTGACACCCAAGTTACATACAAAGGAACTTGTTAAACCATCTTTTGACTTTACTTTTGCTTTAACATGACTATAAATATTTTGTAATAAGTGTATCATTCTACCATGTAAATTTTTACACAATAAAACATAAAAAAGTTTTGAACGATTTATGTATCAAATGCTTTGGAAAAGTCAATAAATGCGCAATAAAAATACACCACCTTTCTTAGATAGATATTTCATAATGATACTATTAAGGATGAAAATACTGTCTATAGTTGAATAGCTTGTTCTTCTATTATATGTTCATTCATATCAGACCATTTAGTTAATCTATCACAAATTATACCCATAAAAATCTTACTGATTACACAAAGAAGAGAAATACCTTGGTAATTACCACATTCATTTCTGTCACCTTTTTTAAACAAGGTTACAATAATTGCTGTAGACCAGCATTCTGGAAAAATACCAGTGTGAAAAATAGTATTAAACAACTTAACTATTACTGGAAGTAATTGTGAAGATAAACTTTTATAAAGTTCTCCTGGCAAACCATCTTCACCTGGTGCTTTGTTATTTTTAAGTTTTTTAATTTCTTTTAAAACCTCTTCAGATTTCTGTTTTGTGTTACAAATAATCAGATTTTGTTTTTATTGCAGGCATTATTGTTTACATTTAGACAGTCAAAGGCAATAAAAACTGTGATTGGTGTATACAAAGATTGGTTTCAGGTAAGGCTATATAGATATTTATAACTATATAATGCATGTCTTGTAAAATATACATGTTAAAGGTAGTAAAAGAGTAGAAGAATAAAAAAAAATGCATTTTAATCTTAATATCTTAATATTCAAACTGTTCTTTGAATTTTTGAAATGTAAAATATTTTTTTATATTGTTCTTTGAATTTTTGAAATGTAAAATATTTTTTATATCGTTTTTGAATTTATAAAATGTAAAATATTTTTATACTATCAGTTCATTTATTTTTGCAGATGCCTCTCTTTTTATTCAAGAAAAACGTTTTCATTTTATTTTACATGCAGTGTGTTATCTGGTGAATTTATTTGTTCAACTATTACAGAATTTTCTGAACATGTTAAGGTGAACAGTTGAACAAATTGAACTGTTTCCAATTCTATCCCATGAAGAAACCATGAAAATGTGCTGAATAAAAAAAAAATCTTTAAGGATTATTGGTTTTTCCTGTTATTTTATTATTTTACATTATTTAATGAAATTTTCCAAAGGGAAGCATCGATTTGATTTTTCGAAAATAGTATGACTTTGTGATCGCAATATTTTAACCAATTTGATGTTTACAATTTTGCCTTTTAAATGAGATTTTCTAAACAAAGACAGCTTCAGAATTCAGAATTAGAATTTGATATAAGTTGGGCCAGCTGAAAATCTCACATGGACAGCTGGGTAACCATGAGATTTTGCTTAATGAAATCCATTTTCAACGACCACTCGTAGATTATGATACTGGTTTTATTGTCACATCTTAACGTCAAGACCTCATAGCAATTCATATCATGGAATGTTTTATTTTTAAAATACTCTGTAAAAGAATCACAATCTCGTACAAAATGCATGGATGGACAAATAAGACATCTTTCTGTGTCCATACTTTTTAATGCCATTATCTGCCTGTCACTTTTATATGACAAAACATTTTTATGTTCAAGTGTACTGCCAAAGCCTCAAGGTTGATATTTTTCTCATATTATTTTTTCTTGCAATCAAATTAATTTTGTAGATGTTTTTTGCATGTTTTTATTAATTTTGCTTTCATAAATATTGTGCATGAGATACACACGTATTTGATTTTCATTCATTTATCATTTATATTATCTTACCAAATGCCAACAGTTGCAGCCTTTTCCTTCATGTTTGATTTCTGTTCATGCTTCATTTTTGTCAAAGATAGGCATAAAATTCAAGATTATGAATTCCAATTCACCTGTATTTCTATATATGTTGTATGGTTGTCACTTGCTTAGACGTTTTGTACATTATACTTAATTTCCTGTGACTGTATGATGAATTCTTCGTCATCCTATACAATATATTAAAATTACTGTCATATTAATAAATAAGAATATATTTGTGTACTAATAAGGATAGATATAAGACATGTGTAGGGGATAGATATAGGCTTGTGTTGATAGGGTTTGTGGGGTCAAATAAAGGGGAAACATCTGTTTCTGTTCAATAAAACAACAGTACCTCTAGTTTTTGTATGTTAAACTAGATACAGAGATGAGCAGAATTATTTTGGTGTGAGCTTTCTTCACATTATCTCTAGTTTAATTTAGGCTATAATGTCATTGATTTTTATATACAATGCACATGTACACAGCAAAAGGAAAAATTGACATTGGAAGAAACTCAAAGGTTATTGTTACAAAATGAATGCAATGCATGAATACTTCAAGTGTAAACTTTTGCATGTTTAATACTAACAAATTGTTTTGTTAAACAGCATGCAGATTGTAAACCAATATTTATGCAAGAGCCTTGTGACATGGAGCATGGAAGCCAAAATCATGAAACACCGGAAATACAAGCTGCTTTGCCTGATATCTTAGAAGAGGATCCTTCATCTGATGTATGTATTGTCATCATTCTTTATGGCTGCTTAAACCTTTACATCATATTATTTACAGCTTTCATACTCATGCATTTAAGAAAACGTGTCCATCTTACTCACATAATTCTAGAAGTATTAGATACCGGTAGTAGTTGGAGTTGATAAGTTTTGTGTTGTTTTCCAACATGAAAAATACAAGAAATTTAATTATTAAGTCAACTTCTGCAAAATAAACAACTGCAGTAAAACGTACGTATTAATCAACATTTTGGTCTGCGGAGTGGTGGTTCCATTGATCTTAGTAAAAAGAACAAAATATTTAATTTTTATTATATTAAGGGTATAATCATTATTAAAGATAAAAAGATGGATGTTTAATGACATTTTCTTAATATTTCAGTTATATTGTTAAGGTACAGAACTTTCAATATTTTTCAAGTGTACCAGTACTTCACTATTTACAGGCAGAACTTTTCATGAATATCTTATATAATATTCTTTAAAACCAAGAGGTACCAAATACCATTTAAAGGGTAAAAGTATCTTATGCTGCCCCTTATTGAAAGGCCTGAAGGTATTGACAGAAGAAATTGGACTACCAAGAATATTTCTCCAACCTCTGACAAAATTGATCACATATATTGTATTGAGTACATGAATGCACCTCCCCACAAACAAGAGTTGAACTAACAAAGTTTAATGGTGATAGGCTATAATTACATTGGTAGATATAATTCTAACTACCCTACCTCCTTGACCAAGGAGTCTCCTCATTATTAACACATAGGATTCAGGGATTAGAAAATGTGTGCATGAAATGTAGTATATATTCTTACATACAGGTAGCGTAATGAATAAAAAACATTATTTACATCTGCCTGCTTTTTTCAATCAGATTTGGCCTAGCTTTTATAGTTTTTGCCAGATGCAAAAGGAGTTGAAAAGGACCAATGCCACAAAATAATAACTTTTTTTTATTTCACCTCTTGATTTTTATGTGTTATTTTTTCATTTAAATTCTCAGAACCACCACTATATAACTGAAATATTGTTGAAAGTGATGCTAAACTCTGTAACCCAAACCCTAATTTCCTCAAAAACTTTCTGTCTGGAGTATCCCAATAGATTTGTCGAAGATCTTTATAGTTTCTTGATATGAGGGGGCCAAAAGGGCTAATGCCCAAAATTTTAATTTATATTTTAATGTAATTTTTTCCTTAAAAATTCCATATAAGATTTCTTTCATCTCTATTCAAACAGATTCTACATATCATGCTACTTCTGGCATAGCCCTTTATTTTTTATTGTAATAATGTTAAAAAAAGCAGACAATATTTCTAGTTATTTTATTGTTCTGTACTAATCAATGAATTGTATGATTTGAGTTTATATCTATGCAGGACTTAACACTCACGCATATCTTTTTTCTAGTTCTGTTGAAATACAGTTAAACCTGTCTAAACTGAACCTCCTTGGGGCCAGCTTTTACCTTTGTACTAGACAGGTGTTCGTTTTATGCATATTAAATGAACAAAGATTTCCTACATTGGGGCTTTATTCAAAATTCTTTTTATTCAGGATTCTGTTCAGTTTAGTCCAAATTAGGGTTTCACATTAATAATGACAGATTAACATATATTTTTTAATTTGATATTTTATACTATTATCACCTATTTTCATTTTAGGAATCAACATTGATGAATACTGGAAGAGTGATGCCATTATCATCAGAAACATTAAACAAAACAGGCAAATGTATACGTAATCCCTCCTACCTTGGTGCAATAGATGACCTAGCTGATACGGCTGACCATAGCCATTGTGATATACAAGCTGGTGTACAGAAAGTGCTACAGATCTTTATTACTAATGCTGCTAACGTCTTCTTGTTACAGACAGATGATTCTGATATGTTAATGGAACAGGTAATAGATAATACATTGTCACAAATTATATGTGCAAATTTATATGATTACAAATTTTGTGTTGGACTGTGACCATTGATATTTTAAAGGTATATCATGGTTTGAGTTACTAAACATTCCTTTATAAGGGTTAGGGTTATGGTGTTTAACACCACTTTCAACAATATTTCAGTTATATCTTGGCAGTCAGTTTTATTGGTTTAGGAAATCGGAGAAAACCACCAACCTGTCGCGAGTCACTGACAAATTTTATCACATAATTTTGTATCTAGTACACCTTGCCATCAGTGGGATTTGAACTCACAACTTTATTGGTGATAGGCACTGATTGCACAGGTAGTTGTAAATCCAACTACCATACGATCAAGACCATGAAGATCCCCAACATTCCTTTATAAAACTGTCTAACACACCTGTGATGTAAACATAAACATTTGAGTTGTCAGGGCATCTTATGTGTCTTCTTCAACACTGACAGTGTAAAAAAATATATAAACAGTACTGAATCATTTGAAAGGGTCGTTGTAAATTCTAGCTTCATTTTACTTTATTTATTATCATTTCAAGTAACAACTTTGAAATAAAATTTCCACCTTGTGGTACACTGAGGACATTTTAATGTTTAATACTCAAATACTTTTCAGATTTTCAAAACCAACATGTATATTAAATTTTCTCTCTTGAATAGCAGCTTTAGCGGTGAATGTGTTATATTCTGCATATTAAACTTGTTTTTAATGGGCTAAATATGATACATAATGCGTTGTTCCCTTTTATTGTGTTTCAGTGATTTTAAATCGGTTTGATAAAAACTTAGAACATTTAATTGACAAATAAGCTGTTATTTGGAATATCTTCCTGTACATAACTTATGAAATGGCCTTTAAATTCATTTCAGGCTGATCTCTGTAAAAAAGTGCTGAATATTTATAGATTTCTTGTGATGCAGATAAAAATGGAACAAAAAACATGGTAAATATAGATTATTTACTACAATTTAAGTTTTAAAACAAAACAAAATATATTGCACCTGACCAGTCTTTTTCAGACCTGCTACCATCATTAGGGTTGCATAATGTGCATTGGTGCATAATGCGCAGCACCCCCTTTTGGCCTTGAAAATCTCAAAAAAAAAACTAGTTCGTGTCTATAATGCGCATGGACTTTCAAAAAAAATCGTCGTCGGAAATGTAAGAATTAGATATCAATCGTATATATTTTTCAGTCCTTTGAGCATGTTTCATTTGCTGGGAGAATTTAAGAACCATTTATCTCTTTTCATCTTCAATAAAGTTGCAAAATATTAAATGTGTTGGGTTTTATTGGTGTTTTCATATGATGTTTTTATTATCCGGATGTTGTGTAATGAATTCAAAATCTAGTACAGCATCGGTAGATATAAATTTAAATTCCGGATCTGAATGTAAATTAACGCAGTTGATAGTTGAAGATGACAGAAAATAATGATATAGAATAAAGAAAGGCAAACAATTGTCACTTATTATGACATTGTTAAACATTGCTAAGCTTGTGAGGAGTTGTTGAATATACGGTTGTTACATACATCAAAGAGCGCCGACAATCCGTTATTTTTTTGTATTTTTAGACCCCCGCTTCCAGAAGGCAGAGGGGGTATACTGTTTTACCTCTGTCCGTCCTTCCGTCCGTCCAAGATATTTTTCGTCACGTTTTTCTCAGTAACTGTTGATGGCAGAAATCTGATATTTGGTCACAAGCGTCATATAGGTATACCATATTGTGGGTAGCGTTTTTGGACCCGTCAGATTCCTGCTTCCTGTTTGCCGACTTAGTTGGTTTTTATACACATTGAATATATATACACATTTTTCGTCACATTTTACTCAGCAACTGTTGATGGCAGAAATCTGATATTTGGTCACAAGCTTCATATAGGTACCCCATATCGTGGGAAGCGTTTTTGGACCAATCAGATTCCTACTTCTTGTTTCCCGACTTAGTTGATTTTTATACACATTGAACATATATGCTCATTTTTCGTCGCATTTTTCTCAACAACTATTGATGGCAGAAATCTGATATTTGGTCACAAGCTTCATATAGGTACCCCATATCGTGGGAAGCGTTTTTGGACCCATCAGATTCCTACTTCCTGTTTGCCGATTTTGTTGATTTTTATACACATTGAACATACATTTGTATATGCACATTTTTCTAAGCAACTATTGATGACAGGAATCTGATATTTGGTCACAAGCTTCATATAGGTATGCTATAATGTGGGAAGCGTTTTTGGACCCGTCAGATTCCTACTTCCTGTTTGCCGACTTAGTTGGTTTTTATACACATTGAACATATATGCTCATTTTTCGTCACATTTTTCTCAGCAACTATTGATGGCAGAGATCTGATATTTGGTCACAAGCTTCATATAGGTACCCCATATTGTGGGTAGCGTTTTTGGACCCGTCAGATTCCTGCTTCCTGTTTGCCGACTTAGTTGGTTTTTATACACATTGAATATATATACACATTTTTCGTCACATTTTACTCAGCAACTGTTGATGGCAGAAATCTGATATTTGGTCACAAGCTTCATATAGGTACCCCATATCGTGGGAAGCGTTTTTGGACCAATCAGATTCTTACTTCTTGTTTCCCGACTTTGTTGATTTTTATACACATTGAACATATATGATCATTTTTCGTCGCATTTTTCTCAACAACTATTGATGGCAGAAATCTGATATTTGGTCACAAGCTTCATATAGGTACCCCATATCGTGGGAAGCGTTTTTGGACCCATCAGATTCCTACTTCCTGTTTGCCGATTTTGTTGATTTTTATACACATTGAACATACATTTGTATATGCACATTTTTCTAAGCAACTATTGATGACAGGAATCTGATATTTGGTCACAAGCTTCATATAGGTACCCCATATCGTGGGAAGCGCTTTTTGACCTGTCAGATTCCTACTTCTTGTTTGCCGAAGAGCGGGGGTATCATAAGTGAGCATCTTGTTAAAATTGACCAAATAATTAATGATCATGAATGAACTACAAACAATGCCTATTATTTAGTGATGAAATAGCATCCAAGCCATGCAGTTATAACAGAT
The DNA here is from genome assembly GCA_963680875.1 of Bathymodiolus brooksi. Taxonomy (NCBI): domain Eukaryota; kingdom Metazoa; phylum Mollusca; class Bivalvia; order Mytilida; family Modiolidae; genus Bathymodiolus; species Bathymodiolus brooksi. The sequence goes on along the minus strand of OY804576.1, from coordinate 59,637,214 downwards.
TGTTATATGTTGTAATTTTGTGTTAATCGGATTTAACTTCACCTGGGAGCAATCAAGCTATTAGACTTGACATAAAAATTGACAAATACATTTTATTGTTTCTTTTCTTTTTATTTCAATCACTATAATCTTGTGTAAACACAGTTTGACAGTCTAATTATACACTAAGTAATTATGACACCTTTATACTTGCACACATTGAAATCTTATCGGCAAGATTATTGATTATTTTACACATGGCTAGATATAGTCAGACATCTATATTTAGTTTATTTTCGTATCTATCAAAGGTAAATATTTACAAGTACAAAACAAAACTGCACTAGACAGTTTTAATTCTTCAATAATTAAAACATAGTAGATGCAATTAATTATTTTGTGGAATAGTGTCCAAATAATTTAAGAAATATTTAACTTTGCATGTTGACAATAGTAAGCAAAAAAACATGGCAGACATGTAATTTCCCGGTCTGGGAAAGAGTGAAACACATTGTTCCTGTTTATAATGCACACCCCTCCTACAAAAAAAGAATCTGGGCAAAATCCTGCACATTATGCACCAGTAATTATGGTAATTGCTAAGCAAAAAAGAGGAAAAGCTTGCAAGTTTGCTTATGAAATAGAAGGGGGGAAATCATCACTTTTAAAATGAATAAGAATAAAAAAAAATTCACAGGAAAAATGTTGATTGGGATAAAGGAAATTTTTTTTTATTGTGATAAATCTCTTGTTTTGCTTTGAAATTTTACCCATTTTTATCTTGTCACTTAGAAGATGTAACATACTATATTGTCAAATACAAGATGTTATAAATTAATGTATCATAATGTAAACATGGATGGAAGTGACTTATTTTACTGATGTAATAAACATCAAATAGGTTGGAAGACATTTGTTTTTATTGGAAGAAATTTGTTTTTATTCAGATCGATGATGCAATATATTTGTAGATATATTTTAAACTATCAGAATAAAAATGAATAATAAGACTGCTTTATTTCAACTTTTTTATTTAGGGAGCAAATGCTTCATGTACTTCTGACCATTACATCTGGAGTTCTTGAAAACTTGATTCCAAAGGAAAAAGAAAAGTCACTGGGAGGAAAACTAGCACAGCCAATATTTCAAGTAAGATAGACTTCCTAGTTTGATAGTAATGCTATTCCATATCAATAACATACTGCTTTACAACATACACATACCCCAGTAAATGTTTTTGTGTTTTGAATAAAAAAAACTGTACTGTCTACAATAAATGCTTGCTACATATACAAGTTTCATCAATTGTAAGATAATATATTTTTATTCAGTTATTTAACTGATTTCAGCTATTTTCCTCTGAAAAAAATTCAGAAAGTTGCAAGACATGGTCAGAACAGGTCAAAAATTGAGGTTTTGAAAGAGGTTTAAATGTTTTCAGCTATTTTAATTGATTTTCAGTTATTTCATTTTCAAACCAGAATCATCCCTGTATTATATGGTGATAAACTATTGACATGATTATGAGTTCTCATTGTCAACAGTTGTAGTATGATAATATATTATGTGGTGATAAACTATTGACATGATTACGAGTTCTCATTGTCGACAGTTGTAAATCACCTATATTAAATTGACTTTGCCTCAGCATTATGACAAGTTTAAGTTAATGCTGGCCGAGGGGTCATACATTTGCTTCCAAGCACTTTAATATTATTTTAAGGTCAGTGGTATTTAAGAGATTACAGATCATGGGGGGTGGGGGGTTGTAAATCCAACTACCATACGTTCACGACGGCCCCCAAATTATAGGTGTTTATTACTAATTTCAACAATATTTCAGTCTATATTGTGGTGGTCATTTTTATGGCTGACTTCCTGTAGGAAACCAATGACCTGCCACATGTAACTGACAAATTTTATTACTTGAATTTATATATAGTACATCTTGTCACTTGTCGGAAGTCAGCTTACAAACCCTAGTGGTAATTTCATTACTAGATGTAAATTTCAGTACTATACAATTTTGGCCTTGACGACTCAGAAGTGAATAATTTATATTGATATAAAATTGAATGTCATATTAAAAGATATACATGTACAAATTGTATATGAAGAAGTTGGGAGTTTCTGAAAAACAGTTTTATGCTGAAATCACCATGGTAACATTATTCTGCAGTATCTTCAATATATTGACATACATGTAAAAAAATAACACACTTGTAACAGAATCTTCAATCATTTTTGCCTATCCTTTAAATGACTAAATAAATCCATTTACATTTCAGACTTTGATAGTGACATGGATCAAAGCCAATTTAAATGTCTTCATCAGCGTGGAATTATGGGATAAGTTCCTAGAGGTTCTGTCATCTCTAACATCGTGGCCAGAATTAATAACAGAATGGGCTGTATGTATATACACTATATTGTTATGCTTGAAATGTAGTCAAACTAATCAGCCCTTTGAAGACAATAATGTATTGTGAAATGCTATGTACCATGTACTGTCAAACCGTTTTTTATTTAAAATAAAATTTTCATAAATACCACATGTAATTGGTAAGCTTAAGAAAATTTCTGACCAACTAGATAACATTTTGTATAATTCTGATTGTTGTCTATTATAATTATACCCCCCGCAACGAAGTTGTAGGGGGTATACTGGTTTCACCACGTCCGTCCGTCTGTAGACAAATCCTATGTCGTACGATAACATGAGTTGTGTTTCTTAGAATCTTTTAAAATTGTATCAGCCGCTTACCGGTGAAGAGAGGAGGATCCCTTTCATTTTTGACGATTTTCACTTTTGCCGTTCCAGAGTTATTGGACTTGATATGACAGAAAATAGGATTTTTACCCTATGTCGTATGATAACTTGAGTAGTGTTTCTCAGAATGTTTTGAAATTTTATCAGCAGTTTACCGGTGAAGAGAGGAGGATCCCTTTCATTTTTGACGATTTTCACTCTTGCCGTTCCAGAGTTATTGGACTTGATATGATGGAAAATACAATTTTTACCCTATGTCGTATGATAACTTGAGTAGTGTTTCTCAGAATGTTTTGAAATTTTATCAGCAGCTTACCGGTAAAGAGAGGAGGGTCCCTTTCATTTTTGGTCGGAACAATCAGTAATGTTTTGGTTATGGAAATAGGTTGGACAGATGTGGGGAGAGGGGGGTATATCTTAGTGAGCTGTGCTCACAGTAATACTAGTTCTCTCTGATTATATTTACTTTGACATTTAGATATATTCAAAATAAAAAATAAAAAGACATTTGTTTGATTGAATGTCGATCTGTTTTGAATTTTATAAAATGATATCAATCTATTTTGTTTTTTCCAGAAAACAATGGAAACACTTACTCGTGTCCTAGCTCAACATGTTTACAGTTTAGATCTTCAGGACCTGCCTTTACAAAGATTAAGTGAACAAAAAGAAAAGAGAAGGCGTGGAAGAAGTCAAGGTAATAATGCCCACAATTGAATTATTTCTTTGAAGTTAAATTTTGTTTAGAAAAAATAGTATAAGGTTGAAGATTAGATTAGATTTTCTTTACAGCAATGCTGCTCACCCAGCTTTATGTGAAGGTCAGCAATTTACTCACTCATATGGAAAACACTTTCATAACCTCATCATTTCATATAGAGGGGAGGTTTTGATTTATGAAAATAGTTCAACCCACGACTTTTTATTGAAGTTTCAGTACTGAGCCAGGAGAGTGAGCAGTGTATATGTGTTAATGATATCTATTTGACCTGTATCTGCTATTTAGATTTTGGATTCTTGAAACAGTTCTGACGGTGTTGTATTGTTTTTTTTTTCATTATTAATTGGGGGCCGCCGTGGCCGTGATCGTATGGTGGTTGGATTTACAAGTTCCTAAACAATCTGTGCCTATCACTGATCAGGGCGAGGTGTACAATATTATGTGATAAAGTTTGTCAGTGACTTGCGACATGTTGGTGGTTTTCTCCGGGTCCTCCGGTTTCCGCCACCATATAACAGAAATATTGTTGAAAGTGGCATTAAACACCATCAAACAAACATTATTAATTGCAATGTTCATCAAAGTTACTAATATTTATTTAGTACACTAGATTATCATATCTATATATAGTTTATTTGGTGGTGTTTAACACCAAAACAGTTAACAATTAACATACAATTGTGATGGTCTTTCATAACGTTCAAGACATATAGTAAATATTAAAGTATAGACAAGTTAATGCTTAATTTAAGGTTGCTATCTGACTCTGTTTTACTGAGACAGAACCACAAATTTAGTCTGAAAGAGGCAAATTGATTTACCCATGTTATTGGGCACATATGTCTAACCTCATGTTCTAAAAAAGAGAACAAGTTTTGTACTATTTTCATCCCAGATCATAAAACTTGGCAGGATGTCTGAAGTATAACATGGATAAGAAATTTATAAATTTTTCACAGATGTCCAAATTTATGAACTTTTCAGCAAATGACTATGAAGTGTGCATGTTTTATGTTGCTAACTTATTTAAAAGTTTCCCTCTTAAGACTTAAATTATTCAGAATCCATTGAAGTGAACCCAAACACTACATAGCTGTTATGTTTTGGGGTGAAAGTTTTCAGTGGATAATAAATTTATTATACTTTTTCCTGAATTTTAGTAAAAAATTAATGAAAATAATAGAAAGCTTATTGCAATGCTGTTAATTTTATATATTTCATCGCTCATTGCTGTGCTTTTCCTTTGCCTTATAGATATTCCAAAATACAAAACCAATGAGAAAAGTTTTTCTAAAGCCTGGAGTAAAAGTGAATCAGTGGGATCTGATGCCATTTCTACATCCTCTGCCATACACGTTTCAACATTTGAAAGAGGGAAACTGAATAAAAGTGATGGTAAGCTATGTAGCATGTGCCTGGTTACAAATGTGTGGATCTTTGTCTCATTGCATTTCATTGTAGCCTGATACTACTGAAACCCATTGTATAGTATATACCCGTAATGTTTGTAAAGCATTCAGAATGTTGTAGACTAGCAGTCATATGTTATAAACAAAACCAAATGCCATATTTACAGAGGTCCGATGTTAGAAGACAGAATAGCATATTTTGCTAATACAATTCTAGCTTGAAAAAAATTCCAAAAAAGCATCGTTCACACTGAATTAGATATCTACACATATCATTAACTGGAAATCAAATTTTAAGTTGTTTTCATAAGATACCAGTAAATTGAAAGGATATATATTTTTTTTTCTATTGCAGTTTACATATGCATATTTTTTGCCAACTTAAAAATCTTCATTATCTAACTAGAATTAGAAATTGTTCAATAACCACAATATGGGGGCTGTCACTTTTTATTGTACATTGCAGTTGAATTTACACCTGCATTAGCTATCAGTTTTAAGTTCGATTTACATCTTTTTGTGAGGTTCACTCATTACATCTTTATGTGATTAAGTTTGTAAGTAACTAGCAACAGGTCAGTGGTTATTTACAGGAACTCTTGTTTCCTCCATTTCTCAACCAATAAAAATGACCACCACGCAATATAACTGAAATATTGTTGGAAATGGTTTTGAGCACCTATAACTAAGATATGAATTACCTAATTAATAATTAATATTAGTTATTAAAGTTAAAATATTAGAGTTAAGTTGTATCTTGGCATGGTAGCTAGAGTATTTTCCTAGTAAAACTTAGTGTATTGTTCAGCTGTTGTATGAAGAATGATTATTTTAGGTGCTGGAGGTACTAAACCACGACCAGACATAGGTAAACAAAGATCCATTAGTAATGCTGCATCACCTACTCATTCAAGGACACCCTCAAATGCATCAGATACTGCTATTTACATGCGATCCAGTGATGTAGATAATTTTATTGCAGATCCAACAGAAATTTTAGAACAATTAAAGGGTAAGGGTAATTTGACTATAATTAATTGATAATAATAATAATAATAAAAAAGGGGGTGGTATTCCTTTTCAAAGATATTTTAATGAGTAAAATGGAGGTCGAATCATAATGTGATTTTTTAATGCATTGGTGGTGTAATGGTTAGCGTGCTTGCCTCGAGTGCGGTAGATCGTGGGTTAAGCCATGATCGGCTCAAATCAGAGACTATGAAAATGGTATTTGTTGTTTCACTGCTAAGCATATGTAGCATTAAGGAGAAAGAGAAAGAACTGCTTGGCTCGAAATCGGGATAATGTGTCCGAGTGGGGCATTATGTCTATCCGCAGACTGTTGTTTCAGTAAACTAGCACTATAAAAATCCAACTAATCGTGTTGGTCTAGTACAAAGCGTTATCATCTCATTGAAATTTAACTCTTTTTGTTGAAATTATTCCTTGAATATCGCAGTCCACAGGTCACTCCACTAAGATATATTGTGTTGGACATCAAATTAACCAGAGGGGGAGGGTTGTGATCCTGTTAACTGGTTAAACCCTGCCATATTTATGTGCTTGTCCCTTTGGGTCTTTTTTGTGTACAATGATTTGAGGTGAGAGGTATTTGTTCATTTTATTAATATTGGTGTAATGGATGACCATCATTTTCATAGTATTCACAATACCATGACTCTTGAGTCAACCAGCTTTTGTTTTTACTCCTTAATTCTGCATGATTATTGGGGAAGCAGCAGTTGCCAATATCATAGTGCTTTGTTTGATCTGTTGGGGGGAAAAAATTCAACATCTTTTACACTCATGGTGAGCACGTAAAGCATTGTACCACAGAGCTGATGACTACATTTTAGTAGATGTTGTATATAATTAATACATTTTTTTTTGTACTAATATTGTATAGATAAATATGCTTAGTTTTTTATATTGTTAGATTGAATGTTTTATTCTTTGCATGCTGTTAGTTTTTTTGTGAATAAATATCCTATGTTGGTGAGCAATATGTTTATTACATTTGATTTGGTTGACACCATTGGTTGAAATGTTTTGAGACTAAAGATTCTTGGGTTGTCTTGAAAATATTTAATACCTTGCCAAAGAATTTTTTTTAAATATACTCTTTCTGCAATTTACTAATATAGTTTGAAGAATATACTTAGAATGAAACTTTTCTTTGAAAAAAAAGTTCAATATAAACAATATTTTTTCAAAATTATAAATTTTAATGTTTTTTCTTTTCATAGCTGGTAGCTTTTCATTTGACTTTCATTTTGAATTTATATTTGCTTTGACAGTTACAAGTGAATGTTTACAGGAAACCTCTCAAAATGTGTTTGGTTCACATGTGTTGTCATAGCATTACTCTTTGTCTATTGTCTTTCACCTCTCTGTAAGGCTGACAGGCTAAAATGAAGTTCATGTCTTGATTTTATTGGAGTTTTTTTGCCCTGCTCAAAAGCAAACAATGTCACTTTGGTTTTTGAAAAATCAGTGAGAAAATATTTCTGCAAACATTAAATACATGTACATAAGTATAGTTTTGTCTTTGATTTGTCTTTTAATACAATGTACTTTTGTGTTTTTTTCAGTTCTTTATCTTATTTTCTGAATAAAAATTTCAGATACATTGTATTATGAAGGTTTATTGTTGAAAATGTCTATTTATTTAGTTGAAAATAAAATTTCAAACTATTGCCCAAATTATTGTACCTTTCCAAATGAGACATGCTATGCACATTTCATCTTACATATATATAATGATGGAAAAGTACATTTTTAGGTCACCTGGCCATAGGCCATGTGAGCTTTTGTCATGGGTAAGCGTCCGTCGTCCGTCCGTTAGCTTTTCACTATAAATCCAACATGGCTGCCACGGTCCATAATGTGTTCTCATTGGCTGAAATTTTAAAAATCTTCTTGTCAGAAACCACTAAGTCAATTGAATTGTGACTTTGCAGGAATGATCATTGGGTGGTCCTGTACTAAAAATGTGAATCGTTTGCCGATCGGAAATTCAAGATGGCCACCATGACTCGACTTAGTTTAACATTGGACCCTATGGGAATTTCACATTTTCATCTTTTTTTCTGAAACCACAAAACAGATTTGAACCAAACTTGGCAGAAATGCTCATTGGATGGTCATATACAAGATTTTTGTTTTTGGCGCTGATCGGAAATCCAACATGGCTGCCAGGGCCCATAATGTGTTCTGATTGGTCGAAATTTTAAAAATCTTCTTGTTAGAAACCACTAAGCCAATTGAATTGTGACTTTGCAGGAATGATCATTGGGTGGTCCTGTACTAAATTAGTGAATCGTTTGCTGATCGGAAATTCAAGATGGCCACCATGACTCGACTTAATTTTAACATAGGACCCTATGGAAAAAATGTTTAAAAGTCTTCTCCTCTGAAACCAGTAAGTCAGTTTAAAGCAAACATGGGATGAATGGTCCTGAGGTGGTCAACTTTCAAAATTATGTCCTGTGACCCCGACCTCCATCCAAGATGGCAACCATCAGCGAACATAGTTTTAACATAGGACCCTATGGGAAATATATTTAAAAATCTTCTTCTCTGAAACCAGTAAGCCAATTTAAAGCAAACATGGCATGGATGGTCCTTAAGTGGTCAATTTTCAAAATTGTGTCCAGTGACCCTGACCTCCATCCAAGATGGCCACCTTCAGCAGACATACTGTAGTTTTAACATAGGACCCTATGGGAAAAAATGTTTTAAAATCTTCTCCTCTGAAACCAGTAAGCCAATATAGCAAACATGTCATCGATGGTCCTTAGGTGGTCAACTTCCAAAATTGTGTTCAGTGATCCCGATCTCGGTTCAAAATGGTCGCCGTCAGCAGACATAGTTTTAACATAGGACCCTATGGGAAAATTGTTTAAAAGTCTTCTCTTCTGAAACCAGTCAGTCAATTTAAAGCAAACATGGCATGGATGGTCCTTGGGTAGTATACTTTCAAAATTGTGTCCAGTGACCACGACCTCCATCCAAGATGGCTGCCATGAGCAGACATAGTTTTAACATAGAACCCTATGGCAGTATGGGATTTGAATAGTAACTTAGATGTATTCAGCATGCAGACATTCTTAAGAGGACTTATTTATGTCAGGTGAGCGATACAGGCTCACCTGAGCCTCTAGTTTTGTAATTACATTCATCTCCGTTTGGTCACACATTAAAATGTTTTGCTTGTTTCAACCTTATAGAGCCATCAAAACTACCTCTACCCAAAATGTTTTAGAAAATTTTTTGCATTTCAGTAATTTTTTTCTCGCAGATATTTGAGGGGAAAAAATATGATGTGCTGACATACCTGCTTCAAAAATGATAAGTCAGGTTATAATAAACCAATATTTTTTTAAGGGTGATGCTATTTTCGTAATGCTTCAAGACACGTTCTTTTGGATTGGTTTTCATTTTGGAGACTTTTTTGTAACCTCATATTTTAGAGCATATTCTTCATATAAACAAATGAATTAGATGGTGAAAAAAATCTTGAAAAATATAAATAAGGGTAATAACAAAATTACCGAACTCCGAACAATCTTACAAAGGGAAAGTCAAAACTCATAATTATATAAACAGACAAAATCAGTCAACAACCGGAAAACTGTGAAAACCGTAATGACCCTGACTTGGTACAGGCATTTCTAAAGGGATTGAAAACAAGATAGAAAATCTTATGATATATTGTGGAAGTTTCTACTTACTTAAAAAGTAGATTCTATAGATAGAATTTTTAAATCTTCACAAATTATTAAATTTTATACCAGGATTAGGACATTTTATATTTAGTAACATGGTATATTTACAATTATTGAAAATATATAAAGGGTTGACATCTATATTTGATATTGATGGTTATATTGGAGGTTAGTTGTATCTATTGTCATTTTCAACACTTTTCAGCTTTATCATGATTACCAGACTTAATTGGGAAGGATAGCCCATATGATACAACTGTTGTTCACCATGGTCTTTGGTAGGTGCCTAGATGCTTTAAGATTTATGGTAGGTTCAACCATATTAGTGGTGTTGGACATCTGGTCAGATACTTGATATTGATAATGATACCATTGCAGTGTAATGATGCAGAGCTTGTAATGATATACATTTTGTAATTTCACATTTACAAAATTATTGTATTTATTTATAACTATGAAACAGTTTTAATTAAATATTTCAGATTTAATATATATTCAATAAATAACTCCAAATATATTTATTTTCTAGGAAGTGCAATAATTTCTCCTCAGAAGGATGACGAAAGAATCAATGAATCAGACAATGGTAAATATATTACTTTTGATTTATACACATTTGATATAGGTCTTATTGCAATTGTCTACATGACCTCACAGTCTGTGCCAAAAACATTTTTACAAACTAACTCGAACAGCATTTTAGAAGAATTTTTTCTATTTGATTAAGCAAATTTTATGCAATGTTTACTAGCCAAACCTATTTTTACTAGACTGGGGCATAGGGCTAGTGGTTTTTGGCACTGACTGACCTCATCAATTTGATTAAATAAACTTTAATGGTACTAATATGCAACATGATTTGATAGTAGGGAGGTCAGACATTTTTCAATTTTATTTACACAATGGCAAATTCTGTAATTCTGTCTTGCATTTGAAGACAGCTGCAGTGACAATGCACTAGAACACTATTATTTAAAGTGAATTATTTAAAAGGTGACATGTTGAAATAAATAAATAATGCACATGTTTGGAGAAAATTCTTCATATGTCACAATTTTTTTATATTTAAACTGGACAGAAGCGATCAAAATTGAATGGAAACTTTGGAAATGGCACCGCTATTTTGAAACTATTTCTTCCCTTAAACACATGTTGCTGACCAATTAGACTGAAAGTAAAACTCTTCAGTAGTGGATAGTAGGCTAGGTTTTAATAATCTCGTACAGTTTGATGAGAAAATTCAAAATTTTTATTTATACGTTCAATTTTATGGGTAAAATTTATTCAATTTTGGTGCCGTTTTCAATTTTCCCATTGAAATGCATGGTAAAAAATAATTTTAAAAATGTGTTTGGAAACACATGTTGCTGATGAAACAAAGACTACAACTATGCAATTTCTTTTAGAACAATGTCTAAACTACATTTATCAAGTACAGTTTCATTAGATTTCATTATTGTTTTCAAATAATTTCTGATATTCTATTTCTTGGTAAAGACAGATAAAATTCAAAATGGCCACCATTATAAAATATAAGTGGTCATTTTCCGAACTTCAAATTGTCATAACTTTTGAACCGCTTAACAGATTTTAAAAAACTAAACACCACTGTAAATATCTTCAGCAGATCTGATCATTGGTGTGTACTTTAAGATATTTTAACACATTTTCAAAAAAAGTCTGACCCTCCTATTGATAGTGAGTCAGATCTAGCATTTTGTTTGTTTCTTAATCCCATTATGTATCGTTCATATTTATATTTTCTTGATATCGTGAATCAAATATTGTTTTAACTAATAATAGATATTTACACTGAAATTAACAGTTGAATTGAATGGAAACCCAATTGATATGGTCAATGCTACCATGCCCTCCCTTTTCAAGAAGTGCCTACAATATTTATTTAACATTGGAGGTTAGTAGTTGATTCAGTTATAACCAATCACATTGGGACAATATCATAATATCAAAAATAATTAACACAATATATTTTGGACATGTCATGGATCTGGAAAATGCCAATAATCTTTGGTTTGATTGAAATTCGGAAGTGAATGTCTGGAATTGAAACTGAAAATGGAACATCTAAAAAAAAATTCTGCATCAAATTTTTTTGTTTCAGACTTAGTCATTTTCTGTCAAATATTTTTGCAATCGCTGTCATTTTTTAGTCCTCAGGTTTTCATGAAATTGGTACACATAAAAATAGTATTTAATCCTTTAATCAGTGACGTATCGTTAAAAGAAATGATTTTGTTTAGCATTGTTTTAAATATATTTCATCTTCAAAGTACTTTAGACCAGTTATTTTCGACTTGGGTAATTGTTTGTGTAGAATATGTTTCGATATCAGTTATTCATCTGATTTAGAGGGTCATGTGAGTTTTTATCTTCACTTTGAGTCCATCATCACTCCATCCTTCTGTCCATCTACAAGCTTTTCACATTTTGGTCCCCCCCCCCCCTCCTGTCAAAAAGTCATTGGCAAAACTGAGTTATCCACTGGTGCATCCCAAACAGTACTGTTGTCACTCCTTTCCACATAGATGTATATTCCATGCATATTTAATCAAAGTTATGTTACCATCACAGCAGTACCATAGTGATAAATATGGACCTGAGTTGGAGAAAAATAAAGGAATAATATCAATCATGTCAGTGAAACTTAAGAATAACCTACCATAGATTTCAAATAGACACCAAGACTTGAAAGAAAAAAAAACTGTCTGCCTATACAGTGTTTTAAATTTTGATGCAAGCTCTTTCTCAGAAACCACATAACATATATCAATAAAACTTAAAAAAATTACTAGACCTATTATAAAATGGAAAAAAGATATTAAATTATAGTTCTCTGCAATAACTGAACCATTTATTACCAAAATTTGCTTTTTTAAATGGTCTAGAAAATATACTTTATTTTTGTGGTATTCAGAAATCCATGATGGTCCTCAACAAATTTAATTTGGTTTTGATATGTTGGTAAAAAAACTGAGTAGTAACTACTGCAGGAAAAAGTTTAAAGAACCCAATAGAGAAATGTTAAAATATTCCCTCACAAACCTGATTGAATCCATACTGTAGATAAATAAATGATCCTTGAATAATAAACAAGGTGAACAATACAGACTCAAGTGGGTCTCTTATTTTTTGTAAGTTATATAGAATATCTCAACACTGACAATTTTTCAAATTGACCAAATTGAAGGCAACTAAACTGTTAACCTGATGAGCAGTAAACATGCTTCATTGAGCCTCTGGTTTTATTTTTTTGCAAATCATTAATCAATTAATCAATAATATAGCTGTAGAAGATATGTTGTGTAGTAATATATGCTGCTAGTTTTATTTTTTTATTTATTTTTTTATGTTGTTGAGCATTGCTTATTTCACACCAGGTGTATTTAGCCAATCAACATCTGTCAGACTGGGCTCGGCATGTAATATTACCATAATTGAATCTCCACCTTGCAATGGTTCAATAGGTAGGTTCATCCATTCAAGTTTAATTTTTTATTATTACCTAATATTCCTAACTGTCTTTTTAAATGTTAAAACTAACCTATATAAATATTTATTAGATTAAAGCATGTTCTTTTCTAATTCTTTTTAACTTTAAATGTTGATAGAAAGTTAAACTTTCTACAGATTTAACACTCTTCTTTTATTAACTTGCATGAACTAAAGAGCTTATTTGTATTGTCAGGAACTTTTATAATGTTTGATGTCCAGGATGTTATTAATGAAATATCGATAAAAAATTGGCATCTGTTAGAAATACAAACATATTTGCTCAGAAATCCTAATAGAGTGTTAGAGATTTAACTAAAATGTCCAGAAATGATATTGGCTAATCATTTACAGAATTTGTCTATTTTATTATTGAGGGAAAACATTGTTCTACCCAGGACAAACAATGTTTTAAACCAGTCTGTATAAATCACCATTTTAATGTTCTACCCAGGATAAACAATGTTTTAAACCAGTCTGTATAAATCACCATTTTAATGTTCTACCCAGGACAAACAATGTTTTATAAAACCAATCTGTATAAATCACCATTTTAATGTTCTACCCAGGACAAACAATGTTTTAAACCAGTCTGTATAAATCACCATTTTAATGTTCTACCCAGGATAAACAATGTTTTAAACCAGTCTGTATAAATCACCATTTTAATGTTCTACCCAGGACAAACAATGTTTTATAAAACCAATCTGTATAAATCACCATTTTAATGTTCTACCCAGGACAAACAATGTTTTAAACCAGTCTATATAAATCACCATTTTAATGTTCTACCCAGGACAAACAATGTTTTAAACCAGTCTGTATAAATCACCATTTTAATGTTCAACCCAGGACAAACAATGTTTTAAACCAGTCTGTATAAATCACCATTTTAATGTTCTACCTAGGACAAACAATGTTTTAAACCAGTCTATATAAATCACCATTTTAATGTTCTACCCAGGACAAACAATGTTTTAAATCAGTCTGTATAAATCACCATTTTAATGTTCTACCCAGGACAAACAATGTTTTAAACCAGTCTATATAAATCACCATTTTAATGTTCTACCCAGGACAAGCAATGTTTTAAACCAGTCTGTATAAATCACCATTTTAATGTTCTACCCAGGACAAACAATGTTTTAAACCAGTCTATATAAATCACCATTTTAATGTTCTACCCAGGACAAACAATGTTTTAAACCAGTCTGTATAAATCACCATTTTAATGTTCTACCCAGGACAAACAATGTTTTATAAAACCAATCTGTATAAATCACCATTTTAATGTTCTACCCAGGAGAAACAATGTTTTAAACCAGTCTGTATAAATCACCATTTTAATGTTCTACCCAGGACAAACAATGTTTTAAACCAGTCTATATAAATCACCATTTTAATGCTCTACCCAGGACAAACAATGTTTTAAACCAGTCTGTATAAATCACCATTTTAATGTTCTACCCAGGACAAACAATGTTTTAAACCAGTCTGTATAAATCACCATTTTAATGTTCTACCTAGGACAAACAATGTTTTAAACCAGTCTATATAAATCACCATTTTAATGTTCTACCCAGGACAAACAATGTTTTAAATCAGTCTGTATAAATCACCATTTTAATGTTCTACCCAGGACAAACAATGTTTTAAACCAGTCTATATAAATCACCATTTTAATGTTCTACCCAGGACAAGCAATGTTTTAAACCAGTCTGTATAAATCACCATTTTAATGTTCTACCCAGGACAAACAATGTTTTAAACCAGTCTATATAAATCACCATTTTAATGTTCTACCCAGGACAAACAATGTTTTAAACCAGTCTGTATAAATCACCATTTTAATGTTCTACCCAGGACAAACAATGTTTTATAAAACCAATCTGTATAAATCACCATTTTAATGTTCTACCCAGGAGAAACAATGTTTTAAACCAGTCTGTATAAATCACCATTTTAATGTTCTACCCAGGACAAACAATGTTTTAAACCAGTCTATATAAATCACCATTTTAATGCTCTACCCAGGACAAACAATGTTTTAAACCAGTCTGTATAAATCACCATTTTAATGTTCTACCCAGGACAAACAATGTTTTAAACCAGTCTGTATAAATCACCATTTTAATGTTCTACCCAGGACAAACAATGTTTTAAACCAGTCTGTATAAATCACCATTTTAATGTTCTACCCAGGATAAACAATGTTTTAAACCAGTCTGTATAAATCACCATTTTAATGTTCTACCCAGGACAAACAATGTTTTAAATCAGTCTGTATAAATCACCATTTTAATGTTCTACCCAGGACAAACAATGTTTTAAACCAGTCTATATAAATCACCATTTTAATGTTCTACCCAGGACAAACAATGTTTTAAACCAGTCTGTATAAATCACCATTTTAATGTTCTACCCAGGACAAACAATGTTTTAAACCAGTCTGTATAAATTACCATTTTAATGTTCTACCTAGGACAAACAATGTTTTAAACCAGTCTATATAAATCACCATTTTAATGTTCTACCCAGGACAAACAATGTTTTAAATCAGTCTGTATAAATCACCATTTTAATGTTCTACCCAGGACAAACAATGTTTTAAATCAGTCTATATAAATCACCATTTTAATGTTCTACCCAGGACAAGCAATGTTTTAAACCAGTCTGTATAAATCACCATTTTAATGTTCTACCCAGGACAAACAATGTTTTAAACCAGTCTATATAAATCACCATTTTAATGTTCTACCCAGGACAAACAATGTTTTAAACCAGTCTGTATAAATCACCATTTTAATGTTCTAACCAGGACAAACAATGTTTTAAACCAGTCTGTATAAATCACCATTTTAATGTTCTACCCAGGACAAACAATGTTTTATAAAACCAATCTGTATAAATCACCATTTTAATGTTCTACCCAGGAGAAACAATGTTTTAAACCAGTCTGTATAAATCACCATTTTAATGTTCTACCCAGGACAAACAATGTTTTAAACCAGTCTATATAAATCACCATTTTAATGCTCTACCCAGGACAAACAATGTTTTAAACCAGTCTGTATAAATCACCATTTTAATGTTCTACCCAGGACAAACAATGTTTTAAACCAGTCTGTATAAATCACCATTTTAATGTTCTACCCAGGATAAACAATGTTTTAAACCAGTCTGTATAAATCACCATTTTAATGTTCTACCCAGGACAAACAATGTTTTATAAAACCAATCTGTATAAATCACCATTTTAATGTTCTACCCAGGACAAACAATGTTTTAAACCAGTCTATATAAATCACCATTTTAATGTTCTACCCAGGACAAACAATGTTTTAAACCAGTCTGTATAAATCACCATTTTAATGTTCAACCCAGGACAAACAATGTTTTAAACCAGTCTGTATAAATCACCATTTTAATGTTCTACCTAGGACAAACAATGTTTTAAACCAGTCTATATAAATCACCATTTTAATGTTCTACCCAGGACAAACAATGTTTTAAATCAGTCTGTATAAATCACCATTTTAATGTTCTACCCAGGACAAACAATGTTTTAAACCAGTCTATATAAATCACCATTTTAATGTTCTACCCAGGACAAGCAATGTTTTAAACCAGTCTGTATAAATCACCATTTTAATGTTCTACCCAGGACAAACAATGTTTTAAACCAGTCTATATAAATCACCATTTTAATGTTCTACCCAGGACAAACAATGTTTTAAACCAGTCTGTATAAATCACCATTTTAATGTTCTACCCAGGACAAACAATGTTTTAAACCAGTCTGTATAAATCACCATTTTAATGTTCTACCCAGGACAAACAATGTTTTATAAAACCAATCTGTATAAATCACCATTTTAATGTTCTACCCAGGAGAAACAATGTTTTAAACCAGTCTGTATAAATCACCATTTTAATGTTCTACCCAGGACAAACAATGTTTTAAACCAGTCTATATAAATCACCATTTTAATGCTCTACCCAGGACAAACAATGTTTTAAACCAGTCTGTATAAATCACCATTTTAATGTTCTACCCAGGACAAACAATGTTTTAAACCAGTCTGTATAAATCACCATTTTAATGTTCTACCCAGGACAAACAATGTTTTAAACCAGTCTGTATAAATCACCATTTTAATGTTCTACCCAGGATAAACAATGTTTTAAACCAGTCTGTATAAATCACCATTTTAATGTTCTACCCAGGACAAACAATGTTTTAAATCAGTCTGTATAAATCACCATTTTAATGTTCTACCCAGGACAAACAATGTTTTAAACCAGTCTATATAAATCACCATTTTAATGTTCTACCCAGGACAAACAATGTTTTAAACCAGTCTGTATAAATCACCATTTTAATGTTCTACCCAGGACAAACAATGTTTTAAACCAGTCTGTATAAATCACCATTTTAATGTTCTACCTAGGACAAACAATGTTTTAAACCAGTCTATATAAATCACCATTTTAATGTTCTACCCAGGACAAACAATGTTTTAAATCAGTCTATATAAATCACCATTTTAATGTTCTACCCAGGACAAACAATGTTTTAAACCAGTCTGTATAAATCACCATTTTAATGTTCTACCCAGGACAAACAATGTTTTAAACCAGTCTGTATAAATCACCATTTTAATGTTCTACCCAGGACAAACAATGTTTTAAACCAGTCTGTATAAATCACCATTTTAATGTTCTACCTAGGACAAACAATGTTTTAAACCAGTCTATATAAATCACCATTTTAATGTTCTACCCAGGACAAACAATGTTTTAAATCAGTCTGTATAAATCACCATTTTAATGTTCTACCCAGGACAAACAATGTTTTAAATCAGTCTATATAAATCACCATTTTAATGTTCTACCCAGGACAAGCAATGTTTTAAACCAGTCTGTATAAATCACCATTTTAATGTTCTACCCAGGACAAACAATGTTTTAAACCAGTCTATATAAATCACCATTTTAATGTTCTACCCAGGACAAACAATGTTTTAAACCAGTCTGTATAAATCACCATTTTAATGTTCTACCCAGGACAAACAATGTTTTAAACCAGTCTGTATAAATCACCATTTTAATGTTCTACCCAGGACAAACAATGTTTTATAAAACCAATCTGTATAAATCACCATTTTAATGTTCTACCCAGGAGAAACAATGTTTTAAACCAGTCTGTATAAATCACCATTTTAATGTTCTACCCAGGACAAACAATGTTTTAAACCAGTCTATATAAATCACCATTTTAATGCTCTACCCAGGACAAACAATGTTTTAAACCAGTCTGTATAAATCACCATTTTAATGTTCTACCCAGGACAAACAATGTTTTAAACCAGTCTGTATAAATCACCATTTTAATGTTCTACCCAGGACAAACAATGTTTTAAACCAGTCTGTATAAATCACCATTTTAATGTTCTACCCAGGACAAACAATGTTTTAAACCAGTCTGTATAAATCACCATTTTAATGTTCTACCCAGGACAAACAATGTTTTAAATCAGTCTGTATAAATCACCATTTTAATGTTCTACCCAGGACAAACAATGTTTTAAACCAGTCTATATAAATCACCATTTTAATGTTCTACCCAGGACAAACAATGTTTTAAACCAGTCTGTATAAATCACCATTTTAATGTTCTACCCAGGACAAACAATGTTTTAAACCAGTCTGTATAAATCACCATTTTAATGTTCTACCCAGGACAAACAATGTTTTAAACCAGTCTGTATAAATCACCATTTTAATGTTCTACCCAGGACAAACAATGTTTTAAACCAGTCTGTATAAATCACCATTTTAATGACCCCTTATTGTTGGTTTTTTTTTCATGTGAGTTTTTGCCAGGAGGTAGTGTTCCTCATTGTTAGATTTTTCATTTTAATTTTCTCCGTTGAAAAAGTAAACTTTGCTGTAATTGTGCCTTTAAAAGATATATTTTACAAGCCTCCCTCCATCAAATATGAGTGACATTACTAAAAATATATATTTTATTCAATGGCCAAAGCTTCTATAATTTAAAGCTGGAAAAAGCTGAAATTTAACTAGAACTATATAACAATGAGATGTTTTACATATATTCTAGAGTTTTTGTCATATAATATGTGCCATTTAACTTCCATATTTAAGATGGAACACAATATGTATTTGTCTATGGGTGGTAAATCCTGTCCTCATACCTGTAGAAATAATTGACACACATGCATACAAATGTAGATATCTAATTTAGTCTACACGACACATTTCTGGAATAACCTTCATCAGATACACTTAAAGTCAAAAGATTGGAAAACCAAATAATTAATCTCACACTCAGAACATTAATAAAAATTGGAAAGATTTTCTTCATTAAATTTTCCTTAAAGGGATATTGCTTACCATAATCGTATTTTTTTCATACCCAAAATTATTGTCGTTTTCCGTACTGACCTTCATAAAATGAAGATTAACACCGAGTTATGCTGCAAAAGATACAATTTTTTGACAAAAAAGACACAAAACTATCATTATCGGAATTATTGTCCAGGATAACTAGAATTCAAATCTATTCATATGACCTTCTATGTGAACCCGTCTTGAGCATGTGCGCTGTTTAGAAACAATAAACAATATGTGGTTCTTGGGCAAAAGAGAAAGTGTCAACACGTGGAAGAAAGCGGACTTTGATGGATTCAGAGAGAAAGATGAATAGAAGTGAAGTATCTTCCAAATGGAACAAATGCAGGATATATGTAGGGGATCAGTTGGACCGTTGGAACGAACTCAAGGAAGTGCTACGCATCCAAACTCACGCTGAAGTGGCAAAGAGCATGTTTTTTCCTTCTTTTCTCAATCGTTTTTCATATTTTATGAATTTTTGATGATGCCTATGATCATTTTCGGTAGATATTATTCAATATATGTAATCTTGCACCTTGCAAATTATTGTCAATGAATAGCATAAAACGGCCGTATTTGCGAGGTAAACAAACACAAATTTTAATATCCATGCTGCAGTATCCGGGCTACTGGCATAAAAATAGATAAAAATAGATTTGGCCTCGCTCAGGTCAGTGCATAATTAATTAGCTTCCAGTAACGATGGTCAGCTTTTTTAAATCGAAAAAACAACGTTTCGTAGCGTATTCGCCAATCATTCGGTGTTTAATCTTCATTTTATGAAGGTCAGTACGGAAAACGACAATAATTTTGGGTATGAAAAAATTACGATTGTGGTAGACAATATCCCTTTAAGCTGACTACAATTTGAAGCCATCATTTGCCTGCACATATGTGTCAGATTATCTTACTTGGCTACTACCACTTTTGAGATTCATTTTAAGGCATCACTGTTAACCCTCTTTATTAAACTGAAGCTGTGAAAATCCTCAACAATATTTAACAATAACTTGAGATTTGATTTTTTTTTTATTTTCACATGTAAAACAACAGTTATGATTTTTTGTACTCAGAGTAATAATCTTTAACAAACAGGCTAGTGGTCAGTTTACTATGAGCATTCATTAACCCTGCTTTTGTACTGTCCATGTGTATGTTGTCATTCATTTTTGTGATAATCTAGTATTAGAGTGGAAGCGAATCTGTACAGGTCTTTTATCATTTATTTATATATGTATTGCCGTTTGAGATCCAATTTTCTCACTTTTGAGACAGACCAGTTCCTATTTTTAGCGGTGTGAGATTTTCTTATCTTGCACTAGTGCAAGACAAAAAAAATCATGTGCGTTTTACCGGCAAATGCATGCTGTACAGTTTATTATGTCAACTACCCCCTCCCCTCCCCCCCCCCCCCCCCCAATTCTCCATGCTTTTCCTTTTTAAAATAAACAATTCACTGTATAAGTTTTCAATCTTTTATAAACACGCAAATCCTAACAATCCGCCATATTATTACAAATAACCTTCACGCAATACACAAATATACGGAACTACTTTTTTGATTGACATGAAGGGGAAATAACTCACATTGTTTACATGATCGTCTGCTAAAAATACATAGCTGTCAAACAATACACAACTACAATAAAAGTGAGAAATAAAATCAAACACCGGCAAAAAGTGCAAGACAGGGAAATCTCCAACACCCTCAGGGTGTCAGAGATTTCCCTGTCTTGCACTTTTGTCGGTGTTAGATTCTATATATCCAGTACCTGGAGTACCAACATCATATATCATGGTCATTTTTATGTTCAATGAGTTGAAGTGAGAGGTGTTTGTTCATTTTGTTGATATGAGTGGAATTGTTGACCATCACAGGTTTAAACAATATTTTCAAAATATATAAAGGCATCTAAAAAATAGTCAATTTTTAACAAAAAGTTATGTGACAGTGAATTGATTTTATAAAGGAGGTAGCAAATAATTAGCTGGCTAGTCTACTCATTCGTATATGATAAATACACTCTTTTAAAAAAAAAATCAAGGAAAATCGTTTGACTATCTATATTGAGTGTGTATTGTTCACAAGAAATAAGATGGGTTATTGCTATATACAGTATACTCTCTCTTATCAGGTCCCTCAGCCTCCCACCAAAGGCCACCCTTGTTATAAGGCAACTTTTTTTTTATTGCAAAAAGGGGGGTGACTTTATAAAAGGTTGACTACTCTACTTCTATTAACACCAAGGAATTGTATACACAACCACTAAAGCTAAATGTTATATGATGTATGAAATGAATCTGTTTTTACTGTTTTATTACTTTAAGAATATCAAAAGTACAAAAGATACACTAATACAAAAGAGAAGAAAATTCTAAACTTTCATCCTTCTATCTTTGTAGTTTTTATCAGCAATAATACAATAAAAATGAACCACCCAAAAAATCAATCATAAAAAGATGTGTTGTAACAATTTGAACAATAAAGAAAACACTTGAAATATCTCATACAACACAAATGCTCAAGTACTACGTATAATAGCAAAAACATATTTGTAGATACTATCTTTCCTGTTCTGATATGTAAATAGTAGAATGAAATGCATTTTAAATATATATCAATTGATTTTAAGGCAGGAAAAAAATTAAATTGCAAGGTAAGTTTATGATTACAGGTATATATAATTCATGCAGTATTATGAATGGTATGCAGTCTTTGTTTTAATTTTTTTCACCTACTTGCCTGAAAGCCAAATTTAGAAGAAAAAAAATCTGTTTTATTCAAACAAATTCTTTCATAATTTTCACTTGTCCGATTCAAGTTTTACTTGTCCCGGGTTTCGGGCAAGTGGGTAAGTGCGAAGACTGGGTATATAGCGCTGGAATATTGATTTTCCTCAACGATTAAGGCCTGCTATTCAAGAGAAAACTAACATTTGAAATACTGGTATATGTTACCTTGTTACATACTTGTAAAACATTTGGTGGTGCAGTTCAATTATCATCATGTTAAAAAGAAGGAGTTGCCATAAAAGAAATTATTAATTAATATAAAAATTCACCAAAATACTTTGAAGTTACAATTTATCATAACTCATACCTTTTTAAATTATTTTCATGAAATTAAGTGTTAAGATTTGTATTATGTACTTATATTGATGGTTGTGGGGTGACTTTTCACTCGACTATGTTATATTTTGTTATTACATTACTCCTTTGTTAAATTTTCATTCTTTTTATTATTGCTACATACTTAAGCCCCCTAAGGCTAAAAATAATTGAAATCACAAGTATATGTTGGTGTTTATACTACTACTGTTCAGGGTGATAAAGAATGTGCCAAAGTAATCGATATTTCACAGCATTTTATTTTTTGCAAATTTTAGACCATTTCTGAAGTCCAAATTGAGATATCTTTGTCTTGCATTAGAATAGAAATGGTAAATGGTTGTATTGCATTTGAATAGTTGCCGACGTCAATTGGGGATTTGACTGTCTCAAAAATATGTTTGACTGATTCCACTGCACATCGCCAATTAAAATTGCATTTTTGACGATCAAATTTCCAATTGACGCCAGCAACTATTCATATACAATACAGTTGGTTCTTCAATGGGACAGCCCGAACTGATTGTAAATTTATTTTTAGATTTTATCAAGTAGTCTATACCTATAACTAGTATTTATTTCAAGCTAGCTACAATAAATAGAATACTGATGGTTATAGGAAATGACAGGGAAAAAACCCAATTTCATTTAAAAATAATAATACACTATATATATGTTA
Source organism: Bathymodiolus brooksi (assembly GCA_963680875.1). Lineage (NCBI taxonomy): Eukaryota > Metazoa > Mollusca > Bivalvia > Mytilida > Modiolidae > Bathymodiolus > Bathymodiolus brooksi. Next base: position 59,613,894 of record OY804576.1, on the reverse strand, counting down.
TTTTTATAAGTAAACGAATATACATTAACTACCAGTAGCCTAGATTTTATATTATATATATAAAAAAAAGGAAATTATCTTGCCCTAAAACATAATCTTTAAAGGATATAATTGCCTCAATACTTTCTCTTTATAAGATTTATTCGTTTGATACTGCTATATATATATCCTGTCAAGTCCAGTATGTGTAGTCTGTACTGATATTAACTGAAGGTCACTGTAGTGTATCAAAGTATTTATTGATAGATCTAGCTACTTAACTAAATCTTGTCACTTACATGTAAAGTATTTTTAATGATATCAAGTATATGGAATAGAATGGTGATTTATTATAAATGTGGAAAAAAGTTATCAGGAGAATACGAGGTGAGCTTGGTTGAATATTTAAAAAAAAGAAGAAAAAAAAAAAGATTTTATTCATACATTTGTATATATATATTTATTTTTGTAATTTATTCATTCCAATATTTTCTAGGTTAAGTTAGTATTTGTGATAATTTTGTTGTTGAATTTGAATCCTGAATTAGTAAATTTTTAAGTTGTTTTAAGGAAATGAAGCTTATATTGTAATGGATTAATTTGTTTATAAAGAAGTGTATACAGGATTAACTAGTCAGTTATATTTTTTATTCTGTTTGTGATAAAATGATACAGTTAGAAGATGGATTTTTTGTTATGCTTATGTTTTGGAGGAGGTGGAGGTAGTCGTAGAGGTACTCATTAATGTTAATTATCTATACATTAATTGTTTGTATTCTAAAATATGGGGGGGGGGGGCGTGGGGGTTCTCGACTTCACTGGTTAAATTATGGTTATACATTTACAGTGTGTGAAACTAAATTTTGTGGTATCATAGACCAATAGACCAATCTCTATTTTACATAGACCCCACTGTACATTATATACAAAATTTTGAAAATTTGTAATAGACCAGCTTGATTTTACATAGACATTTGTCTATAGGTTTACCGGTAATTTTGCACACTGCAGTGATTTTACTGTTCACTAGTTTGATTGCATACTCAACAGAGCAAGAGTTGGCTATTTTGAAAAACTACAAACAGTACTGGTAAATGACACTATAAAATGACATGAAATCACAAAAAAAAAATTTAATGAAGCACTGAACATTTTCTTATTTTTGACTTGTCTGAAAGCTACAAAATTTTATAAAAAAAAAATGTTGTTTCACACTTCCTGTATATTAACTTGATATACATCCTTTTAAAGATGTATTTAGTATATGTATTAACAACATATTGGCTAAGAATTATTTTTCTGTTTAAAAAAAAAAATCTTTTTTTTTCTTTGTTGAATATTGTTTTCCATATATTAGGCTATACCAGTCGATTCTTTTTCTATGGATTTTCCTTCACCAGTTTTTGATAGAAAAATGCTGTTACAACAAACTTGTACTTAATATTGACTTTTATTAACATCATTATTAACAACCCATCTGTTTTTCTGTCCACAACAAATATATAAAGTTTGGGTTTTACTTGTATCTTGATTTTTCTCAGGGGCCGTTGTGGTCGTGATCGCATGGTAGTTAGATTTACTATCTGTGCGGTGGTGCCTATCACCACTAAAGTTGTGAGTTCGAACCCCGTTCATGGTGAGGTGTACTTAATACAACATTGTGATAAATTTGTCTGTGACCTGTGGCAGATTGGTGGTTTTCTCCTGGTACTCCGATTTCCTCCACCAATAAAATTGACCGCCATGATATAACTGAAATATTGTTGAAAGTGGCATTAAACACAATAAACCAAACCTAAAACCTGCTTTTATTAACCACATTGTTAATCCATCTGTCTTTCTGTCCACAAAATATACATATAGTTTGGGTTTTACTTATACATGTATCTTGATTTTCTATTTTACTGTTAAACAGTAAAATAGAAAAGCAAGATATAAGTAAAATCCAAACTATATAATATCATTCATTTTTCACATGATTGCTACTTATAACAAAATATAAAGTAGGAATCCGTTTTTGCTTTCAGTTTTATATCTAATAAAAAAAATGTGAAAAATACCTAAAGTAGTGGTTTCCAGATGATAATTATTTTTTTTTTGTATCATTTTTCATTTCTATGATGGCTACTTATTTATTGTTGTACTTGTTCCTTGAAAAAATGTGACAAATGCCAAAACTTATTGTTTTCAGATGATAATTTCAGTTTTATTTGAGTTCATTAAACTTAAGAAAATATTTAAGAGTTTTGCACATTTTAATTGTGAAAGTGATCAGTGCATGCATGATAACTTGGTTTTCATTTGAAGTACACCGTCCAATGTTTAACCTATGATTGTATGATTGCTGTTGCTATTTATAACTACATAATACAACTATCAATTATTAAAGATGATGGCTGTAACTTTAGCTCACCTGACAAAGTGTCATTTGTCCAATTCTCATTATTTTTGTATTGATTTTCATCTATGTACCGGTAATATTTTTTTTACATTTCAATCTTCTCATCTGAAACCACTGAATAAGAATGTTGCTTGAAGAGGCTTTGAGAATTTTTTATTTGTATTTTTTTTAGTAAGAATTTCAATATGGCCATCAGGTGCAGTTATATGTTATGATTGACTGAACTTTCAGAAATCTTCTTTTCTGACACTACATATTTAGTCTTTATATTGCGGGGCCATCGTGGTCGTGATCTTATGGTGGTTGGATTTATGACTACCTTTGCAATCAGTGCCTATCACAACTAACGTTGTGAGTAGAATCCCTAACATGCAAGGTGTACTCGAAACAAAATTATGTGATAAAGTTTGTCAGTGACTTGCGGCAGGTCAGTGATTTTCTCCAGGTACTCCATTTTCCTCCCAATAAAACTGACCACCACGATATAACTGAAATTTAGTTGAAAGTGGCATTAAACATCATAAACCAAACCTAAAACCCACCATAGTTTGTTTTCTCATGCTGATCTAAAATCAAGATTCATTTAACCATGCATGGAACATCTAAAATCAAGATTCATTTAACCATGCATGGAACATACAATCTATATTAACCACTAATATTTTTAACACTAATTGTACATGAGGGATTGTCATGTTTGTATTTTATTTGTGCAAGATTAAGATACAAATATTGATGCCATCATGAAATATAGTTTAACAAAGGAGTCTTGAGAAGGCATAAAAATTCTCTTCTTTGAAGAATTTGAAGAAACACTGTTCATTCAGCCTTATCAATTTTTATGTTTTTGGTGGTGATTTGAAATCCAAGATGACCACTACCACAGAACAAAGTTTAACAAATAGAGCCCAATTAAGAACATTTTTAAAAATCATTAAACCTTTTGAAAGCAAACTTTAGTGTAATGTTTATTTGATTGTCCTTTAAATGTATAAGCACCCTGTATAAAAATGCTTTATTTTAAATCTTCTCTGAAGCCATTCAGCCACTCAGTGATTTTGAAGCAAACTTATGAAAAGAAAATTTAAACAATTTCAATAATATCAATAAAGTGAACAATCACCTTTCACCATAAATCACTAAACACAAAAAGAGGGTTACCACAACATGATATAGGAAATCTAGGTCCTATCTTAGGACAGATACAAAAATGTTTATATTATGGTCAAAGTTTATGTCTTTTTATGTTGATCAGAAATTAAGATAGGAAACAGTGTAATAGGAGCTAATGATAAAATTGTTAAAACATATTCTCAGAAACCACAAACCTGATTCATGGCAAACTACATATTTTTTTCATTTCCGTCAATTTTATAACAAGTTTTTATATTAATACAGAAATATTTGAAATATTATTTCATCTTGGTTTCCAGCATCTGTTTGTGTCACATGTGTTTATATATTTTCTTGGTGTTGTATGATTGTGTGCCTGTTCTTATGAAAGGCATTAAAGAGGCATAAGACATAATCCAAGTTATGGCCGATAACTCACAGCTGATCATACTCTGATACTCTCCACTCAATGCCAAAAGGAATCTTGAAAGTCATAAATAATTCTTCTCAAATCTGATTGGCTTCGATATGTTTTCATCATTGGAATTATTGGACTTATATTACATTCTGGTGGACCAGAAAATTATTTGACACTACCTTAAAACTTTTATTTGGATAGTAATGGGGAAAAAAACTTGGTTTTATATTAAAAGTTATTATTTTAGTAACCTACCAATCGAGCCTATAATTTTAGTATTGTCATGGCAGATGAGTATAGAGTTTCGAGGCGTGATCAGTTGTATTTACTGACGATAAATTCAAGTCTTAAGAGATAAACATTCAGGAAATCCCTTTAACACTATATCTCTCTGAACCTTACATTGATAGCTGTTATATTGTTCCATTATAGCAGGCTCCTTGGGGACAGAGGATCAGGAGGTGGCCTCCATTACAATGTCCTCTCTGGAGGATACAAACGACCATGATAAATTGCTAGACTACAGTACAGAAATCAACTATGATAGAGACATTCGATGTAAGTAAATCTTTATGATTTTTAGTAAGCCTGCATCCCCATCCCATTAGATTTATATGGGACATGTCAGATCTATTTTGATAACAAAAATACCAATTCATGTGTAATTTCAATTATTGTGAAGTTTTCTTTTTGTCAGATGGAACTTAAATAAGTTGAAAAACTTCTTTCCCTCTTATGTGATTCTGATTCCATATTATCCCCTTGCCAACGAAGTTGCGAAGGGATATAGTAACGCGTCCGTCCTTCCGTAACATCCTTGTGAACACTCTAGAATCAACATCCTTCAATGGATTTTGACCAAACTTGGTACATACTTAGTCCTTAAGAGAATCTGGAATCTTATTGATTTTCAAGGTCAAAGGTCAAGGTCACCAGGTCAAATTTTTGAGACAATTCAGTATGCACTTTGTCATCGCAAATTCTCCTACATGATTATGTCTCCCCCCACTTTTGTGGGGAGACATATTGTTTTTGTCCTGTCCGTCTGTCCGTCACACAGTTTGTCAGCGCAACTCCTCTGAAACTACTTAACAGAATTTCATGAAACTTGGTAGATAGTAAGGACACCATATGTAGTTGTGCATATTACCAGGAAATTTTGATCGCCTGAATTTTGTGGGAGTTATGCCCCTTTGAACTTAGAAATTTCCCGAAATTTACTACTGAAGCAGCTTGTCAGCGCAACTCCTCTGAAACTACTGAACATAATTTCATGAAACTTGGTAGGTAGTAAGGACACCATATGTAGTTGTGCATATTACCAGGAAATTTTGATCTCCTGAATTTTGTGGGAGTTATGCCTCTTTGAACTTAGAAATTTCCCGAAATTTACTACTGAAGCAGCTTGTCAGCGCAACTCCTCTGAAACTACTGAACAGAATTTCATGAAACTTGGTAGGTAGTAAGGACACCATATGTAGTTGTGCAAATTACCAGGAAATGTTGATCCCCTAAATTTTGTGGAAGTTATTTGCAAACACTCTAGTGTAATATCCCTTACTGAAACTTGTATATATATATATATATATGTACAAGAGTCTATCATAATGTCACTATTTCCCTGAAAAAGTTTTCATCACCAATCCATTGATTTTAGAAGAACAAAACTCCTTTAAAATCTTTGGAACATAGTACCTGTAACCCTTGCTTTAGCACTTTTGATCAAATTTTTTTTGTGTTTCATGGATTAAAAACAGGTTTTTTTTGTTATTCATTGAAGCTTAATTTTATTTGTTACCCAAATAGATTTTTTACCTATGACTACAGTTTGTGGGACGGGGGGGAGACATACATTTTTGCGGGCAAAAACAAACTTTAATTAATCAGAAGTTCATGAAACTTTGTACATTGCAAGATCCTAATATGAAGATGTGCACATTAGTAGGATATCCCAGTCCATTGAGGTTTACCCCTGTTATGCTTTTTTGGACTTAGAAATTTTGAGACAATTCACCATGTGCTTTTTCATCACAACTCCTCCTACATGCTTAATGAGATGTTTGTGAAACTTAGTATATTGTGAGAACCTAATATGAAGATGTGCACATTAGTGGTATATCCTGGTCCATTGAGTTTTTCCAGAGTTATGCCCGTTTGGACTTGGAAATTTGATACAATTCACCGTGCACTTTGTCATCACAACTCCTCCTACATGCTTAATGAGATGTTTGTGAAACTTAGTATATTGCGAGAACCTAATATGAAGATGTGCACATTAGTGGTATATCCTGGTCCATTGAGTTTTTCCAGAGTTATGCCCGTTTGGACTTGGAAATTTGATACAATTCACCGTGCACTTTGTCATCACAACTCCTCCTACATGCTTAATGAGATGTTTGTGAAACTCAGTATATTGCAAGATCCTAATATGAAGATGTGCACATTAGTACCATATCCCGGTCCATTGAATTTTTCTAGAGTTATGCCCAAGACTATGCACTTGTACATCCTTAGATTCTAATGTGCAGTTATGCACATTCAAACATAGAAATTCACCATTTTCTTCTCGAAATATGGTTTTGGTATTGGACTGATGGATCTTCATGAAATACTGTTATTTTCAAGGTCACCGGGTCAAATTTTTAGGCGAGGGGATATGCCACGCTTTGCGTTTCCCTTGTTTGAATGTTAAAATGAGTTAAAATGTACATGCTCAAGCAAAATCTAAACCAGAAGTTACATTTGGTTTTGGGAACCATAAGAACACATGGCAGATTCTTTATTATTAGTAGTAAGAAGTTGTGTTGTATTTTGTAATGTGACAGTGTAATCATGGAGTTAATGATTACTCATTTGTTGCCAGTTTCTCTGGATTGTCCATTCTTGATTGCCTGTCTCATTTGTTGCCAGTTTCTCTGGATTGTCCATTCTTGATTGCCTGTTCAATTTTCTCTAACATTAATTGTATATCCCTGGACAAGTTGTCAAATACAGATCAATACAAATGTTTTAATATAAAATGGTAATGTACTACTGGTTGTACTTCTCAGAAGAAGATGTATGGAAACAATTATTGTTAAGCAATATCTCTTAAACAATTTATTGTTTTGCATCACTTTTAACGCCAAATATAGTTTCTGCAAAAGTTAGAATTTATATGTCAACCACTGTGTGGAGCTCAGCAAATAGTTTAATCGCCACTTCTACAATGTAGTTTAAAATGTTGTTTTGTATTCTACATTCTAACCTGCTAAGTTAGACAATTTTGTGACAGACATTGACAAAATCTTCAAATAGCATGATTTTTGTAGATTCTCCCATAATAAATAAACATATAGGTAGAATGTGGCAATAGGATTGGCTGATGTTTTGATTGCCAGTAAAAAGCGAGATAATGGATAGAGTAGAAATAAATTTGACCTTGATGTTTTTCACAATGACCACGCCCAACAAGTTTCTCTTAAGGAGCTGCTTCAGTTTTCTTTTATATGCAATGAGCATTTCCAAACATTAAGCCTTCATTTACATCTAATCTTTGTATATGTGATTTAATATGCAAAACCAAAAAAGGATGTCACCTTTGAGGTGTTTTATATTACAGGAAAGAAACTAGGTCTATTTCTCCCATGGGGGTGTCATAGGTAACCACTCTATTGACAATTATCCATTTATTTCAATAAAATATTCTTGATTAGACCAGAAACATACAAATAAAGATTATATGTCTGATAAATATGGTTACTTGTAAAAAGCTTGGGGGCACTGACATGTTTGTTTACTGCATATTATGTTTTAATTACAGGTTAAATAAGATAATATATTCTGATGTGTGTATATATACATGTAGACCATATCAATAAGATGCTCTTTTTTTTGCTTGCCTGATCCCATTGTCTGTCATCTGTAACCTTTTCACATTTCAATTTTCTTCTTTGAAATAATTTGGCCAATTTGCACACTTAGCAGGAATGTTGATTAGGTGGTTCTTTACAAAGTTTATAGAGTTGTTTGTGCTGATTGTTGACTGCCAGGGTCTATGATTGGCTACAATTAAAAAAAGCTTCTTCTTAGAAACTGCTGGGCAGATTGGATTGTGATACTGTAGTAAAGTTCATAAGATGATGTTTCATATATTGAGGTGCTTGTACTAATAAAAAAAACTAAGGTGGCCACCACCCTGCAGGAAAAATATTTCAGAATTGTTTTTTAAAACCACTGAACCATTTGAAATAGAACTTGGCTAGAATGTGCATTGGGTGGTCCTTTACAAAATATCTGTTTAGGGGTTTTTTTCAGTGTTGTTGTGTAGATCACATATCCAAGATGGCCATCAACGCTGGAAAAGATTTTAACATAGTACCATATAAGAAAATGAAAAATTATCTTAAAAATTTAGAAACTTGATGGAAAAATTATTGGATGGTCGTGACCCAAATTTATCATATCACAGAATATTCTTGAAATGTGTTACTTGCATGTGACCCATAATGACCCATGCCATGACATATCAGTTAAGGAAGCTAGTGAAACTTGTGATTTCAATCAGATTTATCTATAATGAACTTATTTTCGTCATGAGGCCACCATTAAAAATATTTCAGTTTGCCCAAACCTGACCCACAGATTTAGGTATGGGTAGGTAGGTAGGTAAATTCTTTTCTTTTTTCTTTTTTTTTCTGAATAAAGTTTATAAAACATTTGTTGTTGTTTTCTAGAAAAGACACCTTATCAGGTTCACAATTTATTCAACAAATATGACTAGAAACAATTATGCAACATCAAGTTCATATTTTGTCAGTTTTTGATAGGATTTCATTTAAGTATTGGCTTTTTGTCCCTCAGACAGGCTTGACACAAAGGCAGGACAACTCATTACTTCTTCTACAGGTCATTGTCATGTTGAATTCCTTCTGCAGCACAATAACAACACAAATCTGGCTTTCCAATGCCAGAAGCATAGTAGGCCCACTCAATTGGTGAGTGACTGACAGTTGATATGTACTTTAATAAAAAAAAAACTTTCCTTGAAGGATGTGACCTGAAATAACAAAATGATTATCAGATCTGGAAGTGAAAAGGCAGTTGAAATTCCAAGGCAAGAATAAGCAGTCCAAAGAATATTAATTGCATCTTGTACATCATGTTCATACCTCACCAGAAGATATACAAAAAATGTAGTGACTGACACTGCAGCAATTATTATTTTTTTTTTATTAAGAATTGTTTCATCTTCCTGATATCATAATATTGTGAGTGTGTGATGAAGAATTTCAATTAAAGTGATTATTGTTTTTACCACATTTATATGTCATCTAGGGGTGGTCGTGATCATATGGTAGTTGGATTTACAACTATCAGTGCCTATCACCACTAACGTGAGTTCGAACCTCATTCATGGCTCTGACAGCACAAAAGTGGTCATTTATGTATAATTCTTATAGAATTAATGTATCTTGTTTTCTTAACATGACCATTTCCCAGAAAGGTGCGGATAAGGTGTGTGTGAGTGCATCGGGCACCGTGTATACATGCATGAACTCCTTGAAAAGAAGTCTTTAATCCTATATTGTTTTGTTGTGAAATAGTGCGACAGCACTTTCCCTTGTAAACACATGACAAAAATTGTATGAGTGTTTAAGCCGACTGGTGTCAAATGCACCATACATATAGAAATATAGAGCCATTGAATATTGAGTGGTGTCTAACATCGTCGACTATACGATTGATGTGCCTTATTGTTTACAATTTTCAAATTTGTTCCAAGAAAACAAAAATTAGTCCCCCTTCCCGAATTCCCAGGTCAAAAATAGAAGAAAAAAATGAGAACCTGTGTGGGCAAACTTCATTTATTAGTGACATGAAGCTTTACACAATCTCGTTATAAAACCCTAACAAAAAAACTCACCTGTAAACCTTGGTGCTTCCTCACTGAATTTTACAGGGACTTTATTGCACGAATTTTGAAAAGCACTCTTTATTTAGTGGCGGCGGTGGATGTATATTATTATTGACATCCTAATCTTCCGGGTCTCTATGAACGATAAAGGTGACAAATTTCAATTGGGGATCGATCAAATTCCTGTACGACTTGAATCTTGATAGGCTCTTCGTAATCTGGTTGAAACGTGTGACCAGTTTTGTCAGAGACAGTAACGGCAACATGGTCCATTTTTTTCAATGTCAATTCCTCTGGATATACGACTTCATCGAAAACCTTTTCCATGTTAGTTTGTTGTTGAAACGATATAACCTGTTTGACACAATATTCCTTATCTTGTTTCCCGTTTCAATATTGACAGACAACGCAATCGTGTAGTCTGCCATTTACCAATAATGACTAGATAACCACAGAGGGAAGTGGAATGAAGAAGAACTAGATCACTAAGCCGTTTGAAAGTGTTGCAAGTTTACTATTCAAACATCGGTATGATATAGAATTTTAAAAACAAATTTACCGTAGGGAACCGGAAAATTTCCGACAGACCGGAAGTTTAAAAAAAAAAGTTACGATTTTTTTGCCAAAAAAATATTTGGGTCAGGCTTGTTTTTTCGGGTCGGCCGCTTTCGGGCAAACAAACATATTTTTAATTATGGCCTGATATAGCTGAAAATTTTCTCATGTGGTGTTAAAAAACAACAGTTATTTGCGCCTCCTGATTTATTAAAACTTATAAATTGCTATAAAGATTTTTTACTGATTTTCCACAAGAATTGGATATTGCAAATGTATGAATAATTGCTAAATCAGATTTTTATTGTTTTCTAGAGCTAAATGTCTCGTTATTTTTGAAAAATTAAAAAAAATATTCATAGAGTAATGAGTCATTGACTGCCAATAAAATAATGAAAATTGAAAAAATGTACAGAAGAAAAAAGAAGGTATGAATTTTTTTTAATTGTTATTTCAGATTCTCAATCTCCTTCCCCAGCATCTGTAAATTCAGCAAGTCCATCACCTACATGTGAATTAACAGTTGAAAGCCAGATAATCCACAAAGACAGTCCAACTGCTGACAGAGATAGTCTACACATTGAAATGGTTGTTACTTCTGATCAATCACACCTGGCAGCAGGTATTTATTGTAAAAAAGAAATTAAGAAATAATTAATATTGTTTGTTTTTTTGACTAATTAATAAAAAAAAAAGAAAAAAAAGAATGGTGGTTAAGTAAAAAAAAAAAAAATTATTGTTTTAATCAAGATTGACATGAATTTGATGAAGAAATCCCTACTTATATGTTTGATTTCAAATGTAACTTGAATTCAGTTGTCTGTTAATAGATGTTCTGAGTGCACTACATGCAAGAAGTTATATGGAAATATCTGTATCGTTTTTAATAAGAAATGAAAATGTAATTTGAGTAATTATGTATTATTTGCAGTGTCTGAATCATTAGAAGACATGAAAGGTGTGTTAGCAGGAGGTGTGATACAAGGATGGACACCAGATGTGGCTGTTGGGCTGTGGAGACGTATGCTGGGAACTCTGGGAGGCATCAATAAAATAGAAGATGCAGAAAACCATGCTCTCGTATTTGAAGAACTCAGTTTGTTGATTGAAACTATGAACAAGGTATTGCATCCTGTGAATTCAAGTGTATAATTATTTCTCCAGTGAATTCACACCATGCAATTTTTCTCCAGTAAATTCACAAGCGTACAATTATTTCTCCAGTGAATTCACACCATGCAATTTTTCTCCAGTAAATTCACAAGCGTACAATTATTTCTCCCGTGAATTCACACCATGCAATTTTTCTCCAGTAAATTCACAAGCGTACAATTATTTCTCCAGTGAATTCACACCATGCAATTTTTCTCCAGTAAATTCACAAGCGTACAATTATTTCTCCTGTGAATTCACAGCAAGCATACAATTATTTAAATAAATCTATTATGAAATTGAATATGAGATTAATCTAAGTGAACACAGGGTAAATGTAGAATAAAACACATTGAATCTAATATTGTGCCATATATGTGTAATTATTATGTCTTGCAAATTTAAGTCATGTTGTATAAGGGCAATGAGAAATTAGTATCTTAAGTCATGTTGTATAAGGGCAATGAGAAATTAGTATCTTAAGTCATGTTGTATAAGGGCAATGAGAAATTAGTATCGAAGTCATGTTGTATAAGGGCAATGAGAAATTAGTATCTAAGTCATGTTGTATAAGGGCAATGAGAAATTAGTATCTTAAGTCATGTATAAGGGCAATGAGAAATTAGTATCTTAAGTCATGTATAAGGGCAATGAGAAATTAGTATCTTAAGTCATGTATAAGGGCAATGAGAAATTAGTATCTAAGTCATGTTGTATAAGGGCAATGAGAAATTAGTATCTAAGTCATGTTGTATAAGGGCAATGAGAAATTAGTATCTAAGTCATGTTGTATAAGGGCAATGAGAAATTAGTATCTAATTCATGTTGTATAAGGGCAATGAGAAATTAGTATCTAAGTCATGTTGTATAAGGGCAATGAGAAATTAGTATCTAAGTCATGTTGTATAAGGGCAATGAGAAATTAGTATCTAAGTCATGTTGTATAAGGGCAATGAGAAATTAGTATCTAAGTCATGTTGTATAAGGGCAATGAGAAATTAGTATCTTAAGTCATGTTGTATAAGGGCAATGAGAAATTAGTATCTAAGTAATGTTGTATAAGGGCAATGAGAAATTAGTATCTAAGTCATGTTGTATAAGGGCAATGAGAAATTAGTATCTAAGTCATGTTGTATAAGGGCAATGATAAATTAGTATCTAAGTCATGTTGTATAAGGGCAATGAGAAATTAGTATCTAAGTCATGTTGTATAAGGGCAATGAGAAATTAGTATCTTAAGTCATGTTGTATAAGGGCAATGAGAAATTAGTATCTTAAGTCATGTTGTATAAGGGCAATGAGAAATTAGTATCTAAGTCATGTTGTATAAGGGCAATGAGAAATTAGTATCTTAAGTCATGTTGTATAAGGGCAATGAGAAATTAGTATCTTAAGTCATGTTGTATAAGGGCAATGAGAAATTAGTATCTAAGTCATGTTGTATAAGGGCAATGAGAAATTAGTATCTTAAGTCATGTTGTATAAAGGCAATGAGAAATTAGTATCTAAGTCATGTTGTATAAGGGCAATGAGAAATTAGTATCTAAGTCATGTTGTATAAGGGCAATGAGAAATTAGTATCTTAAGTCATGTTGTATAAAGGCAATGAGAAATTAGTATCTAAGTCATGTTGTATAAGGGCAATGAGAAATTAGTATCTAAGTCATGTTGTATAAGGGCAATGAGAAATTAGTATCTAAGTCATGTTGTATAAGGGCAATGAGAAATTAGTATCTAAGTCATGTTGTATAAGGGCAATGAGAAATTAGTATCAAAGTCATGTTGTATAAGGGCAATGAGAAATTAGTATCTAAGTCATATTGTATAAGGGCAATGAGAAATTAGTATCTAAGTCATATTGTATAAGAGCAATGAGAAATTAGTATCTTAAGTCATGTTGTATAAAGGCAATGAGAAATTAGTATCTAAGTCATGTTGTATAAGGGCAATGAGAAATTAGTATCTAAGTCATGTTGTATAAGGGCAATGAGAAATTAGTATCTAGGTCATGTTGTATAAGGGCAATGAGAAATTAGTATCTAAGTCATGTTGTATAAGGGCAATGAGAAATTAGTATCTAAGTCATGTTGTATAAGAGCAATGAGAAATTAGTATCTTAAGTCATGTTGTATAAGGGCAATGAGAAATTAGTATCTAAGTCATGTTGTATAAGGGCAATGAGAAATTAGTATCTAAGTCATGTTGTATAAGGGCAATGAGAAATTAGTATCTAAGTCATGTTGTATAAGGGCAATGAGAAATTAGTATCTAAGTCATGTTGTATAAGGGCAATGAGAAATTAGTATCTTAAGTCATGTTGTATAAGGGCAATGAGAAATTAGTATCTTAAGTCATGTTGTATAAGGGCAATGAGAAATTAGTATCTAAGTTATGTTGTATAAGGACAATGAGAAATTAGTATCTAAGTCATGTTGTATAAGGGCAATGAGAAATTAGTATCTAAGTCATGTTGTATAAGGGCAATGAGAAATTAGTATCTAAGTCATGTTGTATAAGGGCAATGAGAAATTAGTATCTAAGTCATGTTGTATAAGGACAATGAGAAATTAGTATCTAAGTCATGTTGTATAAGGGCAATGAGAAATTAGTATCTAAGTCATGTTGTATAAGGGCAATGAGAAATTAGTATCTAAGTCATGTTGTATAAGGGCAATGAGAAATTAGTATCTAAGTCATGTTGTATAAGGGCAATGAGAAATTAGTATCTAAGTCATGTATAAGGGCAATGAGAAATTAGTATCTAAGTCATGTTGTATAAGGGCAATGAGAAATTAGTATCTTAAGTCATGTTGTATAAGGGCAATGAGAAATTAATATCTAAGTCATGTTGTATAAGGGCAATGAGAAATTAGTATCTAAGTCATGTTGTATAAGGGCAATGAGAAATTAGTATCTAAGTCATGTTGTATAAGGGCAATGATAAATTAGTATCTAAGTCATGTTGTATAAGGGCAATGAGAAATTAGTATCTAAGTCATGTTGTATAAGGGCAATGAGAAATTAGTATCTAAGTCATGTTGTATAAGGGCAATGAGAAATTAGTATCTAAGTCATGTTGTATAAGGGCAATGAGAAATTAGTATCTAAGTCATGTTGTATAAGGGCAATGAGAAATTAGTATCTAAGTCATGTTGTATAAGGGCAATGAGAAATTAGTATCTAAGTCATGTTGTATAAGGGCAATGAGAAATTAGTATCTAAGTCATGTTGTATAAGGGCAATGAGAAATTAGTATCTTAAGTCATGTTGTATAAGAGCAATGAGAAATTAGTATCTTAAGTCATGTTGTATAAGGGCAATGAGAAATTAGTATCTTAAGTCATGTTGTATAAGGGCAATGAGAAATTAGTATCTAAGTCATGTTGTATAAAGGCAATGAGAAATTAGTATCTAAGTCATGTTGTATAAGGGCAATGAGAAATTAGTATCTAAGTCATGTTTTATAAGGGCAATGAGAAATTAGTATCTATGTCATGTTGTATAAGGGCAATGAGAAATTAGTATCTAAGTCATGTTGTATAAGGGCAATGAGAAATTAGTATCTAAGTCATGTTGTATAAGGGCAATGAGAAATTAGTATCTAAGTCATGTTGTATAAGGGCAATGAGAAATTAGTATCTAAGTCATGTTGTATAAGGGCAATGAGAAATTAGTATCTAAGTCATGTTGTATAAGGGCAATGAGAAATTAGTATCTAAGTCATGTTGTATAAGGGCAGTGAGAAATTAGTATCTAAGTCATGTTGTATAAGGGCAATGAGAAATTAGTATCTAAGTCATGTTGTATAAGGGCAATGAGAAATTAGTATCTAAGTCATGTTGTATATGGGCAATGAGAAATTAGTATCTTAAGTCATGTTGTATAAGGGCAATGAGAAATTAGTATCTAAGTCATGTTGTATAAGGGCAATGAGAAATTAGTATCTAAGTCATGTTGTATAAGGGCAATGAGAAATTAGTATCTAAGTCATGTTGTATAAGGGCAATGAGAAATTAGTATCTAAGTCATGTTGTATAAGGGCAATGAGAAATTAGTATCTAAGTCATGTTGTATAAGAGCAATGAGAAATTAGTATCTTAAGTCATGTTGTATAAGGGCAATGAGAAATTAGTATCTAAGTCATGTTGTATAAGGGCAATGAGAAATTAGTATCTAAGTCATGTTGTATAAGGGCAATGAGAAATTAGTATCTTAAGTCATGTTGTATAAGGGCAATGAGAAATTAGTATCTAAGTCATGTTGTATAAGGGCAATGAGAAATTAGTATCTAAGTCATGTTGTATAAGGGCAATGAGAAATTAGTATCTAAGTCATGTTGTATAAGGGCAATGAGAAATTAGTATCTATGTCATGTTGTATAAGGGCAATGAGAAATTAGTATCTAAGTCATGTTGTATAAGGGCAATGAGAAATTAGTATCTTAAGTCATGTTGTATAAGGGCAATGAGAAATTAGTATCTTAAGTCATGTTGTATAAGGACAATGAGAAATTAGTATCTAAGTCATATTGTATAAGGGCAATGAGAAATTAGTATCTAAGTCATGTTGTATAAGGGCAATGAGAAATTAGTATCTTAAGTCATGTATAAGGGCAATGAGAAATTAGTATCTTAAGTCATGTTGTATAAGGGCAATGAGAAATTAGTATCTAAGTCATGTTGTATAAGGGCAATGAGAAATTAGTATCTAAGTCATGTTGTATAAGGGCAATGAGAAATTAGTATCTAAGTCATGTTGTATAAGGGCAATGAGAAATTAGTATCTAAGTCATGTTGTATAAGGGCAATGAGAAATTAGTATCTAAGTCATGTTGTATAAGGGCAATGATAAATTAGTATCTAAGTCATGTTGTATAAGGGCAATGAGAAATTAGTATCTAAGTCATGTTGTATAAGGGCAATGAGAAATTAGTATCTAAAGTCATGTTGTATAAGGGCAATGAGAAATTAGTATCTAAGTCATGTTGTATAAGGGCAATGAGAAATTAGTATCTTAAGTCATGTTGTATAAGGGCAATGAGAAATTAGTATCTAAGTCATGTTGTATAAGGGCAATGAGAAATTAGTATCTAAGTCATGTTGTATAAGGGCAATGAGAAATTAGTGTCTAAGTCATGTTGTATAAGGGCAATGAGAAATTAGTATCTAAGTCATGTTGTATAAGGGCAATGAGAAATTAGTATCTAAGTCATGTTGTATAAGGGCAATGAGAAATTAGTAACTAAGTCATGTTGTATAAGAGCAATGAGAAATTAGTATCTTAAGTCATGTTGTATAAGGGCAATGAGAAATTAGTATCTAAGTCATGTTGTATAAGGGCAATGAGAAATTAGTATCTAAGTCATGTTGTATAAGGGCAATGAGAAATTAGTATCTAAGTCATGTTGTATAAGGGCAATGAGAAATTAGTATCTATGTCATGTTGTATAAGGGCAATGAGAAATTAGTATCTAAGTCATGTTGTATAAGGGCAATGAGAAATTAGTATCTAAGTCATGTTGTATAAGGGCAATGAGAAATTAGTATCTAAGTCATGTTGTATAAGGGCAATGAGAAATTAGTATCTAAGTCATGTTGTATAAGGGCAATGAGAAATTAGTATCTAAGTCATGTTGTATAAGGGCAATGAGAAATTAGTATCTAAGTCATGTTGTATAAGGGCAATGAGAAATTAGTATCTAAGTCATGTTGTATAAGGGCAATGAGAAATTAGTATCTAAGTCATGTTGTATAAGGGCAATGAGAAATTAGTATCTAGGTCATGTTGTATAAGGGCAATGAGAAATTAGTATCTAAGTCATGTTGTATAAGGGCAATGAGAAATTAGTATCTAAGTCATGTTGTATAAGGGCAATGAGAAATTAGTATCTAAGTCATGTTGTATAAGGGCAATGAGAAATTAGTATCTAAGTCATGTTGTATAAGGGCAATGAGAAATTAGTATCTAAGTCATGTTGTATAAGGGCAATGAGAAATTAGTATCTAAGTCATGTTGTATAAGGGCAATGAGAAATTAGTATCTAAGTCATGTTGTATAAGGGCAATGAGAAATTAGTATCTAAGTCATGTTGTATAAGGGCAATGAGAAATTAGTATCTAAGTCATGTTGTATAAGGGCAATGAGAAATTAGTATCTAAGTCATGTTGTATAAGGGCAATGAGAAATTAGTATCTAAAGTCATGTTGTATAAGGGCAATGAGAAATTAGTATCTAAGTCATGTTGTATAAGGGCAATGAGAAATTAGTATCTTAAGTCATGTTGTATAAGGGCAATGAGAAATTAGTATCTAAGTCATGTTGTATAAGGGCAATGAGAAATTAGTATCTAAGTCATGTTGTATAAGGGCAATGAGAAATTAGTATCTAAGTCATGTTGTATAAGGGCAATGAGAAATTAGTATCTAAGTCATGTTGTATAAGGGCAATGAGAAATTAGTATCTAAGTCATGTTGTATAAGGGCAATGAGAAATTAGTATCTAAGTCATGTTGTATAAGGGCAATGAGAAATTAGTATCTAAGTCATGTTGTATAAGGGCAATGAGAAATTAGTAACTAAGTCATGTTGTATAAGAGCAATGAGAAATTAGTATCTTAAGTCATGTTGTATAAGGGCAATGAGAAATTAGTATCTAAGTCATGTTGTATAAGGGCAATGAGAAATTAGTATCTAAGTCATGTTGTATAAGGGCAATGAGAAATTAGTATCTAAGTCATGTTGTATAAGGGCAATGAGAAATTAGTATCTATGTCATGTTGTATAAGGGCAATGAGAAATTAGTATCTAAGTCATGTTGTATAAGGGCAATGAGAAATTAGTATCTAAGTCATGTTGTATAAGGGCAATGAGAAATTAGTATCTAAGTCATGTTGTATAAGGGCAATGAGAAATTAGTATCTAAGTCATGTTGTATAAGGGCAATGAGAAATTAGTATCTAAGTCATGTTGTATAAGGGCAATGAGAAATTAGTATCTAAGTCATGTTGTATAAGGGCAATGAGAAATTAGTATCTAAGTCATGTTGTATAAGGGCAATGAGAAATTAGTATCTAAGTCATGTTGTATAAGGGCAATGAGAAATTAGTATCTAGGTCATGTTGTATAAGGGCAATGAGAAATTAGTATCTAAGTCATGTTGTATAAGGGCAATGAGAAATTAGTATCTAAGTCATGTTGTATAAGGGCAATGAGAAATTAGTATCTAAGTCATGTTGTATAAGGGCAATGAGAAATTAGTATCTAAGTCATGTTGTATAAGGGCAATGAGAAATTAGTATCTAAGTCATGTTGTATAAGGGCAATGAGAAATTAGTATCTAAGTCATGTTGTATAAGGGCAATGAGAAATTAGTATCTAAGTCATGTTGTATAAGGGCAATGAGAAATTAGTATCTAAGTCATGTTGTATAAGGGCAATGAGAAATTAGTATCTAAGTCATGTTGTATAAGGGCAATGAGAAATTAGTATCTAAGTCATGTTGTATAAGGGCAATGAGAAATTAGTATCTAAAGTCATGTTGTATAAGGGCAATGAGAAATTAGTATCTAAGTCATGTTGTATAAGGGCAATGAGAAATTAGTATCTTAAGTCATGTTGTATAAGGGCAATGAGAAATTAGTATCTAAGTCATGTTGTATAAGGGCAATGAGAAATTAGTATCTAAGTCATGTTGTATAAGGGCAATGAGAAATTAGTATCTAAGTCATGTTGTATAAGGGCAATGAGAAATTAGTATCTAAGTCATGTTGTATAAGGGCAATGAGAAATTAGTATCTAAGTCATGTTGTATAAGGGCAATGAGAAATTAGTAACTAAGTCATGTTGTATAAGAGCAATGAGAAATTAGTATCTTAAGTCATGTTGTATAAGGGCAATGAGAAATTAGTATCTAAGTCATGTTGTATAAGGGCAATGAGAAATTAGTATCTAAGTCATGTTGTATAAGGGCAATGAGAAATTAGTATCTAAGTCATGTTGTATAAGGGCAATGAGAAATTAGTATCTATGTCATGTTGTATAAGGGCAATGAGAAATTAGTATCTAAGTCATGTTGTATAAGGGCAATGAGAAATTAGTATCTAAGTCATGTTGTATAAGGGCAATGAGAAATTAGTATCTAAGTCATGTTGTATAAGGGCAATGAGAAATTAGTATCTAAGTCATGTTGTATAAGGGCAATGAGAAATTAGTATCTAAGTCATGTTGTATAAGGGCAATGAGAAATTAGTATCTAAGTCATGTTGTATAAGGGCAATGAGAAATTAGTATCTAAGTCATGTTGTATAAGGGCAATGAGAAATTAGTATCTAAGTCATGTTGTATAAGGGCAATGAGAAATTAGTATCTAGGTCATGTTGTATAAGGGCAATGAGAAATTAGTATCTAAGTCATGTTGTATAAGGGCAATGAGAAATTAGTATCTAAGTCATGTTGTATAAGGGCAATGAGAAATTAGTATCTAAGTCATGTTGTATAAGGGCAATGAGAAATTAGTATCTAAGTCATGTTGTATAAGGGCAATGAGAAATTAGTATCTAAGTCATGTTGTATAAGGGCAATGAGAAATTAGTATCTAAGTCATGTTGTATAAGGGCAATGAGAAATTAGTATCTAAGTCATGATGTATAAGGGCAATGAGAAATTAGTATCTAAGTCATGTTGTATAAGGGCAATGAGAAATTAGTATCTTAAGTCATGTTGTATAAGGGCAATGAGAAATTAGTATCTAAGTCATGTTGTATAAGGGCAATGAGAAATTAGTATCTAAGTCATGTTGTATAAGGGCAATGAGAAATTAGTATCTAAGTCATGTTGTATAAGGGCAATGAGAAATTAGTATCTAAGTCATGTTGTATAAGGGCAATGAGAAATTAGTATCTAAGTCATGTTGTATAAGGGCAATGAGAAATTAGTATCTAAGTCATGTTGTATAAGGGCAATGAGAAATTAGTATCTAAGTCATGTTGTATAAGGGCAATGAGAAATTAGTATCTAAGTCATGTTGTATAAGGGCAATGAGAAATTAGTATCTAAGTCATGTTGTATAAGGGCAATGAGAAATTAGTATCTAAGTCATGTTGTATAAGGGCAATGAGAAATTAGTATCTAAGTCATGTTGTATAAGGGCAATGAGAAATTAGTATCTAAGTCATGTTGTATAAGGGCAATGAGAAATTAGTATCTAAGTCATGTTGTATAAGGGCAATGAGAAATTAGTATCTAAGTCATGTTGTATAAGGGCAATGAGAAATTAGTATCTAAGTCATGTTGTATAAGGGCAATGAGAAATTAGTATCTTAAGTCATGTTGTATAAGGGCAATGAGAAATTAGTATCTAGAACAAAATTAAAAGTAGTACATATTATTTCATATATTAATATTGAATTAATTTTATTTTCACAGATGAAACAGAATTTAGGTGTTTCTTTAGACAACACGTTTTCACCACTGCCATCAGAATTCATACCACCGTTGTTTTACTTTGCTCCTTGGCTTTTTGAGGTAAAGATAAGTATTTAATGTGTCCCTTCCAACATCTTCTGGAAAAAGGAGATTTTGTAGCAAATTGTAGATTTAATCAAAATAATTATATTTTAAAATTTTGTGTTGTGCCATTCAATAGTATTCCAAAACTTTTGAGTCATCTCAAAGAAAGTGGAACTGACAAATCAAATTTACGTTGATATTATACCCTGGCTATTATAATTTATTATTAACATAAATAACTTACTTAAAAATTTTCGTACCAGTGTGAAAGAAGAATTATTTTTCTTTAATATTTAGTGTGTTCTTTTTATCGTATTAAAGTTTTAATATTTGATAGAATGAAAACTTAAATAAATTAAAATGTTATTTTTCAGTGTTTGTCCTTGTCAAATAAATACAAGCGAGGAAAACTGTTAGCCTATCAATTGTTATGTCAAATGATTGTACAGAGACATGATGTTCCACTGCCTTCAGAAATGGTATCACAGTTTTATCTGCTGTTACATAGAGGACTAGTGTCTAATGATCAGGTACATGTATATTAATTATACCCCCCACAACGAAGTTGTAGGGGGGTATACTGGTTTCACCATGTCCGTCCGTCCGTCTGTCTATAGACAAATCCTATGTCGTACGATAACTTGAGTTGTGTTTCTTAGAATCTTTTAGAATTTTATCAGCTGTTTACTGGTGAAGAGAGGAGGATCCCTTTCATTTTTGACGATTTTCACTTTTGCCGTTCCAGAGTTATTGGACTTGATATGACGGAAAATAGGATTTTTACCCTATGTAGTATGATAACTTGAGTAGTGTTTCTCAGAATGTTTTGAAATTTTATCAGCATCTTACCGGTGAAGAGAGGAGGATCCCTTTCATTTTTGACGATTTTCACTTTTGCCGTTCCAGAGTTATTGGACTTGATATGACGGAAAATAGGATTTTTACGCTATGTCGTATGATAACTTGAGTAGTGTTTCTCAGAATGTTTTGAAATTTTATCAGCAGCTTACCGGTGAAGAGAGGAGGGCCCCTTTCATTTTTGGTCGGAACAATCAGTAATGTTTTGGTTATGGAAATAGGTTGGACAGATGTGGGGAGCAGGGGATATATCTTAGTGAGCACCTCACAGTAATACTAGTTTTATGGTTGGTTTATAGTGTTTAATGCCACTTTCAACAATATTTCAGTTATATCGTGGTGGTCAGTTTTATTGGTGGAGGAAACTGGAGTACCCGTAGAAAACGACCGACCTGTCGCAAGTCATGGACATAATGTTGTATAGAGTACACCATGCCAAGCTCACAACTTTAGTGGTGATAGGATTTGATTGCACAGGTAGTTGTAAATCCAACTACCATACGATCATGATGGCCCCTACATGTATATTAATTGTAAACACATCCTCAAACCTCTAAAAGATATTTTTATGCCCCGTGACGAAGAGTCGAGGGGCATATTAATTTACCCCTGTCCGTCCGTCCATTTGTCCGGATATAGATACATGGTTTGTTTGGCTATCTCCTCCTACAGTTTTGGAACTACAGCTTTGTAGGATGTTTATACTAGCTGCATAAAAGGAGCATGTCTACAGGATTTTGATTTTCTGCAAATATTCTCAAAATGACAGGTAGTTGGACTTAGTCATTTTGTTCGTCCGTCCGGATATAGATACATGGTTTGTCCGGCTATCTCCTCCTACAGTTTTGGAGCTACAGCTTTAATATTTTGTATGATGTTTTTACACATAATGGAGGTGTGCATGTCCACAGGATTTTGATGGTCAGGCGGGGGGCATCATTTGTGTCTTACAGACACACTTCATTTTTAAAAAATCACTCCTAACAATACTACTTTGTCCATAATTATCAAGTGTGGGGGCATACTTCTTTTCTAGTTTTCCTTTTTGTTAATTTAAGTCTGGAATGTTTCAATAGTTTCAAACTATTATTTAATAGAATGTTTTTTCTGTCCTGCTATTAAAAAATGGTTCACAGGACAGGACAGGAGCATGTGAAATATCTGGAAATGTAGAAATAAATACCTTCTTAAACTAAAGAAAATGTCTGGATCCTTTGTGGTGTTATACACATATCGTTATTAAAAAATTTATTTGAAAAAAAAAATTCATTAACTAAACTTTGTAATACAAAATTTAAACCTGTTAAATTCTTTCATCTTTTAAGCCTCACAGTACAATAAGAATTTATATTATACAACACCAGGACCCAGTTGTTCAAAAGTGTCATTAAATCTTGAGGTAGTTTTATATGTTAAAAAAGAATTCTCTCTCAAATATATACACTGTCATCACAATGAACACCTGTCCTCCGGGCCCAAGACCAGTAAAACTTAAATCAGAACCAGTAAATTTTTCAGTTTCTATTTAGAATTATAAGTACATGTATATTAAAAATAAATTCAAGAATTTGATTCAGACCAGTAAATTCAAATTTTCTAGGACTGTAATACCCCTTTCTATAGACAATGTTCAGTCATTAAATAGTAAAATATGCAAATTTACATATTTAAAATAATATTACACCAGTTTTAGGTGATGAAATTTTCCCCCTGAAAATTCAATTTGGAATACGGCAGTACCTTTACTAAGCTATTCATGCATGTTTCAAGTCGAAATATGTTCCCAACAATTAGAAATCTGCAAATCCGTGTGCATGTTTATCGTCCTTGCCATTGTTGTGGAGACTGATTAACTTTCGGTTGTTTTGTTCCGATAATTGCCGATCATGACCTCGTGACGAAAAGATGAACAATCATGGATGCTGAGGTAAACACGCACACATTCCTGACAATGACTATTGAGGAATCTGTCTGTTTCATGTCGTGTGAACCTTTTTTTTTTGGTGCAATTATTCTTATGTGGTACACACGGAATATATTTTTACTTGCATCCGATATTTTTTTCATCAACTGAACAGTGCGCATGGGCGATAATCTCCCCGAAAGAGTTCAAATCTTGGGTCACATGCATATCATTTGCATTACTGTACGGGAAAACAGAATTATCTGCTGTCAAATATTTTGCGATTTGCTCTTAAAATCTGCTTTTTAGTGGATTTTTAATGTTATGCAGTTGATTTTAGTTAAAATTAAGTGACATATTAAGTGAAAATATTTAATAAAAAAAAATTCCACGATATTTGCCTTTCATATTACTTTAAGACTAACTTTTGATGTGGTTTTCTGACTGTGGATAGTCCTGTCTCGAAATGCTGTACACAAAAATGATATGCATCTTTATCATCATGTTTATTTTCCCAATAGTTTGTTTTGATATAGCATGAATTTTTAAACCATATTAATTTAAGGTGCATACTGTCAACTCTGTCTTAAAGGACACCTCTACATAACAAATCACTGTCTAGTTTAAAGGGCAGTCTCATTTTCCCATTAATAAATAGTGCATACAATTTTAAATTGTATATAAAGGGCAACTGCTCATAAAGGCCTCATTTTCTGGTTCCCTAGAGTGTCCTTTATATACAGGTTTGACTATATAACATATGAGATTTCACATTGTTAAATTCCCTTTCATTACAGGATATTATCAATGTATTGGTAAAGTACTGTGGTGTAAAGTTTCTGTCCATGTCTGTGGCAGGGTCGACATTGTTAATATCAGACTTTATACAGGCTGCAGGAGCTGTAATATCTGCTGTTGATGTCAATTCAGTAAGTCTAATAATCTAGAGGAGTTTTATTCATTTTGTACCTTACAATTTATGTGAGTCTGAATTGGTTCACTAGGACAAAAGTTCTGGTTGACAAATTGACTGGAGTTTTAGTTTTAGGAAGTAAATGTCCTATAGATATTGAATTTTATCACAAAGATTATTTTTGTACATAATTTAGTCTATAGAAAAGTTTTTTTGAAGGCTTATTGTTTTTCTTGTTTCTTACTATTCAAGAACATTATTATTTTGCAAATGCTTCCTAAACCATGCAGGTGCCTGGCTTGGTAGGATGAATCCTTTTCTAGTTATTGTTATAGAGTTCCAAAGACATGTTTGGGACCCAAAAGGATACAAATGATATTTCTAATATAGCACAATATGTGTTTTCATCAATTTATGAGAACTGCATTACTAGTGTAATGGTTAGAGTGCTCGCCGAGAATGTGGTAGATCTTTTGTTCGAACCCCGGTCAGGTCATACAGAAGAATATAAAATTGGTATTCATTGCATCTCCGCTTAGCAGGCAGCATTAAGGAGTACACGCAGAGACTGGTTGGCATGGAATCAGGATAATGTGTCCGAATGGAGCAACATATCTACCTGCAGACTGTTGTTTCAGTGAGCTAGCACTATACAAATCCAACTAAGCGTGTTTGTCTAATACAAATCGGACATCATCTCATGGAATATAACTTGTTCTTGCCCAATTTGTCATTTTCTGGCCTCGTTTTATACTAAAACTAAATCAGTATATCAATTGACATATGTCTATGTTTATTTCAGTGTCCAAGAACCGAAGCTGTCTCCATTTTGGGAGGATTAACATGTTTTCCAAATCATCTAACAGAATTTCAAGTTATTGATGCAACAACTTTAGCTTTAAAAAATTTACATTCAAAAGAATTCAAGGTATTATATTTATTAGGAATGATACACACAGATATTTACCATAGACTACAACATTTTTTATTTGCCTTCAATATTATGGAAACTGCATTGGTGGTGTAATGCTCGCCTTGAGTGTGCTAGATCGTGGGGTCAAGCCAGATCAGGTCAAACCAATGACTATAGATTTGGTATGTGTTGCTTCTCCACTAAGCACTCGGCATTAAGGAGAAAGAGCAAAGACTGGTTGGCTCTGAATCAGGATAATGTGTCCAATGGGGCGACATGTCTATCCACGGACTATTATTTCAGTGAACCAGCAATCCAACTAAGTGTGTTGGTCTAGTACAAAGTGTACCTCATCATCATCTCATTGAAAATTAACTTGTTCTCGCCAAGATGTAAAATTGCTGAGTTGGCGTTAAACAACAATCACTCACTCTCTCAATATTATGGATGACACTTTACTAATCATTTTCCCATCAGCAGTTATGATATCAAAAACAAATAGCATTAGTAGTTTTCTTAATAGACACTTTATCGTATAAGGTTATAATACAGAATTCTAAATTATCTGAAGCTCTATGTTTCAAGCGTAGAATTTCAGTTTTGTCAGTTACTTTATGTATGTATCATTTTTTAGCTCACCTTGCCAAAGGCAATGTGAGCTTTTGCCATCACTTTGCATCCGTCGTCCGTCGTCTGTCGTCCGTTAACTTTTCACATTTTAATCTTCTCCTCTGAAACCACTCGGCCAAATGAAGTGAAACTGGTAGGAAGCATCTATGGAATGTCCACTCTAAAGATTGCTCATTTTGTCCCAATCCGTTGACAAACATGGCCACCACAGGGAATTCTTGTTTCTGGTTAATTTCTAAAAAAAAATCTTCTCCTCTGAAACCACTTGGCCAAATGAACCGAAACTTGGTGGGAAGCACCTATGGAAGGTTCTGTATTAAGTTTCCTCAAAGCAGAATGAAAGGTGAGCGACACAGGCTCAGCCCACTGAGCCTCTAGTTTTTGTAGGAGCAGATAATGAATCATTTGTTAAGAGCTGGCAAGAAAGAACAGAATGGATATCCTAGGTACTATCATGTATATTATTATTCTCCTACAACAAGTGAAATAGCAATTGTGTGCAACAAGAATACGTGGTAAAACAAAAATCATAGAAATACATGTAAAGCATCTTTTGTACCATCACAGGAGTTCTCCATGAAATTGAAATATTTGTAGAATTTTTTTTATGTCTATTTCGCATTAATCTTTCCTGGTCAAATACCAGTCATGATCAAAATTACCTTTTGCTTCATATAAAAACACACTTTCCTTCAAGAAATAAAAAACATTAAAGAGATGATTTCAATTTTGACATTGTGAACTTTCCATTTTTATGTAGCAACAATTCCAGCAGTACTTGCATATGGAGTATATATATCTCAGTTGATCCGATCTTCCAGAGCTTGTGGTTCCTTTCATGATTTCCTTGATAGATGGTTGCTGCTAACAAGGAAGCTACTGAACCAATGGTTCCTAGTAGTTAAGCTGAAGTCATCACTTGGAAAGTTTTATAGTCGCCACAATGACATGGTTAACTATTACGGAATATCTGTGTAACAAATGACCACAGATATGTTACCTTGGTTATTAACAGAATCCGGTTCTTTCATCATTCATGACTTATCACCGGTAACATGACGGGTGCCACATGTGGAGCAGAAACTGCTTATCTTTCTGGAGCACATGAGTTCACCCCTGTTTATAGTGGGGTTTGTGTTCCTCGATATCTTTAATTTTCTGTGTAGTCATTTGTACAAGTAGGTCATTGTTTGTCCTTTTTCTTTTGGCCATTGTATTGTCTGTCCTTCTTTGATTTACAGCTTCTGTTTACCCCTTTGGTATCTTCAAACTTTTCTCAGAACAAATATAGCATCTAAGAGTTGAAGATCTAAGGATCACCAGGATAAAATGTTCTGTCATGTATAATAACAAACTTGGAAATTCTTTGGTTGTAATTGAACATATAAGAAAATTATTGTGCATCGTGTCTTGGACAAGTAGAATAGCAGTTTTAGATTGATATGTCAGGTAAAAAAAAAAATGGAAAAAAAGACCCTTTTGTCAGACAAAAGATTAAAATCATTATATTTCTTGTCATTCTTTTTAAAAATAAAAAAAATAAAATAGAAATGTACTTGATATATAGTATGCTTTTAAGAAAATGATGATCACATTATATATGAGTTCTATTTTTTACAGATCTGTGGCAGTGAGTGGTATTGGAATATTTCTGTATGAAGAATTAACTCATGGTACATTGCATCCTAAACTTAATGAAGCATTCATTGTTATCCTTGGTAATCTAAGGGTTAGTATATTTATAAATAAAATAAGATGGAGGGGGTGTAATAAGTTAAAGATATACTTTGTTATCTGAACTTTTGTATACATGTCATACTTTATTTAATTAGGTGTGATTTTGTTTAAAAAAAAAAAATGAGACATTTACAAGTATAGTTGAAGAGTTTGTTCTGATCAGAAAGGTAAATACTTTTAAATGATACGAGTAAGGATGTTTACGAACTTTGATGGGTACAAATAGTATTTATTATATAGATAGGTGTGAATTGTGGAGATTTATCCGTGAAATATATTCTGGTATCTCACATGTGAAATATCAGTTTTTTTCCCACCGGAACTACTTTTACACAACTATAAGTGTGGTGGTTGTGTCCCTTGTGTTACGGCGAATACACATACGATTGTAAACTGAAAAAATTCTGCGAAATGTCATTGACGACTTTGGCACATAACCAACATGAAGTCATTGACGTCATATGAAGACTTCCAGTTTGAAACGTAAAGATTAGACGTCATTTGTCTTCGTGTACGCTTCAATTTTGATCAAATTTAACTAAAATAAGTTTTCAAGGTAAGCATTTTAATTATTTTTGTGTATTGTTGTAAATATGACATGTAGGATTTCACATTTTCAAGATGGCAGACCCTTCCAGCTGAACCCCTTAGTATCATTGCTCGTAGATTCACACGTGTGGAATGAAATATACAAATAACAAAAATAATATATCAGAAATGTTGAAAGTCTATATAATAAACAGTATAACTAAATCATACATTTTGAATATCAAAATAAGACCACTCGTGATCGAATACGCATTAATGATTAAACTCGTGGACGGAGCCAGGTCCGCCCACTCGTTTAATCATTATGCGTACTTCGGTCACTCGTGGTCTTATTTAGATATTCAAAATCTACGATTAGTAATATACTATATGTCTTCCACTTACTAGATATACATATATGAATTTTCCAGTGATATGAAAGGTGAGAAAGAGAGTTGATGTTAAAAGTTAGGGGTTCAGGTTATGGTGTTTAACGCCATTTTCAACAATATTACAGTTATATCGTGACGGTCAGTTTTATTGTGGAGGAAACGGGAGTACCCACAGAAAATCAACGACCTGTCGCAAGTCACTGACGAACTTTATCACATAATGTTGTATTGAGTACACCTCGCCATGAGCGGGATTCGAACTCACAACTTTAATAGTGATAGGCACTGAATGCATAGGTAGTTGTAAATCCAACTTCCATATGATCACGACCACGACAGCCCCTATGTGTAAGGTAGGCTATTTTACTCTATTATTGTAGTTAGTTTTCTTTATATTAACCTATGTCTTATACTTGGTATTATTATTATTTCAGTGTGTGACCAGAAGTGTTGCCAAGGTTGCTACAGATATGTTAATTATGCTTGTGGATCATATAAAAGTACTGTTGGATTATCACCCAGAATTACCAAAGAGGATTATTGAGGTTAGTAATATCATGGTAATGGCGTCATGGATCACATGAAGGGTAACATGATCTTTTGTCATCATACTGCCTGTTGTCAGTTGTTTTTATGTGTATAGTTATGGACGTTGAAACCGTCAAAGATTTTTATTAGATAGCACTACAAAGTAACATTGGCTTGTTAGTAAAACTAATATTAAGTTATGTATTGCTCCTCCAATAACCAAAGTTTCCTTTTTAAAAATGTTATTCACAATTGTAACACTAAAAACAGTAGTTCATTTATGAAATATAACATTGTATTTATACAGGTTGTGATGGCTACAGTGTCCACATTAATCCCAGTGTCTGGAGTCACCAATTCTGAGGAAGAAAAGAAGGTAATTTTCTGACTGAGTCACAGCAAATTTCTTGGTTAAAATTTAGCAAATATTTTACTTTACTTGAAATTACCCTAGGGTTAAATGTGATTTTCTGTCATGCTCATTTTTTTCAGTTTATTATAACCCCACTTGTAGAGAGGGCTATATTGCAATCACCTTGTCCGTCCGTCTGTTCACACTTTCGTAACAGATATCTCAGCTTCTACTGGAAGAAATGATTGCACATCTACTTCCTGTTTACCGTGCGACTTACAAATGAACGAGTGGGGGTATTCTTAGCACGACGTAGCGTGCAACATCTTGTTTAAATTGGACATTTGTATGAATTGTAATTTTTTACATGCCATGAAATAGATGAAATACAGCTAACGTTGACGTTAGACACCAATCAATCAATCAATGAATTGTAATTCAATGAGAAACATTAGTAAGTTATCTCCCTTGTATGAATTGGTTAAGGGAGGTAATTGACTTGTTTTACTGTAGTGTATCAAATCTTTGTTTCAGTTAATTGTTTCTATGATGTTCTGTGTTGTGGACTGGTGTATGAAGATGCCTATTAATTCATTACTAGAGACCACAGATTCAGATAAAGGATGTATATATAAAGTCTTTCAGGTATGTAGGCCATTATTTTGCTTTGTGTTGATTTTTTTGCAATCTTGACATCATAGAAGCTTTTGTCAGTGACAGTTTATTTAGATAAGAACAAACAAGGTCTTATTCGTCTGGGGAACTCAGTTTATTTCTACCCACTATCAAGCTCAAAATATTTACATGGAAACTACTGGAATTATTGTGAATTTCCAATGTTAATGGACATAAATATAAGGTATGAAGTATAAACAAATATATTTTGATGGACAAGTTGAACGAAATGTGTGTAAAATAAAATATCTAAAATAAGTATCTTAATGGATACAAAATACGTTTTTATTTCAGTGAGTTTGAAAGTATTGCTCTCATTTTTGTAATTGTTATATTATGTGGTATCATAGAGAAGAATCGTATTATAGGATTAAACGCATTTTTTCCATTGATGTGTGTCGGCCATGAATAACAAAATGTAACTTTGTTTTCCTACTTTAAACTAGACGGTGATGTAATTAAGTTACTGATATTTTCCAATTTGATGGCATTTTGCATTTAGTTACTCAAACAAGTAAAATGCCCACAAAATAGTAAAATAAATCAGTAACCAGCTTGTGTCAATCAGCGTCCCTTGTAAACAACGTCACAGGATGACGATATATTACAAAAGTCAAAGTCGATAGATGGTTGTCTTAAGTATTTTTTCCGGAATTTTTTTTTTATGTCAACAATACAAGCTTTTTTTTTCATTGGCATTTATTTTTTTATTTAATATCTAACAATAATTGTCGATTATTAACAATAAACACTGTTTCTTTTATCTTTTTTTATTAAACGGGAATCCAAGCCGCCATTTTGTTTACATTACGAAAAAAGTAGTCCGGTGAACATCGTCTATCGAAAAATAAATTGACAAAACCCCGCCTCCGTAAGCGCTTATACCCAATCAGAGTATAGGATTTCTAATTATGTAAATCATATAAGAATTATTTATTAATGAAACTTTTGTGCTTTTTTCATGTACTGGTAAGTATTGAAAGTATTGCTCTGTGTAACTTGATAGTCATATGTTTTATAGATGATGAATTATGCTGTATCTGGTCATTCAGAGGAGTCGTATATATATCTACATACATTTGTTTGTGTGTATTATTGCTCCCTCTAACTTGATAGTGTAATATGTTTTGTAGATGTTAAATTGTGCTGTATTTGGCAGTACATAGGAAGTCATACATTGTGTTTTCTTGTGTAGTATTGCTTTCTCTAACATGACAGTGTAATATGTTTTGTAGATGTTAAATTATGCTGTTTCTGGTCATACAGAAGAGTCACTAAGTCAGGTTAAACAGTCATTGATAGGAATGATACAAGATTTTGACTTTGACAACCTTAAAGCTTTAACAAACAATTTTACCAGGAGGCCTAGTCCAGATAAAATGTCTAGTCGGTCAACTAATAGTCCTAAACCAGAATCTCTTGATACAGTCAAACTGGCTGCTAAAACTGTAAGTTAAAATGAAGATTGGAGATTTTTTTTTATGTTCATACCTATATTTATTGAGTATACAGTCAAACCTGTCTATAGTGACCATTGAAGGGAATTCTCAAAAAGGTCCCATAAGACAGGGAGTCTTTATATAGAGGTTATGATATTTGCTCCCAAGATCTCGAGAGTAAAAACCTAGTTCGAGTATATAATCCGCATCAACTTTTAACCCGTTCGTGTGGAGGACAAATGCATGAATAAAGCTTAAAATCTTGCAAGAAAAATGTGTAATGCAATGAAAAACTTGTTCAATTATCGTTAAATATTTCCGTCCTTTGTGGGTGACATTTAGGGGGAAAAAAAAGAAAAATTATATTAAATTATCGACTTTTTTTACTTTCTTTCAACCGCTATTGTTATTTTGATTGTTATCGTAATTACTCGCCGGTAGCTATAAATAGCCTCATCACACAATCAGCCCGTGATTACCATGATCTGTTACCACACTCTAAACAAATGTTAAAGAAATATTTCCCCAGAACCAGTACTTTATAATTCAATAATTTTAGAAAACCTGATTATTTATTTATAAAAGTGAAAGATTAAAACAGTATTTGCTATAGTAAGCAATTTTAAATATCTGATATAATAAGCAATTTTAAATAAGAAATAAACAAAACAATAATAAATCTATTTTTATCACGTGTACAACTTACCTGTAAAATTTCGGGAGTGAGGGTGAAGAAAACATAGATGTTATCAGTAGATCATGCAAATATCGGCTAGAGGGATAGCTGAATCAGCTGGGCAAAACAGAAATAAAATGTAATTTATTTTATTAATATAAATATAAATTGTTCCAAAGTCGGGACTGTGTTTGTTTATTTATTGTCTAACTTCCGGTTTGATAATAATCTTCTAATAGTCGTTATGCATACGATTTTCAGCCATAGAACACGGTCATTAGACAGTGAGTGGTTATATAAAGGTCAAATGCACGGGAAAACGCTGGGGAGGAATAAATAAGGTCGAATAACAAAGGAAGCCGTTATACAGAGAGGGTCTCTAAGACAAGTTTGACTGTAATTTATTTTTTTACTTTTCATGATAGATGTAGTTCATTTAGTGCATTGAATATATTGCCACGATAAAACTGAAATATTGTTGAAAGTGGCGTTAAACACCATAACCCAAGCTATAGTGCATTGGAAATATCAATATCAGTCTTTGCCTTAATTTTTGTCACCTACTTGCCCGAAAACCAAATTTAGAAAGAAAATTATATTTATTCAAACAAATTCTTTCATAATTTTCACTTGTCCGAATCAAGTTTTACTTGTCCCGGGCTTCGGGCAAGTGGGTTAGCGCAAAGACTGCAATATTGTCTAATTTTATGAATATTTCACTTTTATTGTTGTACCCCCCAAAAAAAACAACGAAAAACAAAGCAACAAGTTAAACATCAAAGAATAAATACCTAGTATTAAACTATTTAAGATTATTTTATTGGTATTGTATATTGAATTTCCTGTAAGTGGTGTGTACATTAAAACATTTAAGGAATATTTGAAATTGTTGAACAGGTTATACGATATAACCCGGTTTGGGTCAGTTTATGCTCAATGAACCACGAAGCGGTTTATGAAAAGCGTAAACTGACCCAAACCAGGTTATGCAAGTATAACCTGTTCAACAATTTCAAATATTCCATATCATTTAATTTTTACAACAAAATTTAATGATTCCTCTATTTTAATTACGATTATTTCATGTGACTTTGAATTTGTCGTTGGCGGATGAACACGTTGGTGACGTCACAATACCAACCCAGGTTATCGAGTATAACCAAAATTTTCTCCAGGTGGATTAGCCAATCAGATTGAAATATTCAAATCAAATTAAATTATTAATAGTTGAATTTAATACAAATAATATGTGCCATATTTAACATATTGAGAAAACGAATACATGTTAATTTTAATTATGTCTCCCCTTCGAACGAAGGGAGACATATTGTTTTAGTCTGATTTTTTCTTCCGCTTCTTCTTCTTCTCAGCGAAGCTTGTCCGGACCATAACATTTTTTTTCTTTCCAGATAGGTCAATGATATTTGGTATATTGGTGCATGACCATAAGGCGGTGTGTCGCGTACCGTAATGACCTTCGTGGGACCTTGGCCTTTGACCTCAAGGTCAAATAATTGTTTTTTAAATAGTATTTATTTGGTATGTGGGTGCATGACCATAAGGCAGTGTGTCGCATACCGTAATGACCTTCGTGGGACTTTGACCTCAAGGTCAAATAATTGTTTTTTAAATAGTATTTTCTTGTCTGGGCCATAACATTTTTGTCTTTTGAGATAGGTCAATGATATTTGGTATGTGGGTGCATGACCATAAGGTGGTGTGTCGCGTACCGTAATGACCTTCGTGGGACCTTGGCCTTTGACCTCAAGGTCAAATAATTGTTTTTTAAATAGTATTTTCTTGCCTGGGCTATAACATTTTTGTCTTTCGAGATAGGTTGTTGTACAGATGGCCGCATTAAGGGGAGACATAAGTTTTAGGTATCTAAAACAGTTCATCCTAGTTTTTTTTTTATTACTGATGATAAAATAATTATTTTATACCATTATTTTATGGCATTTGTTTCTTTCACAGCTTATAAATCATCTAGTCAACCATTTGTGCCATTTTCCTATGGGATCTGGAGCTTCCAGAATTAACAGCTCAGTACAGGAATTTCATGATCGAGATGAAGCTATGTGTGAGGACTTGAAGTCAGAATTGTTTTTTACACCTAATTTACAGGTAAGATATGTATGATTAAAATATATCAAAGTTGAATATAGTTCAAGATTGATACTTTCATAATGAGAACTACTTTTTACCCTTGGGTAATCAAGGAGGGAGGAATCTGCCAACAACTGTGTAGGAATAAGATAATAAATTAATATCTAAGGGTCCTTCATCATAAACTTATGTGCTTTAGTGGTTAAGGTGATTAATCAGTATCCTATTCCAATGGGCTACAACTCAGTCCCAGATTACTATGAAGTTTGTGTGATTTGTAACTTCAGTGAGGATGTTCTCTAGAATATATATTACAGAAGCATTATTGTTTTCTAAAGATTTGTGCTTTTCTATAGCTTGGTGGGTATCTACAGAAACTGGGAGTTCCTCTGCCACTAAACTGTATTGCCATAATAATTTTGAAAGAAATGTTGAAAGTGGCATTAGTAAAACATTCATTCAAGACAACAGAAACATTCTTATGAAGAGTAGCTTTATACTGATTTATACAATCTATTCAATTCATTTTTTTTTCTTTTTTCAGTTTTTCATTTTGAATAAAAGAACACTGATATCTTTCGTTGAGCTTCCTGCTCTGGTAAGTTTGACTTTATTTTTATTTTGTGGAGTCCAAGATTTATCATTAGACATGTGTGTCTATTGTAAACGGTCCAGGAACATACGTGACCATCAATTTATTTAGTTTTAGGCATCTTCAATATTAAATATTTATTGCTAGGCCGAAAACAATGTTTCAAATAAATAATTTGACATTACTCATTGGTTTATAGCTTATTATGATTTAATATAAAATCATCATAATATTTATATGCTACCTTATTGTTGTTGACTTGTTTTTTTATTGTTTAAAGATGCTTCCCAAACAGCATTGATAGCTATGATTTTTTTTAATATCAACAAAACATGTTAGATAATTGTTCATATATGAAATTATTGTTTGGTCAATTCTACAAAGGGGCTGTCGTGGTCGTGATTGTATGGTAGTTGGATTTATAACTATCTATGCAATCAGTGCCTATCACCACTAACGTTGTGAGTTCGAACCCCGTTCAGGCAAGGTGTACTTGATACAACATTATCCGCTACTCCGGTTTCCTCCACTAAAACAACTCGCCGCCACGATATAACTGAAATATTGTTGAAAGTGGTGTTAAACACCATAAACCTAACCTAACCTAACCTCAATTCTACTAAAATGTTCATTCATGTAAGTATAATTATGTATAATTTGTATGGACAATTTTCAAATATTTTTTTATCCATAGTTTTCCTACTTTTGAAATTTTGTAGTTTTCCTCTTTAAATGGTTTGAACTCTTTAATCGCATCGTTGGTGTAAAGGTTAGATTGTAGAGTGTGGTAATTTGTGGGTTCAATCACAGGTCAGTTCAAGCCAAAGGCTGTTGGTATTTGCTGCTTAGTATGAAGAAACTACTGTATTCAGTTGTTATACATGCATATTAAATATTGCCCTGTTGTCTCGAAATTATAGAAATGTCAATTTTTTTATCATAAACATTAGTATTAGAGTCAAACTTGTATATAAAGGGCAATCAAGGGAACCTGTATATAAAGGGCAATCAAGGGAACCTGTATATAAAAGGCAATCAAGGGAACCTGTATATAAAAGGCAATCAAGGGAACTTGAAAATGTGGCTTTTATGAACAGTTGCCCTTGATATACAGGTCAAAATTATATGCAATATTCATTAATGGGGAAAATGAGA
This sequence comes from Bathymodiolus brooksi, assembly GCA_963680875.1. Taxonomy (NCBI): domain Eukaryota; kingdom Metazoa; phylum Mollusca; class Bivalvia; order Mytilida; family Modiolidae; genus Bathymodiolus; species Bathymodiolus brooksi. The sequence continues at coordinate 59,577,477 of OY804576.1, read as the reverse complement.
CTGCCCTTTATAGACTGATTTGCTATATAGAGGTGTCCTTTAAGGCAGGTTTGACTTTATTTGATTGTTTATTTCACACAGGTGAATGCCCCTGGTGGTGGAGTAACAGCTGGACTGACCACTGCTAAGACTGTGTGTAGAGTAGTACTCAGAGATCTTACTGGCAAATACTCATGGGATAGTTCTATATTGTATGCACCACCCTGGTGTCAACAAGGATCGTCACTTACTAGTATGTTTTTAAATAGACAATCTTATTAAAATTTAGTTGTTTGTTGGCTCTTTTTATGCCCCCACTTCTAGGCAGCAGGTGGATTAAGTTTTACCCATGTCCGTACATCCTACATTTGGTTTCTGATCAATAACTTACAAAAATCATTTGAAATTTATACACAAGGTCAAAGACTATAAAAGAAAGGTCAGTTTCGATTTGGACTTTTTCTGTTTTGGAGTTATGGCCCTTGTTTACTTTAGCTTCTATGTTCTATGGACAAATTCTTCCATTTAATTTTTTTTTTAATCCATTAAACATATAATAACATTCTGTATTTGGTCAAATTGGAGGTTACAGTTCAAACTAATCAGAGATGAGCTTACAAAAGTGTGTAGTATTGTAAACAGCATAGTGGTTTATGAAAAAGTCGAAATATTCCAAATATAAATGAAATGTTATCTGATGTGACACTCTACACGATGTTGTTAGATAGTAGTAGACTGCCAGATAAAGATAAAAATAAAAGATACCTCTCAAACATCTGATTTTAAGTTGGTTGATATATATGGAATAACGGCACAACCATCTATAAATTAAAACTTAAGTTCTCCTCTTAAAGAATATTCATATGTTTATTAATTTGTTTATATAGGCAATTGGTCAAAATTGTTCAATTAGATAATTAGACCTATTTGTTCAGTTAGGTAATTGGACAAATTGTTCAGTGAGGTAATTGGTCAAATTTGTTCAGTTAGGTTATTGATCAAATTGTTCAGTTAGTTAATTGATCAAATTGTTCAGTTATGTTATTGGTCAAATTTTTCAGTTAGTTAAATGGTTAAATTGTTCAGTTAGTTAATTGATCAAATTGTTCAGTTAGGTAACTAGTGCTATTTGTTCAGTTAGGTAATTAGTTCTATTTGTTCAGTTAGGTAATTAGTTCTATTTGTTCAGTTAGGTAATTGGTTCTATTTGTTCAGTTAGGTAATTGGTTCTATTTGTTCAGTTAGTTAATTGATCAAATTGTTCAGTTAGGTAATTAGTTCTATTTGTTCAGTTAGGTAATTGGTTCTATTTGTTCAGTTAGGTAATTGGTTCTATTTGTTCAGTTAGGTAATTGGTTCTTATCTATTTGTTCAGTTAGGTAATTGGTTCTATTTGTTCAGTTAGGTAATTGGTTCTATTTGTTCAGTTAGATAATTAGTTCTATTTGTTCAGTTAGGTAATTGGTTCGGTTTGTTCAGTTAGTTAATTGATCAAATTGTTCAGTTAGGTAATTAGTTCTATTTGTTCAGTTAGGTAATTGGTTCTATTTGTTCAGTTAGGTAATTGGTTCTATTTGTTCAGTTAGGTAATTGGTTCTATTTGTTCAGTTAGGTAATTGGTTCTATTTGTTCAGTTAGGTAATTAGTTCTATTTGTTCAGTTAGATAATTGGTTCTATTTGTTCAGTTAGGTAATTGGTTCTATTTGTTCAGTTAGGTAATTAGTTCTATTTGTTCAGTTAGGTAATTGGTTCTATTTGTTCAGTTAGGTAATTGGTTCTATTTGTTCAGTTAGTTAATTGATCAAATTGTTCAGTTAGGTAATTAGTTCTATTTGTTCAGTTAGGTAATTGGTTCTATTTGTTCAGTTAGGTAATTGGTTCTATTTGTTCAGTTAGGTAATTGGTTCTTATCTATTTGTTCAGTTAGGTAATTGGTTCTATTTGTTCAGTTAGGTAATTGGTTCTATTTGTTCAGTTAGATAATTAGTTCTATTTGTTCAGTTAGGTAATTGGTTCGGTTTGTTCAGTTAGTTAATTGATCAAATTGTTCAGTTAGGTAATTAGTTCTATTTGTTCAGTTAGGTAATTGGTTCTATTTGTTCAGTTAGGTAATTGGTTCTATTTGTTCAGTTAGGTAATTGGTTCTATTTGTTCAGTTAGGTAATTGGTTCTATTTGTTCAGTTAGGTAATTAGTTCTATTTGTTCAGTTAGATAATTGGTTCTATTTGTTCAGTTAGGTAATTGGTTCTATTTGTTCAGTTAGGTAATTAGTTCTATTTGTTCAGTTAGGTAATTGGTTCTATTTGTTCAGTTAGGTAATTGGTTCTATTTGTTCAGTTAGGTAATTAGTTCTATTTGTTCAGTTAGGTAATTGGTTCTATTTGTTCAGTTAGGTAATTGGTTCTATTTGTTCAGTTAGGTAATTGGTTCTATTTGTTCAGTTAGGTAATTGGTTCTATTTGTTCAGTTAGGTAATTGGTTCTATTTGTTCAGTTAGGTAATTGGTTTTATTTGTTCAGTTAGGTAATTGGTTCTATTTGTTCAGTTAGGTAATTGGTTCTATTTGTTCAGTTAGGTAATTGGTTCTATTTGTTCAGTTAGGTAATTGGTTCTATTTGTTCAGTTAGGTAATTGGTTCTATTTGTTCAGTTAGATAATTGATTCTATTTGTTCAGTTAGGTAATTGGTTCTATTTGTTCAGTTAGTTAATTGATCAAATTGTTCAGTTAGGTAATTAGTTCTATTTGTTCAGTTAGGTAATTGGTTCTATTTGTTCAGTTAGGTAATTGGTTCTATTTGTTCAGTTAGATAATTGGTTCTATTTGTTCAGTTAGGTAATTGGTTCTGTTTGTTCGGTTAGGTAATTAGTTCTATTTGTTCAGTTAGGTAATTGGTTCTATTTGTTCAGTTAGGTAATTAGTTCTATTTGTTCAGTTAGGTAATTAGTTCTATTTGTTCAGTTAGGTAATTGGTTCTATTTGTTCAGTTAGGTAATTGGTTCTATTTGTTCAGTTAGGTAATTAGTTCTATTTGTTCAGTTAGGTAATTGGTTCTATTTGTTCAGTTAGGTAATTAGTTCTATTTGTTCAGTTAGGTAATTAGTTCTATTTGTTCAGTTAGGTAATTAGTTCTATTTGTTCAGTTAGGTAATTGGTTCTATTTGTTCAGTTAGGTAATTGGTTCTATTTGTTCAGTTAGGTAATTGGTTCTGTTTGTTCAGTTAGGTAATTAGTTCTATTTGTTCAGTTAGGTAATTGGTTCTATTTGTTCAGTTAGGTAATTAGTTCTATTTGTTCAGTTAGGTAATTAGTTCTATTTGTTCAGTTAGGTAATTGGTTCTATTTGTTCAGTTAGGTAATTGGTTCTATTTGTTCAGTTAGGTAATTGGTTCTATTTGTTCAGTTAGGTAATTGGTTCTATTTGTTCAGTTAGGTAATTAGTTCTATTTGTTCAGTTAGGTAATTAGTTCTATTTGTTCAGTTAGGTAATTGGTTCTATTTGTTCAGTTAGGTAATTAGTTCTATTTGTTCAGTTAGGTAATTGGTTCTATTTGTTCAGTTAGGTAATTGGTTCTATTTGTTCAGTTAGATAATTAGTTCTATTTGTTCAGTTAGGTAATTGGTTCGGTTTGTTCAGTTAGTTAATTGATCAAATTGTTCAGTTAGGTAATTAGTTCTATTTGTTCAGTTAGGTAATTGGTTCTATTTGTTCAGTTAGGTAATTGGTTCTATTTGTTCAGTTAGGTAATTGGTTCTATTTGTTCAGTTAGGTAATTGGTTCTATTTGTTCAGTTAGGTAATTAGTTCTATTTGTTCAGTTAGATAATTGGTTCTATTTGTTCAGTTAGGTAATTGGTTCTATTTGTTCAGTTAGGTAATTAGTTCTATTTGTTCAGTTAGGTAATTGGTTCTATTTGTTCAGTTAGGTAATTGGTTCTATTTGTTCAGTTAGTTAATTGATCAAATTGTTCAGTTAGGTAATTAGTTCTATTTGTTCAGTTAGGTAATTGGTTCTATTTGTTCAGTTAGGTAATTGGTTCTATTTGTTCAGTTAGGTAATTGGTTCTTATCTATTTGTTCAGTTAGGTAATTGGTTCTATTTGTTCAGTTAGGTAATTGGTTCTATTTGTTCAGTTAGATAATTAGTTCTATTTGTTCAGTTAGGTAATTGGTTCGGTTTGTTCAGTTAGTTAATTGATCAAATTGTTCAGTTAGGTAATTAGTTCTATTTGTTCAGTTAGGTAATTGGTTCTATTTGTTCAGTTAGGTAATTGGTTCTATTTGTTCAGTTAGGTAATTGGTTCTATTTGTTCAGTTAGGTAATTGGTTCTATTTGTTCAGTTAGGTAATTAGTTCTATTTGTTCAGTTAGATAATTGGTTCTATTTGTTCAGTTAGGTAATTGGTTCTATTTGTTCAGTTAGGTAATTAGTTCTATTTGTTCAGTTAGGTAATTGGTTCTATTTGTTCAGTTAGGTAATTGGTTCTATTTGTTCAGTTAGGTAATTAGTTCTATTTGTTCAGTTAGGTAATTGGTTCTATTTGTTCAGTTAGGTAATTGGTTCTATTTGTTCAGTTAGGTAATTGGTTCTATTTGTTCAGTTAGGTAATTGGTTCTATTTGTTCAGTTAGGTAATTGGTTCTATTTGTTCAGTTAGGTAATTGGTTTTATTTGTTCAGTTAGGTAATTGGTTCTATTTGTTCAGTTAGGTAATTGGTTCTATTTGTTCAGTTAGGTAATTGGTTCTATTTGTTCAGTTAGGTAATTGGTTCTATTTGTTCAGTTAGGTAATTGGTTCTATTTGTTCAGTTAGATAATTGATTCTATTTGTTCAGTTAGGTAATTGGTTCTATTTGTTCAGTTAGTTAATTGATCAAATTGTTCAGTTAGGTAATTAGTTCTATTTGTTCAGTTAGGTAATTGGTTCTATTTGTTCAGTTAGGTAATTAGTTCTATTTGTTCAGTTAGGTAATTGGTTCTATTTGTTCAGTTAGGTAATTGGTTCTATTTGTTCAGTTAGGTAATTAGTTCTATTTGTTCAGTTAGGTAATTGGTTCTATTTGTTCAGTTAGGTAATTAGTTCTATTTGTTCAGTTAGGTAATTAGTTCTATTTGTTCAGTTAGGTAATTAGTTCTATTTGTTCAGTTAGGTAATTGGTTCTATTTGTTCAGTTAGGTAATTGGTTCTATTTGTTCAGTTAGGTAATTGGTTCTGTTTGTTCAGTTAGGTAATTAGTTCTATTTGTTCAGTTAGGTAATTGGTTCTATTTGTTCAGTTAGGTAATTAGTTCTATTTGTTCAGTTAGGTAATTAGTTCTATTTGTTCAGTTAGGTAATTGGTTCTATTTGTTCAGTTAGGTAATTGGTTCTATTTGTTCAGTTAGGTAATTGGTTCTATTTGTTCAGTTAGGTAATTGGTTCTATTTGTTCAGTTAGGTAATTAGTTCTATTTGTTCAGTTAGGTAATTAGTTCTATTTGTTCAGTTAGGTAATTGGTTCTATTTGTTCAGTTAGGTAATTAGTTCTATTTGTTCAGTTAGGTAATTGGTTCTATTTGTTCAGTTAGGTAATTGGTTCTATTTGTTCAGTTAGATAATTAGTTCTATTTGTTCAGTTAGGTAATTGGTTCGGTTTGTTCAGTTAGTTAATTGATCAAATTGTTCAGTTAGGTAATTAGTTCTATTTGTTCAGTTAGGTAATTGGTTCTATTTGTTCAGTTAGGTAATTGGTTCTATTTGTTCAGTTAGGTAATTGGTTCTATTTGTTCAGTTAGGTAATTGGTTCTATTTGTTCAGTTAGGTAATTAGTTCTATTTGTTCAGTTAGATAATTGGTTCTATTTGTTCAGTTAGGTAATTGGTTCTATTTGTTCAGTTAGGTAATTAGTTCTATTTGTTCAGTTAGGTAATTGGTTCTCTTTGTTCAGTTAGGTAATTGGTTCTATTTGTTCAGTTAGTTAATTGATCAAATTGTTCAGTTAGGTAATTAGTTCTATTTGTTCAGTTAGGTAATTGGTTCTATTTGTTCAGTTAGGTAATTGGTTCTATTTGTTCAGTTAGGTAATTGGTTCTTATCTATTTGTTCAGTTAGGTAATTGGTTCTATTTGTTCAGTTAGGTAATTGGTTCTATTTGTTCAGTTAGATAATTAGTTCTATTTGTTCAGTTAGGTAATTGGTTCGGTTTGTTCAGTTAGTTAATTGATCAAATTGTTCAGTTAGGTAATTAGTTCTATTTGTTCAGTTAGGTAATTGGTTCTATTTGTTCAGTTAGGTAATTGGTTCTATTTGTTCAGTTAGGTAATTGGTTCTATTTGTTCAGTTAGGTAATTGGTTCTATTTGTTCAGTTAGGTAATTAGTTCTATTTGTTCAGTTAGATAATTGGTTCTATTTGTTCAGTTAGGTAATTGGTTCTATTTGTTCAGTTAGGTAATTAGTTCTATTTGTTCAGTTAGGTAATTGGTTCTATTTGTTCAGTTAGGTAATTGGTTCTATTTGTTCAGTTAGGTAATTAGTTCTATTTGTTCAGTTAGGTAATTGGTTCTATTTGTTCAGTTAGGTAATTGGTTCTATTTGTTCAGTTAGGTAATTGGTTCTATTTGTTCAGTTAGGTAATTGGTTCTATTTGTTCAGTTAGGTAATTGGTTCTATTTGTTCAGTTAGGTAATTGGTTTTATTTGTTCAGTTAGGTAATTGGTTCTATTTGTTCAGTTAGGTAATTGGTTCTATTTGTTCAGTTAGGTAATTGGTTCTATTTGTTCAGTTAGGTAATTGGTTCTATTTGTTCAGTTAGGTAATTGGTTCTATTTGTTCAGTTAGATAATTGATTCTATTTGTTCAGTTAGGTAATTGGTTCTATTTGTTCAGTTAGTTAATTGATCAAATTGTTCAGTTAGGTAATTAGTTCTATTTGTTCAGTTAGGTAATTGGTTCTATTTGTTCAGTTAGGTAATTGGTTCTATTTGTTCAGTTAGATAATTGGTTCTATTTGTTCAGTTAGGTAATTGGTTCTGTTTGTTCGGTTAGGTAATTAGTTCTATTTGTTCAGTTAGGTAATTGGTTCTATTTGTTCAGTTAGGTAATTAGTTCTATTTGTTCAGTTAGGTAATTAGTTCTATTTGTTCAGTTAGGTAATTGGTTCTATTTGTTCAGTTAGGTAATTGGTTCTATTTGTTCAGTTAGGTAATTAGTTCTATTTGTTCAGTTAGGTAATTGGTTCTATTTGTTCAGTTAGGTAATTAGTTCTATTTGTTCAGTTAGGTAATTAGTTCTATTTGTTCAGTTAGGTAATTAGTTCTATTTGTTCAGTTAGGTAATTGGTTCTATTTGTTCAGTTAGGTAATTGGTTCTATTTGTTCAGTTAGGTAATTGGTTCTGTTTGTTCAGTTAGGTAATTAGTTCTATTTGTTCAGTTAGGTAATTGGTTCTATTTGTTCAGTTAGGTAATTAGTTCTATTTGTTCAGTTAGGTAATTAGTTCTATTTGTTCAGTTAGGTAATTGGTTCTATTTGTTCAGTTAGGTAATTGGTTCTATTTGTTCAGTTAGGTAATTGGTTCTATTTGTTCAGTTAGGTAATTGGTTCTATTTGTTCAGTTAGGTAATTAGTTCTATTTGTTCAGTTAGGTAATTAGTTCTATTTGTTCAGTTAGGTAATTGGTTCTATTTGTTCAGTTAGGTAATTAGTTCTATTTGTTCAGTTAGGTAATTGGTTCTATTTGTTCAGTTAGGTAATTGGTTCTATTTGTTCAGTTAGGTAATTGGTTCTATTTGTTCAGTTAGGTAATTAGTTCTATTTGTTCAGTTAGGTAATTGGTTCTATTTGTTCAGTTAGGTAAATGGTTCTATTTGTTCAGTTAGGTAATTGGTTCTATTTGTTCAGTTAGGTAATTGGTTCTATTTGTTCAGTTAGGTAATTGGTTCTAATTGTTCAGTTAGATAATTGGTCATACTTAGTTCATTATATTTAATAATCATACATTATTTGGTCTTACATCTGTCATTTGCATGTATATCTTTATTATCTGCATGTAAATCTGACAAACTTTTACAATTTTCCTTAACATTTTGAAATCTTTAATATCAAAGTTGCTATTATAAAGCAAAATATTATGTACCAGCCATATGTATCTATTACTTGAAATAATTATGATCGGCAACAATATCAGACTGATTAATATTTGTTTGTGTCTGATTTTTCACAGATGCTAAAGCATTACTAGATATATGTATAGATAGTGAACGGGAGCCTTTATTGATCCAGGAAGAGGAGTCAGCAATTCCTGTTGCTCTGCATCGTTCAACATCACAGATTCCGTACCATCAAACAAATGAAGATGAGGAGTTTGACAATTTGAATGATGTAGGTTTATATATATATATAAGGAACTACGCTGAAAATACATGAAACATTATGACATATAGAAAGTACTTTTGTTTTATCTTTCAAATTATTTATTTTGTCACAAGCCACATGCATGCATTGCTTTTCAGAAGATTCTCCTGAAAATACTTTTTGGTCAATTCTAATTAAATTTTATTACATTTTGATCAGATGATGATAGTTTTCTATTAGACCATCATGCCCAGTTGGATGTTTATAGTGCTAGCTCACTAAAACAACAGTCCATGTGTAGACATGCCACTTCACTCTTGACACATTTTCCTGATTTCGAGTCAACCAGTCGAGCAGACTAAATGCTGCATGCTTAGTGGAGAAGCACCAAATACCAGTTGTATAGATTTTATTTGACCTGACAGGGACTTGAACCCACGATCAACTGAACTCGAGGAGAACCATTACACCACGGATGTTGTTAGGAAGAATAGAACTCTTCTTGTTTAGTTCAATTTACTTTATTCATATCTTAACTTTTTTAGTTCGAATATCGCTTAGGCGAGGTGTACTTGATACAACATTTTGTGATAGTTCGTCAGTGACTTGCGGCAGGTTGGTGGTTTTCGCTGGGTGCTCAGTTTTCCTCTAACAATAAAACTGACTGCCACGATGTAAATGAAATATTGTTGAAATTGACGTTAAACACCACAACCCTAACCTTAAACCCTCTATTCCTGTCAATTTTAGCTTCTTGGTTACATTGGTCATACAAGTCCAGAGTGTATCTTGGATCCTGGTATGCCCCTAAACATTGAAGCTCCAATTCCTGAAGGTTTAAGTGAAGAAGCTGAATCTGTAGTTACTGATATGGTGATCGAACAAAAGGAAGGAGAGATTGAATATTATCAGAAACACAAAAATAATCAGAGGTATGTAACTATAATATACCCTTAAGAAAGAAAAAAAAATGAGGGTAATATTATATATTCAGATACATTTAATTTATTTTCTGAATAAAGCAATATTTAGCTTTCGCTTAAAAGAAATACATCTTTTATATTAATTGTTTTCCAATTGTTTTCAGTGTTATTTCTTATACCAATGATGTTTTTTTCTCAAATGCTTGTTTAGGATTTTAACACTAATAAGAGCATTTGAATTCTTTTTCAAACTATTTTCAGCAATTACTTGGTGATGCAATATTTTTAATCATCTTAATTATGTGATCGAAGTTTCAAAAATATACATTTGTTACATAATATTGGAATACTGTTTGGGACCTAGGTATTAAGTGTCAACCTACCTTTTCAAGTTAATTGATAATATTTTCTTAGAATACAATTATTTCTAGATGTGGGTACCAATCTTTTAGTACTTCTTGTGTTAAATTTTATTATCATAATCAGTTGATGGATCAGTTACTGTCTAGGTACATTAAAAACCTATGAATACTTGTATGTATGCAGTGTACATACTGATAACACAACAGCAGATTTCATCAAATGTTTTTGAAATTGTATCCAAAGAATCTGTGATTATTCTAGCTTATTGGAGTCACTAAAAATCTGTATATTTTTCTTAACAAATTTGAATTACATGGAAGTCAATTGGAGAAGGATAGGATTCTACATGTCAATAATAAATTGAAGCAAATTTGACAAGTGAAATATGCTGAAAATTTTGTAAATGTCATAATTATGGTATGTAATTGGCCCCTTTTGGGTGAATAAGTATTCTTTTTGTTCTTGCAACTATTAATATACTAATTTCAATGTGGACAAATGTGATATCATGATATAATTATTTATCCTGCACTTTGTTCTATTTGAGCACTGCCACGATATAGCTGAAATATTATTGAAAGTGGCATTAAACACTATGACCCTAACAACCCCCTCTATTTGAGCAGCCAAATTTCATTGTCTGGATAACTTTTTTTATATACTGTCACTGACCGAAATATGGATTTTTCTGGTACCCCTGTCATATGTTACCTGTTGAGCTTTGGGAACCTGGTTGTAAATCCAGTCATTTCCTGTTGACAGAAGGGACAATCAAAGGATAATTATATAATTTTATTATTTAATTATCCCCTCGCCAACGAAGTTGCGAAGGGATATAGTAACGCTACCTTCCGTCCGTCCGTCACATCCTTGTGAACACTCTAGGATCAACATCATTCAATGGATTTTGACCAAACTTGGTACATATTTAGTCCTTAAGAGAATCTGGAACCCTATTGATTTTCAAGGTCAAAGGTCAAGGTCACCGGGTCAAATTTTTACCACATAACATCCTTGTGAACACTTTAAAATCAACATTCTTCAATGGATTTTGATTAAACTTGGTACATACTTAGTCCTTAGGAGAGTCTGGAACCCTATTGATTTTCAAGGTCAAAGGTCAATGTCACCGGGTCAAATTTTTACTGCGTAACATCCTTGTGAACACTCTAGAATCAACATCCTTCAATGGAATTTGACCAAACTTGGTACATACATAGTCCTTAGGAGAGTCTGGAACCCTATTGATTTTCAAGGTCAAAGGTCAAGGTCACCGGGTCAAATTTTTACTGCATAACATCCTTGTGAACACTAGAATCAAGATCCTTGAATGGATTTTGACCAAACTTGGTATATACTTAGTCCTTAGGAGTCTGGAACCCTATTGATTTTCAAGGTCATAGGTTAAGGTCACAGGGTCTAATTTTTAGGCGAGGGGATACGCCACGCTTTGTGTTGCCCTTGTTCAAAATATAAACGTCGATGGATTAATGTGATTTTTGTGCAGGATAAACACAATAGTAATGCAGTGTCTTGAAATATAAAGTTTATGTGTATTAGGCACAAAACTGAGGAAGGAAGGCTCTATGAACCTTTATCCCAGTTTTTAACCCTCATACACATAAACTTTATGTTTTAAGACACTACTAATATTGTATCAAACAGAAAACAAAACAAAAAAAGGAAGGGAAGATAAGTGGAAACTGGTCGGACACAAATGGTAAAGTATTCACATTTTTCAACAATTAAAACATTATTGAAGTGAAACCTGTCAAAAACAAAAAACTTATGTAAATCAGTCCCAATATTTAAATATATTTTGTCATTTAACTGGTTTAGACAGATTTCACTGTATGTTAAAATAACATTTTATTAAACAGAAGATGCATTCAATGAAAACAAAATACTTCTCCATATATTCATTTGTATATTACAAAACATCAACACAAAGCTCTTGTGTAAAATTTTATTTTTCAAATATTAGACAACAGGAAAATATAAAGTAAGTGGTTTAAAATAATTAGATGGCTATATTTATTCTGGTTTATAGCTTACATAAACAAACAAAATTTTGCTGTGTGATTTACCTTGTCTCAATGTCTTTTATTTTTTTCACTTTTCTTTGTCTCATCTTTTCTTTCTGTTAAAAAAAAACTGCATGTAATTCACGTAACTATTTTGAAATAAGATTCTCACTATAACTAATGTCCTAACTTGATATTGTATTGTATTTTGTATATATTTGTTTTGATTTGAGTTTTTATTTTTTTATTTATTTAAATTTTTTCACAGTTTTTAGCCACTACATCAAAACATCTTAACAAATTAATCTTAACATTTGGGGAACATTTTTGTTTTACTGCAAAAGTGAGATTTTCATCTGTTACATTCAAGGTTAAATGTCTATAAATAGTTTTATACAGGAATCAATGTATTTAATTTTATACGATCTCAAAGATTTAATGTATGAAATTAATATACAAATGGGATAAAGAATAAAACCACATGGGATTTTTTTTATCGTGTTTTCGATTTATATTGGTAATGAACAACTTGTCATTTTCTCCGTTAACAGTAAAATTTGTATTCAATTACGGTGAAGACATTTTCACGTCTTTGGATATTATCTATTACCTTTGTATTAGCTACCATCTATTTTCTGATTTTGAAAAAAAAAAAATGTGTCGTCATACGACATGTACAATATCAGTGTTACACATGAAACAAACATCACTAGTCTAGTGCTGTTAGCACCATATGCCTAACATTTGTTTATCAAGCTAGGGGGAAATGGTATACATATATATTCTATATTTATATGCAATTTCCTAAAAGTACAGACTTGTTGCTAAATTTTGTAAGATTTTTGCAGGCTAGGGGAAATGGTATTTGTATATATTCTATATTTATATGCAAATTACTGAAAGTACAGATTGTTGCTAAATTTTCTTATCATAATTGTAAGATTTTTATGGTTGGTTTTGTTTGTTTTTTTATTAGAAATTTAAATTATATTGATATATTTTTATATTAATTATAATTTTATATTTCTGCTTGGATATTGCACAATTATTAAAGATGTATTCATAATATTTTCATTTTGGATGGGTGGGTTTAACACCACTTTCAACAATATTTCTGTTACATCGTGGCAGTCAGTTTTATTGGTGGAGGAAACCAGAGTATATTCATTTTGGTACTATGTTGCACACTGTAGTGATGCCATGTGTATATTATATGTATTATCAGTAATTTGGATATATTTCTTTTGATTTTGACATGTGATATTGACATTATCAATAAACTGACTTTTGATTGTAAAAATTATCTGTCAGTGTGATACTGTCCAATTTAATGAGGGTGTTGGTCGTGATCATATGGTAGTTGGATTTACAACTTTCTGTGCACTCAGTGTCTATCACCACTAAAGTTGTGAGTTTGAACTCCGTTTATGGCGATGTGTACTCGCTACAACATTATGTGTCATATAAAGTTTGTCAATTACTTGCGACAGGTCGCTGGTTTTCCCTGGGTACTCCGGTTTCCTCCATAAAAAAAACTGACCGCACCGATATAACTGAAATATTGTTGAAAGTGGCATTAAGCACCATAACCCAAACCAAGCCAATTAAATGGTCTCAACTTACATAATCACTAGTCTAGTATTGTAGATTATCATACTGAACTTGCTGTTATATTAGTAATAATGTCTGTCTCTGCCTTCAAAATGGACATTATTCTATATTTATTGCTCATAGGATGTAGATATTAATGTGATAAAACTCATTATGTCACTTACTATAGTATACTTAGATAATATAGCATTACCGTACCAGATTTTATTTCTCAAATTGGATTCTGAAAGAAATTTAACATTTATACTCCCAACAGCAAAGTGTAATGGATTATATCAAATATCTCCATATTTCAAATTGATATATGTATATGATACAGGTTGTCAAAAGCTAAATGAATTGAATGTAGATTGATAATTAAAAATGATTGATTGGTTGGTGTTTAACGCCAACTTTAGCAGTATCTGATAATAAAATAAAAAAAACAAAGAGGAATATTAAGTAGGTTTCTGTTTCGTTTGTTTATTAACTTGTTCTACCTTCTGAAACTATAATTGTATATTACTATTAATGTGTATGTGTCTAACACAGTGGATGTCTATTAATTAACTAGCACATTAACTGCACAAAATAGCCATCATCAATATTACAAATATCTATACATGTACCAAGTACTGTTATAATATTTCTTGGTATTATTCAGAATGAGAGCTCAGCCTCAGATGCCAACAGAAGTACAAGATCCTGTATCTCCCTTCCAAATCTGTAGGATGCTCCTTAATCAGATGGGACTTTTAGCATGGGAAAAAAGGTAAGGTCCATTAAAATATTTTTTTTTACTTGACATTATTAGAATTAGAATAACTTTGATATTATTTTGTCCAACCGTAGAATTTTTATGTTGCCTAAATATTATACAATTATTGCATGCTGTTGAGGGAAATATGAAAAGGAGTAGACCCATGAAGGGGTGAAAATGGCCCACTCTCAAATTTTTATTAAATCATGACAATCAGTTTAATAAGGAAATAACTGATGTGAAAACAGCTTCAGAAAGCAATATTTGAACAATTTCTTCATTTTGGGGCAAAAAATGTATATATTTTTTTAGCAAAAATCACTGATTTCTGGAAATTAATTCTCTGCACTTGATTATATTTGTATAGTATACATTTGTAATGCAGAATTATTGTAAACTACATTAACTATAATATTCATTCACTTTTTTTATTGAAAATTTTCTCTTTTTTAGCTTTTTGGGACAAAAAACTAAAATTTTAACAAAAATCTCTGATTTCTGGAAATTAATTCTCAACACAAGCTTTTATTTGTATAGTATACATTTGTATGATGATTTATTGTAAACAATATATCTATGATATTTTTTAATTTTTTTTTTATCGAAAATTTCTCTTTTATTTACATTTTTGGAGCCAATAAAGGTAAAATTTGAAGAAAAATCTCTGATTTCTGGAAATTGATTCTCAACACAAGCATTTATTTGTACACTTTTTATGAAGATTTATTGTAAACAATATAACTATGTTATTATATAGATATCGATGAAATACTGTGATTTCCGAGTTAAATAAAAACGAAATTACCATTTTTATTTCACTCTCGCAATGTTTCGCGCCATTTCGTTGTCGACGTCATATGAAGACTTCCAGTTTGAAACGTAAAAAATAGACATTATTTGGCTTCATGTACGCTTCAATTTGGATCAAATTTAACTAAAATAATATTTCAAGGTAAGCATTTTAATTATTTTATTGTCGTGGGTGGGTGGCGCCATGTTTTTTGAAGCGATACACATAGTATATTCCTACGCTACACACGTAATATAGTGCAATTAAACTCATTTTATATTAAATTCGATTCGAAACATTTTTTTTTATCTATATATAGCATTCGTGAGTTACTGTGTTATTTGGTCATTCGTGACATATTTTTGATAATGAAACTCGTCAATTAGTTATTGTATAAATATTTTTAATTTCTGTATTGAAAATTTTCTGTTTTTTTCTGTTTTTTTTTTTTTAGCGCTTTGGGGGAAAAAAGGTAAAAAAAAATTAACAAAAATCTCCGATTTCTGGAAATTAATTCTAAGCACAAGCTTTTACCTTTATAGTATACATTTTTTATGAAGATTTATTGTAAACAATATAACTATGATATTTTTTTATTGAATTTTTTCTCTTTTATGGGTTTTTGAGACAAAAAAGTTAAAATTTTAACAAAAATCAATGATTTCTGGAAATTAATTCTCAACAAAAGCTTGTATTTGTATACATAGTATAATAATTTTATAAAGATTTATTTAAAACAAAATTAACTATGATATTTAAAAAAAAAATATTGATTTTTTTTCTCTTTTGTAGCTTTTTTGGGCAAAAAGGGTAAAATTTTAACAAAAACTGACGATTTCTGGAAATTAGTTCTTAACAAAAGCTTATATTTGCATATTATACATTTTTAATCAAGATTTATAACTTATCCCTTTCAAGTGATATTAAGGTACAGTTACATACTTTTATGACGAGCTATAACAGTCAATATGATTGAAAGTGTTAAATACAAAACATTTATTCTTCAACAACACTTCCCTCACTATCAGATTCGTCAATAGGTTGTGGTACAACATTGGCATCTTCTACGAAATCACCCCAATTTCTTACACCGTACCTTCTGTCAGAATTATGCCTAGCATAACCTAAGTACCATAATACTGAAGCTATGTGCGCACACACCCCGACAACCCTTGCACCTGCCTTACATTTGCAATACCATGCAACTATTTGGTTAGAATCATATTGAATCCATAGCTGATATTTTTTGGCTGATGTATGCCTACTCTGTATTTTTACCCTAATTAAATGGTGATCTTCCTGATGAACTAAAATATCACAGTTTCCTTTTAGGTGCTCTTGCATATAGCTAGACGCAAGTTTAAGTTGGTAAATCACACATGTGATATTGCACAGATCATTTTCATCAAGCAATGGAAAGTCATTAAATGAGTTTTCAGCATTTTTCCAAATTATTGTCCGTTTCTCCATGTTTTCCACTTCAACTCGTTGCTTCAGCTCATTAACTTTCTTTGAAAGGTGTAACATTTTTGCTGCTATTGCTTGTTCCTCATCACATCCTAAAATTAAAAAAAAATTGTATGGACACTAAATTCTAACTAGAGATACTGTGAGCACTGCTCACAAATAATACCACCACGTTCCCATTTACACAAAATATGAATATTTCGCCATAGGGTACCTCAAGTTTAACTGAGTTTGTGACCTTGAACTTCTACCTACGTAATCCGTTCTTGTTCGTGACACACCTTCTAATGATGGACAACAACGATATCAAGTAGCATCAAGAAACAGCGAGGCATTCAGAAGCGGACATGAATTCTACAGACAGACAAGACGGACACTCAGACAAAGTGATTCCTATATATCCCCTGAACTGCGTTTGTGGGTGGGTAAACAATTACCAATACCACAGTAATTCTTTTCAAGGGTATATTCAAACTAAGTTCGAAAAGATCAAAGAATTTTGGTACTGAAAAGCCTTTTTTTTTCAATTGGGATAAATTGTATACTATTTTCTTAACATGCAAAATATGAATACAAAAAAGTGTAATATTAGTGACAAGACTTACCATATACATGAGATATTAATTACAAAGTAGTAAGCAATTAAGAAAGGTTTACAAAAAAAAATAATATGTACCTGGAGTGAGCGGAGGGAAAAACTTGTTTGATATGGCACGCACGATACATGTATAATTTCCTATAAAGGGAACTTGGTTGGTTGGCAATACATGGTCTAAATATTTCCACCTCTTTATTCTGGCATTGGCCGACTCTACGACCCAGCTTACCTGAAAGAAGAAACAATTAATAATTTGACACTTACTGATTAGTATTGCAGTCGGTCTGCACATTATTAACAGATAAGTTTTTATTCCAAATTATGGGCCCATACAGAGCAAAACATCAAGCACAATGATTACAATAAAGTTATTAGATTACAATACATAAAATTACATACATAAATTAAATGTGTTCGGGTGTCACAATGCTTTCACATTACACAGGATATCTATTCGTGTTATACATTTTGTCTCCGTACTTGTTTCAACAGTTAGCCATATACCGTTTAGCAAAATAGCAAAACATGTTTTCTTATATGAAAGTAAAGGAAAGACCACCGACGCGCAGATCAGGACGAAGGGACATCAATGGACAAAGACAAACCAGGGAACAAGTTAGGGACCGACCATCCATTTAACCTTAACGGGGGGGGGGGGGGGGGGTGGCATGTTTTTCCCTAAATAAATAATTCGATGCTGAGAAAAAAATAATCTGCGAGAGGATTTTTACCATATAAAATAATGTTAAAAATTGAAGACAAAAAAATCTATCCTGGCGCATAAAAACTAAAATAATTTTCACACGCTGTTTGCGAAAAAAAACTGAACAGTGTAAATAAACAAATATCCGCATAAAGAGAGGACTAAATATAAACAAGCGTACAAACCTATGAGTGTTGGATAAAAAACCGAAATTTTTTTTATACGTGTGCATGCAAAAAATTGATCAATAAGTCTAAAATACAAATGTCCGCATTATACTCATTACTGTTTATATCAGGCACTTGAATTTTAATCCTTGAATTTTAATCCTAAGTAGATTACAGAAAGATTATTAAATTAAATCACCTTTGTTACCAATCTGCTGGAATTTGCATCATCCGTGGACATCTCTTATTGACCTTTCGGTAGGAAGCACGGCATTTCAGCCTTTATCCCCAAATCTTCCAATAGCTCCAAAGCATCCCTTAAACCTCTATCAACGACAAAGATGTCATCTTCCCTCACCCGTGATTTAATATCTTCCACGTTGGTATTGATCATATGCTTTAGTATGGATGCATCATTATTTTTAGCATCAGACAGGTATGGCCCAACAACTGTCACGAAATACCCTGTTGTTACAACCACCATTGGCTTTACAAGAGGTCGACCTTTATGTAAACTATATGTTCGTCTTTGAAAGTGAAAATTGCCACTTTTTTGGATATATATGTATGTGCCATCGAGCACTACAATTGCTTGTGATTCTGTAATATCACCGAACAATGTTTGAGCTAAAGTCCTGGTGTGATTTCTTATATGCCTAAGACCATGGTTTTGTGATACAAATGTCTGCATGAGGGCTTGTCTCACAGAAGAAATATGCTCTGGTCAAACTAGATCTTGAAATGTTGAAAATTGTAGACATTACCTTGTTCGATATACCTGCTTTCATTTTAAAGAGAAAAATTCCCAAAGAAGTTTTGGTAGATCTTGCAGGTGTATTGCGAATATGCTCTTTGATGTACGTGTGCAGTTCATCAAAGTTCTCCTTACTTATTCCAGTCAGATTAACATAGTCTGATGACGATAAAGCTGTGTCTGAATCAAAATCTATCCTTGATTGTTCATTGTGTAAAGCAACATATCTTAATTTCCGTAGAAGATCCAAAATTGAAGTTCTATTTAGAATTGAATGGTTGTATGTGGATTTCACCTGAGATACTGCTTCAGATGTGAAATTATCTTGATACATGTGTCCAGGGCAACAGTGACTTCCAGCTAATATTATAATTTCATTTTGAAGAAAAATAGAAAATCGAGCCTGTGATGACACAACTATTAGCTTAGGTCCCGGTTTTTTACATACGAAACAAAAGGAATGGCTTTTTGATGTGCATGATATTTGAAGAGAAACGGATGGAGGACTCGACAGACTACATGAAGATTTGCGTTTTGGTGTTGGAACATAATCTTCGTCCACAGATCGGTCACGTTTGAATAAGAGTATTTTGTGTATTATTATGTACATAGTAATTGTGTCTACATTTGTTACATAATGTGTCATCAGATTTTGCCGAAAGCATAAAATATTTTTCCAAATATTTTGATACAGATTTGGTTATTTTCCTCCGGTCACGTTTCTTTGTCCTTTTATTGCAAAGTACGCATGGGAAACTTTTTGGACCTTTTCCAGGCATTCTGTAAATAAATAAAAAAACATGTGTTCAAGCACGACTTGTATTTAAAGATTACTTTAATTAAAACTATAGAAAATGGTACCATAAAACACGGTATGTCCCTCCCATTTACTCTAATACACTAAATTAACAAAGTAATGATCACTTAGATTTTTACTTGACGTTACCAATTTACATTTCTTTGGTTACTTATTTATGTTTACACAAAAAAAACAAACAAACAAAAACAGTGCAAAAATACACATACTTCATCAAGATTTGAACCCCTGACACCGAGATGACAAATCAACAAAAACGAACACGTAACCGACTGAGCTACGACGTCATGCGTAACCATTTCTGATTTTAACAACTATATAAAGTTTTATATCATCATGTCGGCATCACATGAATTTACAATTTTTGTTTTCTCGATTTATTGAAAAGGGACTGAGAAATTGTCGGCTATACACATGCAATCCCTTATTACGAGGTCATGCTATATATACAAATGTATGCAATTTATTCATACATTTTTTTTTCACTTCAATGTATTCCAAGTTGCAGACGATCTCTTCGGCCATTACAAATACTGATAAATGAATACATTAATATTATTAAATACGTATGCAACTTCTAGATATGATAACATCTTCATTTTAAACAATATGTCATGTGTATATATATATGAACCCCCCGTATATGTTTGAGCTAAATCCTTCATACTTTAGTCAGTAGTTTTCATGAGTTTGCCATGGCTCGATCGTTCATATTGCAAGCAAGAGAACATATTAATATACCCGATGCCTGTTCACCGAGTGACGAAAAATGGGATAGAAACTATATATATTTCTAGCATGAATAATATTCATTTTTTTTTTTTTTTTTTTTTTATTTGTTTCTTCAATAGTCAGGAATTTACATTCATATAAAAGCCCATACATTACCACCTGACATGGATGTACAAGGATTTACAACATAATTATTATGTGACTATTCGATTTTTTTTAAAGTTAATTAATAAGCAAAATATGACATGAATAAATAAATCAATTGAGACACATTCATTCTTTCACATTCTCTCTCTCCCTTTCATAACAACACCCATTCCTTTACAATATCTGTCTTCTATTATTTTGTGACTTTAGTAACTTACTCCTAATTGATACAAATAAATGCATAAACATAAATACCGTAGTATACCCAGGTACCTATCCGTAGTTAAAAATCTGGAAAAACATGTTTCACTGGGGTCCAGTATTTTTCAAAACCTTTTAAGTTGTTGTTCTTTATGGCTATATATTGTTCAAGTGAATAGTAATTTTTAATTCGATACTTCAATTCTATGATATTTGGAATTTTTTCTTTTAGTTTACATTTATATATATAATTTTTAGCTATAAGGATCAGCAAGTTAAGAGTTAAACTTTCTTCTTTAAATCCAAGCAAAAATTGTTCTTTGTGAAATTCAATATTGTGAAAATAGCGTTTAAGACAGTCATAGAAAGCTCTCAGGAAAGGAAATATCAAAGGACAATTAAAAAATAAATGTTCAACCGTTTCATCTTCAACACTGCAAAATGAGCACAATTTTGTGTCTTTAATATGAATTTTGAATAAAAAGGTATTAGTAGGTATAACTCTATGTAAAAACTTATACTGAAAATTGATCAGATATGTATCCCTACAACACTTTTTAATAATATTCATGATATAACTTTTAATGTTTTCACGGGTAAAAAGTACGTAGACAAAAAACACAAAATGGAGATCTATCATAATGATATTTACTTCAACTAAGAATTATCTGCCATCAGTCAGTTTTCAAGTTCGGTATTCATGATATAACACAAGCACACAAACATTTTACTAAAGAAAATTCACTCGAGAAGCAGACTTTTTTTCAAACATTAGTTGACGATGAAACCATCTCCATGCGTTGGAAGTCAACTTGCATATGCTAGCTGCGGATAAATGTGAAACATGCGTACATGCATCCCAGACATGCGTGCATGCGACTCTTCCCCTTCTTTTTTAAGAACAAAAAATACGAGACCAGAGCAGACATGTAGTGTACATTGTTTGAATATGTATTCTGACGATGGTTCTGGTTTGATAATTTTGTCATTTGGGAGCCACAATCGGATTACAGAGTCATACTATTTTATATAGATACACTATGATGTACTAGGTTTACAATAAAAAATGTGTCGTACTTCACATAATATAGAAGCTTAATTATGCTAAAGGAAATCTCCAACATGTTTATTTAATTTTAGTTACAAATTTCATTTTAATCGTTGGACCGGGGAAAACGTTGGCTCAAATCCACGTAATATGTAACTACAATTTTCTAAATTCCGCATTCGTAGATCAAAATGAATTTGAGTGACAACGATTTAATATTAAAATAGCTTTATTTTTAGCACTTTTTTATTTTGATCAACACAATGCGGCCACATCAAATTTTTACAAAATAGCTAGAAATTTTGACAAAAGCGGTCCGTTTTCGGCTTTCCAGGTGTTAGAATTCCGAAATACTTCGTCAAATTATATAATTTGATCATACTCGATAAACTTCAATACCAGAAGGAAACTTTTGGGAGTAAAGCACGTTTCTGCGTTCATTTTGAAAAAAATGTCATTTTACAGGGTCGATATCGACCATTCGTGGCCTTTGTCCTTTATTCACCCAAGAGTATCATATTATCATAATATGATACTCGTGGTTGAATAAATTTTATATTTCCTGAACCTGCATGCTATTAATGTTTTATTATACCGAATGAAACCATGAAAACACATACATGTAAAATACTGCTGGCAAACATATTTTAAGTCCATTGGAATGTTGTCTCAGACATTTAAAAACCACATTCACAATCTAGGTAAAAAAAATTGGAAAGTGAAATAATTTTAAAATCTGGGAGCAAGAAAACAAAAGGACCTAAACAGTCTAGCCAAAATCAACTAAGTTTACCTGGAGGGAGAGAAATCTTAGTTTTAATAATGATAACATCATTTAGGAACTGTAAATTTCAATAATAAATACATCTTTTTAAACCATTATATTTATTGTTTTTTAAGGTGTAATTTTGACCTTTTGAAGAAAACAGAAAAGATGTTGAGGGAACTTAAACATTTAGATAATCAAAAGTGGTAAGTAGTTAGTAGACTCCCAAAACATACAAAGAAAATTATTAATGTCCTTGTATTATTAAGATGTCTTTCCAGAATATGGACTGCCCTAGTATTATAAGATATTCATCAAGTTAACTTTTACATACTTTTTTCATCTCATCAGAAAAGAACAGGTATGTTCCCAACTCGTATCAAATCCTTCTTGATTTACTTATATATAAAATAAAAAGATCAAATGTATAGAAAACCTTCTAGTGATACTTGAATGTCATAATCTCCTAAAACATTGTTCACTATATGTAATTTTTTAAAAGGCAATTGGGATCGGAAATAATTTCCGATTTGTCAAATTAACACTTTAAAGTGTGGGGATATGCTGTCATTATGACAGGCCATTTTATGTTTAATATAATTTTGCACATTTGTATGATCTTTATTGCAGTCGAGAGACCCACAAGTTTGCTGTGATATATGTTGCTGAGGGACAAGAGGATAAAAACTCCATTTTATCTAATGCAGGAGGCAGTAAAGCTTATGAAGATTTTGTATCAGGATTAGGTTGGGAGGTCAGTATAGACAATAATTGTAAATGATCAATCTTTAATTATGACATGCAAGTAAGAAAAATTTACTGAAATTCACAGATGAGAAAAACAGTGTTCGTTTGCCTGTTAAAATGGAAAATTGGCCATTCAAGGAAACATGGAATTTTTAGGTTATGAGTGTTTAACACCACCTTCAACCTTTTGTAAGTCACTGACAAACTTTATCACATACAGTCAAACCTGCCCATGTGGTCACCTCTATATATTAAGCAGTTGCCTGTATTTAAAGGTCACCTATTCTTGTCCTGTCATAGAAAATTTTATGTGAATTAAACCTCTTTGAAGAGGTCACCTGTTTTATAGGGCTACTTTTTCTTTGTCCCAAAGATGACTGCTTAATTCAGGTAATAAAGCTGTTTTGAGTGCACCTTTTTGCTGTCATTAGGAATTGAAGTAATGGAAAGAAAAGACGGAACAAAATCAATACCTTAGATGTACCTATGTGATGAAAAAAAACTATATATAGAATTATTTTTATTTAAACCATCAAGGAGGGAAATGTACAAAATGTATTCCAAAAATGGGCACTGCTTTTCATCATACTGTAAATGAAATATGTCTTGTATGTTTGGTCATCAAAATTGTAAACAATAAAATAATAACATAAATGTGGTGGAGTGCCAGGTGTTCTTTATATGAATATTAATTATTCTAACCACAGACTTTTTGAGAGAGAAAAATGACGGCTGAGAAAGGTGGAATAATGAAAACATATAGCAGAAATTTTAAATTTCTGACAATTTGCTTTTTGTAAACATTGAATCCTCTTGATAAAGTTATAAATATCTATTTTGTATGTTTTTCTCCAAACTTGTTTTCTAATTAGATTTTACCACTGTTTTTTTTATAAAGTTATTTTCACCTTTTTAGTTCACCTGGACCAAAGGTCCATGTGAACTATTGCCATCACTTGGCGTCCGTCGTCTGTCGTCTGTAAACTTTTCACATTTCAAGCTTCTTCTCCGAAACCACTTGGCCGATTGGAACCGAACTTAGCAGGAATGTTCCTTGGATGGTCCTCTACAAAGTTACTGTTTTTCGTTCCAGTCGGATATTCAATATGGCTGCCAGGGCCAATAATATGCTCTGATTGGCTGAAATTTCAAAGATCTTCTTCTCCGAAACTAATGAACTGACTGAACCCAAACTGTAAAGGAATGATCATTGGAATGTCCTTTACCAAGTTACTGTTTTTTATGCCGATCGGAAATCCAAGATGGCCGCCATCGCAGGACATAGATTAACATTGGACCCTATGGGAAAATGTTCAAATGCCTTCTTCTCAGAAACTACAAATATGATTAAAGCCAAACTGTACATGAATGTTCATTGGATGGTCCTCTACAATCTTAAGGTTTTTTGTTCCGATATGAAATTCAAAATGGCGGCTACGGCAGGACTTAGTTTAACATTGGACCCTATGGGAAAAATGTTTCAAAATGCTTCTTCTCTGAAACCACTTGGACAGTTGAAACCAAACTGCCCAGGAATGATCATTGGAAGGTCCTCTACAAATTTTCTGTTTTTTATGCCGGTCGGAAATCCAAGATGGCCGCCACCGCAGCACATAGATTAACATTGGACCCTATGGGAAAATGTTCAAATGCCTTCTTCTCAGAAACTACAAATATGATTAAAGCCAAACTGTACATGAATGTTCATTGGATGGTCCTCTACAAACGTTAGGTTTTTTGTTCCGATATGAAATTCAAAATGGCGGCTACGGCAGGACTTTGTTTAACATTGGACCCTATGGGAAAAATGTTTCAAAACGCTTCTTCTCTGAAACCACTTGGACAATTGAATCCAAACTGCCCAGGAATGATCATTGGAAGGTCCTCTACAAAGTTTCTGTTTTTTTATGCCGATCGGAAATCCAAGATGGCCACCACCGCAGGACATAGATTAACATTGGACCCTATGGGAAAATGTTCAAATGCCTTCTTCTCAGAAACTACAAATATGATTAAAGCCAAACTGTACATGAATGTTCATTGAATGGTCCTCTACAAAATATACGTTTTTCATTCTGATATGAAATTCAAAATGGCGGCTACGGCAGGACTTAGTTTAACATTGGACCCTATGGGAAAAATGTTTCAAAATGCTTCTTCTCTGAAACCACTTGGACAGTTGAAACCAAACTGCCCAGGAATGATCATTGGAAGGTCCTGTTTTTTATGCCGATCGGAAATCCAAGATGGCTGCCACCACAGGTCATAGTATTAACACAGAACCATGTGGGGAAAATACAGAAATATATTCTTCTCTGAAGCTATTGCACTGATTGAACCTAAACTGTGCATCAATCATTGGAAGGTCCTTTACAAACTTTGTGTTTTTTATGTTGATCGTAATTCCAAGATGACGCAGGACATAGTTTTTACATAGGACCAATTGGTTTTTTTTATTACCAGGTGAACGATACAGGCTCTTGAGAGCCTCTGGTTCTTATAGTGGTTGTAGCAAATTATTTTGGTATTTAAAACACATTGGGCAAATTCCTTTTATTGCAACAGTGTGTTGCCTTTGTAGAAAGTTCACTCATTTAGTAAGAAAGGATATGGATGTAAATATGTAAAAAGACTATTCAACTTTACACTTCAGACACAAATCAAAGTATAGAAACAGTACTTTTATTGCTGTTCTACTTTTCAGTCACAGTAGGGTCTTCAATAATGAGCATAATTCATACCCTGAAATGAGTGTAAAAATGCCCCCTACTCTGCAGTTCAGCAGTACTCTTTATTTCTATCGATCAACCCTATATCTGGGCATCTTGATTGTTTTGAAGGTTGGGTTATGGTGTCTCAAGTCACTGACAAACTTTTATCACATAATGTTGTATTGAATACACATCGTCATGAGCAGGATTCAAATTCACAACTTTGGTGGTGATAGGCACTGATTGCACAGGTAGTTGTAAATCCAACTACCATATGATCACAACCACGCCGGCCACTGATTGTTTTGATGTTATTGGGTATATATTTATTTCTTAGGTGGGACATCATAAAATAAAGAATTACATAACTGAACTTTCCATTATATGATATTGTAGGTTGATCTAGAAAATCATCAAGGATTTTTTGGAGGATTACATCAGAATAAATCTACAGGTGATACAGCTCCATACTATGCTACATCATTATACGAATGTGTCTTCCATGTGTCCACAAGAATGCCGTCAGGATCAGATGAGGCCATTCATACTAAGGTTTGTTCTACATTATTACTGTGTCTTCCATGTGTCCACTAGAATGCCGTCAGGATCAGACGAGGCCATTCATACTAAGGTTTGTTCTACATTATTACTGTGTCTTCCATGTGTCCACTAGAATGCCGTCAGGATCAGACGAGGCCATTCATACTAAGGTTTGTACTACATTATTACTGTGTCTTCCATGTGTCCACAAGAATGCCGTCAGGATCTGATGAGACCAATCATACTAAGGTTTGTTCTACATTATTACTGTGTCTTCCATGTGTCCACAAGAATGCCGTCAGGATCTGATAAGACCAATCATACTAAGGTTTGTACTACATTATTACTGTGTCTTCCATGTGTCCACAAGAATGCCGTCAGGATCTGATGAGGCCAATCATACTAAGGTTTGTTCTACATTATTACTGTGTCTTCCATGTGTCCACTAGAATGCCATCAGGATCTGATGAGGCCAATCATACTAGGGTTTGTACTACATTATTACTGTGTCTTCCATGTGTCCACAAGAATGCCGTCAGGATCAGACGAGGCCAATCATACTAAGGTTTGTTCTACATTATTACTGTGTCTTCCATGTGTCCACTAGAATGCCATCAGGATCTGATGAGGCCAATCATACTAAGGTTTGTACTACATTATTACTGTGTCTTCCATGTGTCCACTAGAATGCCGTCAGGATCTGATGAGGCCAATCATACTAAGGTTTGTTCTACATTATTACTGTGTCTTCCATGTGTACATTAGAATGCCGTCAGGATCAGACGAGGCCATTCATACTAAGGTGTGTACTACATTATTACTGTGTCTTCCATGTGTACATTAGAATGCCGTCAGGATCTGATGAGGCCAATCATACTAAGCAGTGTGGGAAGTCAGCGCTCGCCAAAGGCGAGTGGAAATTTCGGGTGACGAGTAACGTCCACTTTATACTCGCCGGTCTGGCGAGTAACAGTTGTAAGGCGAGTAGGAACTTGAAAACGCTCGCCACGATAACTGGTTTACAGCTTTAAAATATCAGCTCCCAAACAGTTAAATTTTTTGTTAACTGTGTCATTTATCCAACATTTTATTAATCATTGTACTCGATAAGAAAACATTCCGCCATGAGTCATGACACTTCATTTCTGTCAACAGAAAAATTAAGTATACAACCTGACCCCGCATAATTTTGCCAAGGTCGATTTCACGATTAAATGAAATATTGTTTCATTACCAATAGATGTGATGACTTTTAAAATTAATGTAAATAAAATAATTTGGTTTTGAAATATTTCAAATGAATTCGTAGCGAAAACATAAAGTTAAATATGTGTCGGAACCGAGTTTGACATACATGTTTTATACCGCGCATTAAAATTTAAAAGACGAAGACAACGAAATTGAGGAAGAAGAGATCGACGCAGCTCTTAAGAGAGTGTTGATCCTTCTTGACCAAGTTAATGACTTGTCAAAATCTGCAAAATAAATTGTTGAACATTACTGTATTGTTTATTTGGTATTTGTTGGCGAGTTTAAAAAAATGTCACTCGCCAAGCTCTTTTTCATCTCGGCGAGTAATAGTTTCAGTCCACTCGCCATTTTGGCGAGTGTTTCAAAAAAATGGTTTCCCACACTGCTAAGGTGTGTACTACATTATTACTGTGTCTTCCATGTGTACATTAGAATGCCATCAGGATCTGATGAGGCCAGTCATACTAAGGTTTGTACTACATTATTAATGTGTCTTCCATGTGTACACTAGAATGCCATCAGGATCTGATGAGGCCAATCATACTAAGGTTTGTAAAAGTTTGGAAAGTCAAACCCCCAAATCCTAAATATAGAGTATCTGAAAGTTTGAACTGAAAACTGAGATTTTACCCCGGGTCAGAGTAATAATGAATGTCAAAGCAGTATTCAAGTAACAAGAAATTCATAGGACATATCAAGACCGATACAACAAAGGAGCCAATCAATACAAGAATACACAAACATTATCTCCAATAACACTCAAAGCAAAAGCCTGAATAACATACATTACTGTAACAACCAGGAGTTACACCAGATGCTCCAGATGTCCTGCTGCACATGGAAAAAATATTATATACTCTTATTATATAATTTGGCAATGATAATGTAGTAACATATTGTATGTTCAGTCCTATATTTTATAGATTAAACATTTGGGCAATGATGAAGTACATATTGTATGGTCAGAACATACCCGTGATTACAGAAGAGGAATTATACCTACAGAGTTTGGTGATGTGATTATTGTCATTTATCCCTTGACCAATGGCTTGTATAGAATACAGATTATTAGAAAACCAGAGGTAATGTCTTATATATACAATATTGACTTTAGTACTATGTAAACAACATCTGTTGTATATATAGGGTTATGGTGTTTAACACCACTTTCAACAATATTTCAGTTATATTGAGGCAGCCAGTTTTATTGGTTGAGGAAACCAGAGTACAGGGAGAAAACCACCGACCTGCCACAAGTCACTGTAAACTTTATCACATAATGTTGTATTGAGTACACCTTGCCTGAGCGGGATTCGAACTTACGTTAGTGGTGATCGGCAGTGATTGCATAAGAGTTGTAAATCTAACTACCATACGATCATAAACATGACGTCCCCCTATGTATATAGGAAGTAAACTTTGATACTAATATGTCGATAATACATGTGTTCTTGATTAGATGCTAAGGTCTTATATACCCTTTTCTGAATGTCATGATACGAGTTAAGTGTTCACAAGTAATCTGATCTACACCAAATATGGTTGAAGCAGATTTTTGTTGAATACTTCAACAGTATTAATAATTCACATGTTTTGTTAACTAAATGGGTGCATGAAATCAAGAATTTAAGTTCTGTTTTAGAATCGTACGTCCCATTTATTTGTCTTAATAGATCACAGGATATTGGAATGGCTTTTAGCTAATTACCCAATACATCTGTCTTCATTTCATGTATTATGTAAGCTTACTACATGTGCATATAATTTTATCTCTGTCCGTCCGTCCAAGATATTTTTCGTCACATTTTTCTCAGTAACTGTTGATGGCAGAAATCTGATATTTGGTCACAAGTGTCATATAGGTATACCATATTGTGAGTAGCGTTTTTGAACCCGTCAGATTCCTACTTCCTGTTTGCCGACTTAGTTGGTTTTTATACACATTGAACATATATGCACATTTTTCGTCACATTTTTCTCAGCAACTATTGATGGCAGAAATCTGATATTTGGTCACAAGCTTCATATATATATTTTTATACCCCCGCTCCCCGAAGGGGGAGGGGGGGTATACTGTTTTACCTCTGTCCGTCTGTCCTTCCGTCCGTCCAAGATATTTTTCTCAGCCACTATTGATGGCAGAAATTTGATATTTGGTCACAAGCTTCATATAGGTACCCCATATTGTGGGAGGCGTTTTTGGACCCATCAGATTCCTACTTCCTATTTGCCGATTTTGTTGATTTTTATACACATTAAACATACATTTGTATATCAATGCACATTTTTCGTCACATTTTTCTAAGCAACTATTGATGACAGGAATCTGATATTTGGTCACAAGCTTCATATAGGTATGCCATATTGTGGGAAGCATTTTTGGACCCGTCAGATTCCTACTTCCTGTTTGCCGACTTAGTTGGTTTTTATACACATTGAACATATATGCACATTTTTCGTCACATTTTTCTCAGCAACTATTGATGGCAGAGATCTGATATTTGGTCACAAGCTTCATATAAGTACCCCATATCGTGGGAAGCGTTTTTGGACCCATCAGATGTTATACACATTGAACATACATTTTGTATATGCCCATTTTTAGTCGCATTTTTCTCAGCAACTATTGATGACAGAAATCTGATATTTGGTCACAAGCTTTATATAGGTACCCCATATCGTGGGAAGCATTTTTTGACCCGTCAGATTCCTACTTCCAGTTCATCTTGTTAAAGACAGCTTTCATAGACAGACATTTCATCCATCACTGTCCATTGTTTATGCCACTTTCAACAATATTTCAGTTATATCATGGTGGTCAGTTGTATTGTTGGAGGAATTATTGTTTAATATGACTTGTGTTGATAAGTACAGTCAAACTTGCCCTAATGGTCACCTCTCTTTTCCGGTCACTGCCAGGTCCCCCCCCCCGTGGATTTTTATGTAATAAATTAATTTAAGTTAATGGTCACTTCCTTTACGTGGCCAACGGCCAGAAAAAATTGTTCCAATAATGTTAAAATACCTATTTTAGCGGTCACAAATATATTTATTTTGTCGCTTGCGGATAGCATTCGTGATTAACACAGTATTGATTTTTGCTTCAGTCACGTGACATCTTATTTGATCATGTGGCAAATTATCTCCCCTGTCGTAGTTTACATGTCAACAGAATAACCCCAGGCTAGAACTTGGCAATCAACGATGATTAAGTTTAAATTAAAGTCGATTAATTTAATTAAGATGTCCAGAACAGGTGTAACAGGTGAGTAAGATTTAAGGCTTTAAATAAAGAAAAACAACATTGTTTTGTCAGTCAGTCATAAAAATGTCACGCAAGGTGTTAACGTTATCCGTAAGAGTTGAAGCCATCAAACTACATGACGATGGGAAAAGTTCTTGAGATGTTGCACAGATAATGGGCGTTAAAAGAACGCAAATCCAATAGATCATTAAAAGGAAAAGTGAAGTTCTTGACGATTATGAAAGCAACGTCGGCAACGATCGGAAGAGAAAAAGACACAAAACCAGGAACGAGGACATCATGTATGTAAAGCCACCTGATAAGTACCCTTGGCAGGGACGAAACAATTTTAATTCTGGAATATTTGTAAGACTTAAA
This sequence comes from Bathymodiolus brooksi, assembly GCA_963680875.1. Classification (NCBI taxonomy): domain Eukaryota; kingdom Metazoa; phylum Mollusca; class Bivalvia; order Mytilida; family Modiolidae; genus Bathymodiolus; species Bathymodiolus brooksi. The sequence goes on along the minus strand of OY804576.1, from coordinate 59,546,446 downwards.
AAATTGTTAACCTTGAATTACAAGTCACCTTTATTAAGCAGCCAGTTTTTGCCGGCCCTTAAGTGGCTGCTTAAATCAAGTTTGACTGTATATTTACTTATCAACACAGCTATAGCTGAAATACTGCTCAAGTTGGCATTAAACACCAATCAATCAATCAATATATATACATATAAATACTGGTAGTAATTGACTTATCAATGTATGTTATATCTTATAGATTCCATATTTTGGACCTCTGTTTAATGGTGCAATATTGGATCGCAAAGTCCTACCAGGTCTAGTCAGAGCTACAGCAATTAATGCAAGTCGTATAAAGAGGGCTCAGATACCCCTGTATCATTCATTGTATCCTTAATACACTATATTGTTATGTTATATTATTCAGAATATCTGCCACATAGCTGTATGACCTAAAATGATGGTCTAGTTTTATTTTCTAGAGTGATAACAGAGATTGTTTTTCATTGAAGTAGTTTGTAGGGGATTCCTTGTGGGCTATATTTTAGAATAAATATCTATTTTGTTCTGTATTATTTAAATTGAACAATATCCAAGATTTAACAAAGATGAAAGTTTTCCTCTCCTCAGCAGATTTACTCTTTTTTTTGTCCCCCGCCACTAAGTGGCTGGGACATATAGTGTTGCCCATGTCCGTAATTCCAAAATAAAACAGTTGTTAACACTTTTTTTCGCCATGCTTGGAGATATTGACTTGAATTTTGGGATGAGAGTGTATAATCATAAGTTACAGATCAAATTTGAAATTCGTTCCGGTTGAATGATTTTTGGCCAACTTACAGCCGTTGGGCTTTGAAATTTGGCCAAATATTTAGTTGTCACCACTTTATTTTACTATGATTTGAGATATTGACTTGATTTTTGGTATGAGAGTGTATAATCATAAGTTACAGATCAGCTTTGAAAGTCATTCCGGTTGAATGATTTTTGGCCAACTTACAGCAGTTGGGCTTTGAAATTTGGCCAAATATTTAGTTGTCATCATTTTTTTTTCACTATGATTTGAGATATTGACTTGATTTTTAGTATGTGAATTTAAGGATGCTTGAGGATACAGATCTTAAACACTAGTTTGTTATTCTTACCCTATTACTGAGGGAATTAAAACAGGGTGAAACATTTTCGAGCCTCCTTAATATTCACGGCGGGGACATTCGTGTCGTTCCGACACATCTAGTTTGGACAAAATATTTGGAAATGAAATGTGTCAAACTTAGTCCAAACAGCTTGAATATAAAGGTATTTGAGTACTAAATAGGGGGTTTCTTCTTTTTTTTCATCAGTGAGCACTTTATATTGTATAAAAGAAGACAACCATATGTTTTAAGTTTTCATTAACTCCATCAGTTATGAGGAACGTGCCAAGTGTTTTGAAACATTAGTACAACATCATATAGACATGACCATGTTTGAAGATTTCTCAGCAAGTGTGTTTGCTCCAGTTCTCCCACCTAATTCTACAAGTAAGATTTCATTAATATATACATTGTTTGTTGTGTTGATATTTGTTGAATTGTTGACCATCAGTGTTTGGTGGTGTAATGGTTGGCATGCTCGCCGCGAGTGCGGTAGATCATGGTTTCCAGCCCAGATTGGGTCAAATCAAAGACTATGAAATTGGTATTTGTTGCTTCTCCGCTAAGCATGCAACATTAAGCATAAAAAGCAGACTGGTTGGCTTGGAATCAAGATAATGTGTCAGAGTGGGGCGACATGTCTATCCTCGGACTGTTGTTACAGTGAGTTAGCACTATAAAAATCCAACTAAGCATGTTGATCAAGTACAAAGTGGACCTCATCATGATCTCATTGAAAATTAACTTGTTTTCTCCATGATATAGCTGAAAAATTGCTGAGTTGGCATTAAGCAACAATCACTCACTCACTCAATGTTACATGTATGTAAATTTTTTAATTTCTTGTATATAAAGAATCACCCGAGCTGGTCAAATAACCGTCTTAGCAAAAAGTTAATATTATACAATATTTATAATTGTATATAAAAATGTATTTATTCATGTATTTTGTGACTTCAGTATGTGACCAGTCAACCAATATACCACAGAGTAGTAGTTCCAATTCATTGGAGCAGACATTTACAAGTTCTGACCAAATGTCTCCACCTAGTAGTCGACAGAGTCGAGGTAGGAAAGTTCAATCTGCTATTTGGCATAAAGGACGTGACAGTTTGATTTTCTTTTAGCTTTGTTCCCACCAATGGAATTTAAAGCATGGATAGTGTGTGGTACAGCTTGGATGATTTTTTTTGTTGTTTTCTAACAATTAACATACTAAATTGTTGTCTAATTCAAACTATGCAGATTTTTTTTACTGGTCAGTTTTACCACCTAAAATTAATGATAAACAGGAGCTTTTTATTGTTTGTTTTATTATGTTTTATTAATATTAATATTTGTTACAGTAACTGAGTATGGATGGATAACATTTTTGATAAAAATGCAAATAATAAATTGTTATAATTAATTAATTCTAAAAATAATTAACCTCTTTGCACTGTATTTTCAAGAAGATGTTGGTTTTCTTAATCACAATTAACAATTAAATTGAAATGCAGTTGGCAATGCATTTGTATTATGGTTTTGTGTATATATATTAAAGTAATCTTGACACATTTGTGTTTTCACTCTAATCTAGAGGAAAATTGGCACCATGCAAATGTAAAAATAACTACATTTATAATATAAATTTTATGGTGTGTCTTAACTTTTTTTTTTTTTTTTGAAATGCTACAATATTTATGTATTTAAGCAATCCACATTTTCACTTTATTGCACTATCAAGGAAAATGTTCAGTTTGTGAAACCATTAAATGTTATTATTTTTATTTGTAAATTTTCAATGTTTTTTTTTACCAATCAGTTAACAGATCTAGTCATTATGTAATTCTTCATAAATTAAAAAGAAGAAATATCCTATAAATTATTATTATGATAATAGCTATTCATTACCATCATACAGCTCCAGGAAAAAATTCTAGAGGTGGTCTACGTCGCCAAAATTCAGTTGATTTAGGCTTCTCAATGTAAACACAGGTAAACATGGAATGTTAGGAATGGTCTGATAATTTATGCATGGATCAGTGGCAGGGTTAATATCTGCTTTATTGGATGGTCAGTCCTGATATTAGTTGCTGCACTTTGACATAGTTAGTCAAATAGCTTCAGTCTTGTAGAAGTACTCTTACTAATGACACATATTGTGAAATCTTTTTTTCACTTTAATATCCAACTTATTTGTTCAACAAGCTATGTCAATCATTTTTTTTTAAAGAATTTGTATAAATTATTTTATTTAGCAAGAGGTTATGACAAAAACAAAACTTACCTAGCTTTTTCACATAAGGCCACTCAGAAAAAGAAATCTTGCTTGGTGGATATTGTCGTCCTGAATTTTTTGATTCAAAAATTCAAAGCAAAAATAAAATGCAAATTCAAAATTGATAAAATTTTGGAATTTGTTGTTTATAATTTTGTGGTTTTTGACTGATTATACTGATCGTTTATGAGGGGTTTTATTCATATTTACAAAGGTCCTTTCAAATGCATCATTCATTATCAAGGATGAATCACTCAACTCTCGTAAATATGACAATGAAGAGTGATGTAAAAGAAAGATGCTGGTTATGTTCTGAGGTTGAAATGAGAGTTGAAGCTGCATGTATATTTTTTGGTTCTGTATACAGATGAAAATGTCTTAAGATATTCTTGTTGATTCTGAGGAGACGTCACGAATTCCATCATAAATACTGGTACTATATTTTAAGAGATGATGTTTGAGGATGTTTGATATCAGCTGGTCAGATGTTTAAAGGGATATTATATAAATGAAATGTACCACCAAATGTTACTTCTGTAGATTTAATAGACAGATTAACGTACTTTATAAAGTAAATAAATGCAATATGGATAAGAAATCAACGAGTGTTAAAGATAAAAAAAAATAGTTTTAACTTGTAGGTTGCAATTGACTCAATGAATGTTAATTCTTCATTAATTGCAGTTGTTTCTCATATAAAAAGAACAAACATCCTTTGTTAATAAATTCCTTGTATTTCATGCCTCATTTTTCTTATTTTTGTCATTTTGAATTTATGTAAAACATGTTTGAAATCAAGAGAAACATGAATTTTAACTAAAGGAGAGTGGACAAGGTTAAATATTATTAAGCTATTGTTTAGCCTTAGTTTTTTCTTTTCTTTTTTACTTTTTTTTTTTTGCCTAAAGGTGTTCACTTGTTTTAATTAAATAGTCTTGTTTGGCTTTTTATTATTCATACTTGTTTAAAATTCTTTTTCACAACTTTTATCCTTAACTTGCCGGAGTGGGTATTGACAAAGATTGGGAGGTAGGTTATGAAATATTGTGGCATGATGTATGATTGGATATCTTCATGCACCGTAGAGACAGTTTCATTTATAGATTTATTTATTTTTTGGTAAAATTTTGTTGAATGTTTTTTTTTTTACCTCTTCTAGTCATTTTCTCATAAAAAAAATATAGCACAAAGCCAACCGGTCACACTACATGTATTACTTAAAATTCAAATATAGAGAGCTATTATAGCTAACTTTTAATTGTTTGTGACAAGTTTTCAAAAGATGTTTTGTGGCTTGACAAGGTTTTATTTGGTATAAAATAAATTCTATAGAAAGTAAGTCTACTAAAGGTTTAGTGTTAGAGAAGATTAAAACAAATTTACAGAAATAGAAATATGTTGTTTGGTTTTTTTAGCTCTTCTGTAGTTCTTGCTTAGTCTTTTTATATTTTATTTTACGTTTCTGTTCATAATGTTGTTTTTGTTTTAAAAACACTTTTTGCAGTCTTGATAATACAATGTATAATCTTTCTTCTGCTTAGAAGGTGGGAACTTTTTATTTTGCAACAAGTAATTTACAATTATAGCTACATATTATATATATATAAAGTCTGGTTATATTAAGGTGTATATTCTGATGTAGATTATTAAGACTTCTGGTTGTGAAGATATCAATTGTTCGTCAATAGTAATGTAACCATATTGTTATGCAACGTCATTGTAATATATATATATATATATAAATATTTCGATTTGTATAGAAAAGGTCACAGGGTCAATGGAGCCAGGACACTGTACCTGTCATGAATCATCATTTTGATAAAGATTTATGATTGCACAAATGTAAGACCCCAGAGTCGTCTGGGGTCCAAAATTTACATAGGCTTCCATGGGAAAAAAAAGAAAAAATAGTATTCGAGGAATAAAAATGCAATTGTGTTTGGCATGAAATATTTGTTCGAATTGGTGATGCTATCTTGTATAACTGAAAGTATTGGATTCTATTGGGATCGAAACCTTTGCTGGGCTTTCAAGTAAGGGGCGGTACCAGGTACTTTTACCCTCTTAACGTGGTAATTGGTGCCTCCTAAATTCAAAGACTGTTACATAAGATATTCATGATAAATGTTCAAATTTTAAGAAAGAGTACCACCTGGCTGTAAATAGTGAAGTACTGGTACACTTGAAAAATATTGAAACCCCTGCCTGTGGGTCAAATGGCTGTAATAAGGAAACTTTTGTTTTAATCTTTTGTTTTGAGAATGAGTTATAAAACTGCAACTATAAATGGTATGAATCATAATTGTGATAATTATGTAGATTCAGCTTTTACAAATGAAAGTCATAGAGGGTATGGGGTGTGAACCCTGTGAATCCAAATCTTTACATAGGCTGCAATGAGAAAATGGTCTTGGCAAGAACCAGCAATGTAAATGTGAATTTGTCTGACATGAAGTATCCTTTTAAAAACAGAGACTCAGTTACCTTGTACAAATGAAGGATGTTTAAATAAGATATGTGATCATCATTGCGATATGCATATTCTAGTTTGTGCAAATTTAGGCCACAAGGTATATTTATGTGCAAATTTAGGCCACTAGGAATATTTTTGTGCAAATTTAAGGCCCAAAGGTATATTTTTGTGCAAATTTAGGCCTCAAGGTATATGGAGTTCAAACCCTTTTGGTTTAAAGATTAAAATAGGAAATAAGGCAAACTTCAAATGTTGAATGTCCATTTTCTATTGGGTCAAAATTTAGCATACTGTGAAAGTCCATAAAATCTTCTTTATAAGATGAGAGATACAGACTTATGTGTTTGTTTATCTCATTAACAAATGAAACTTGACCACACTTGTGTGTCGTGTCACAATCTAGGACCTAGATTTATATTGGCTGTTATAGCTGCCATTTCTGTGTTTTGAGATTTACAGGCTTGTGTTGTTGTGATTGGCTATATTTTTTTATCATTACTATTTAACTTTTTATTTTCAATTTCATCTTTCTGATCTGAAGACAAAAAATATATAATATTTCACTTGTATATGTAAAAATATTTGATTTAAGTTCAAGTTAGTTTTCATATCAGATTTCCATTTATTTTCATCCACAAGAAATGTATCTTGTATCATTAAAAATTTACAATTTCAATAAATATAAAAAATATTTATTTTCTTACACCCCTATTTATATGTTTTGGGTTTTTTTTTAATCTTCCTATGCCCTGTTTTCTTAAATCCACACTTCAAATTTTGATTTTATGCCCAAATAAATTGCAGATTCTAAGGTAGGCAATCAAATTTCTTTGCTTTGTCTTGCACCGTTAATTGACTGGTATACATGTCCCATGATTTTCCAGTACCTGGTCATAGGAATGACAGTTATGAATTCTTGCAATAGATCGAAATCTACACTGTAACTACAATCTAAAAATAGCTTAAACTACATGTACATGTATGCTACGGCTGCCTAATAATTGTATTATACTTTCTAATTTTATAATAGTATATAACTGAGAAGTTGTGGTAAGTTTACAATTTATTGTTGTTCATCTGGATGCTTTATTCACAGTTTGAAGAAAAAAAACCAGTTATACTTTTGAATTGCCAATAAGCATGATTTATTTTAAACATTTATTTAATTAAAATTTAGGCAAACAATACACCATGTTTTTAGTTGAAATGAAATTGGAATTTTTAGAAGATACTTTTTTTTTAATTTTTTTTTTTTTTTTTTTTTTAGAAAGCCTGACTTCCTGTAATTTAAGTTTTTATATTTAATAAGTATCTAGGAATTTGTATCACTTGTGAATTTGGCCAATTTTATAAATTAGGCATATTTTGTTTAAAATAATATTAAAATTTTGGTAAATGACTGGCTTCAATTCACATCAGTAATACAAACAAGCTCTGATTCACTGGAGTTTACTTATCTCCCTTAGTTTAAACCATAAGTTTCTTTCATGTTCAAGATACAATTTTTTGCAATTTTAAGAAGCATTTAAGTTGAAAATATTATTGAGACAAAAATATATTTTTCAAACAGATTAATTTCAGTTAAAGGTTTAGGGTCAATTTAATAAACTTTTATTGGGAAATTTCGCTGTAATGATTGGTAGTTTATATTGATAAAAAGGTGTAAAATGACAAAAAGATTCATTACAATTTATATACAGCTGAGTCCAGGTATTTTTCAATTCCTTTAAGCAAGTTCTGAATATCTCTGAAAATTCCCTTCGGTAGGACCAAACTACCAGGTCATTTTAGTTTATGAAACAAATATATCAATTTTTTTGTTTAAATAGTTTCAATTTTTAATATTGCATCAGTTATATACAATGATTTATAGTGCATTAATTTAGCATGAACAATCACTTGATTTAAGTGAACATTATCTATGACAGTTGAAGATTTTTTTTTTATGTAGGATGCATGTGAGGAGTAACAAGACATTCTAACTTTATTTGAATTTTTAGAGGCTTCCTCCACCTCTAAACCTCATTGCTGGAAGTGATGTAAAGAAGATATTTGATTAATGAATTTTAAGAAAACAACTAAAGTATATGGAAAAGAAATTGTCCCAGACAAATAAGATCAATAAAGTAGTTTAAGTACGATAAATCCTTTTTTTTTTCTTTTTTTTTGGTTGAAAAACTGAAAATTTGGATTGGAGCAGTTTATTCCATTTAAGGCAATATTGCAGTTACATCATTATGATCACTTTGGTTTTGGAAAAAATATGTGTACTGGAGGAAAAAAACAGTGATTAAATTTTATCACAAGGTTGTATCAAGTACCACCTGTGGAAGTCAAACTTGAAAAATGTTATTTTCAATATGGACTGATATATATGGAGATCAACTCCTCAGATGTAATCTAGCTCTCATATGGTCATGACCACACAAGTTCCTCTAAATTTTGACATGAAGCTTTAAAAATGCCATTCATTATGTCCTTAAGTCCTTTATCTATGTACTGCAGTCCATGAAATGAAAATTTGAATTTACTGGTCAGAATCAAATTCTTCAATTTATTTTTATACAGTTCTAAATAAAAACTTAAAAAGTTACTGGCCCAAACAAAGTTTTACTGATCTTTGACTGGAGGACCGGTGCTCATCATGTGGACTGAAGTGCAAAATACATTGAGATGGATGAACACATGTGTCTTAAGTTTTATATATTACAGCATATTTTAGCACGAAATACAGTTTGTTATATTGTAATAAATGCCTTGAATGTGAATAAAGCATCACCTTCAGATCTATATGTTGTGACTTGTTAAAAACTTTAAATTCAGCATTTGTGAAGTTAATTATTAATTTACTGGTGAATGGAACTTTGATCAAGGTTAAATGTTGAATGACAAATTATGCATGGGGAATTCTTCTTCTTTTTAATTGTGCATGAAAGCTTGGTGGAATCATGTTTTATAAATTATTTAACAAAATTCACCAGCAATTAACATACAATTGTTGAATCTTTTATTATTAATGTTGTGATTTCTTAAAAGAAAAAAGAAGAATTTTCATTTGGTATTTATTCAAAGCAATTATACGTCAATATGAAAACAAGGGAAAAGTTTTGATATGGAGTACATTGCTTTATGATTTACACATTTTTAGTCGGTCAAATTCAAAATTAGTTCATTAATTTGCTAATTTACTGTATTACGATTTAACATAAGCCTTAATTATTTTTTTTATAGTTATCCAGTTTAAGAAAGGGGTGTTGTGTTGACATGACATTAACTCGACCTCTATGTCCCACTCGATCAAGTCATTCATATTTGATGAATTAATTTAACTTCTGCAATAACTGAAAACATTTATAGCTGTTTATATGGTTACAGAAAAACAGTCATTTTATTTTTATTTATTTTCGACATATGTATATTAAATTTTCAGATACTTTTCATGTTACCCGCTGAATGAAAATGTGAGTTTTTGCCATCTCTTGGCATCTGTATCTGTGTGTCTTCTCCTGTTTTAAATCTGTAATGAATTGAAACAAATCTGTGCAGGAATAATCTATAAATGGTTCTAAAAGAACAACTTAATTTTGTTCTGATCCGGCATCCAGAACAGGTCATTATAATTTCTGATTGGCTGAAATTTGAATAAAAATCTTTTCTGATTGGCTGAAATTTGAATAAAAATCTTTTCTGATTGGCTGAAATTTGAATAAAAATCTTTTCTGATTGGCTGAAATTTGATTAAAAAATCTCCCTATAGTTTACATATATATCTTGGATATATATATAGTGTATTCCTGTGAGTATATGTTCAGGGGCACTTCTACTTTCATTAGTTGAATCTGCAAAACTTGCATAATGATAGTTAAAAGCGAAAGGAATATTTGGATTTTTTTTTGAGTCATGAAAAGGTTCTAAAACAGAATAAAATAAAATTCTCTGATATGTTGTTGATGAATTTGGCCCATGAACATCATAGCAAGACATAATGTCACATCAACATTTTCAGAGCATACATTGGATGTTTTTTTTGCAATGATTAGATATGTTAGATTTCAGTAATTCAGTATGGTTTCTCATTCTAAGTAGAACCTTTAGTTGTGATGTTTCAACTGTATATTTGACTGTAAACAGTAACAAAGGAAAACACATACGGTACATGTATTACACATACGGTACATGTATTACACATATGGTACATGTATTACACATACTGTAAATGTATTACACATATGGTACATGTATTACACATATGGTACATGTATTACACATACGGTATATGTATTTCACATACGGTACATGTATTACACATACGGTACATGTATTACACATATGGTACATGTATTACATATATGGTACATGTATTACACATACGGTACATGTATTACACATATGGTACATGTATTACACATACGGTACATGTATTACACATATGGTACATGTATTACACATATGGTACATGTATTACACATACGGTACATGTATTACACATATGGTACATGTATTACACATATGGTACATGTATTACACATATGGTACGTGTATTACACATACGGTACATGTATTACACATACGGTACATGTATTACACATATGGTACATGTATTACACATACGGTACATGTATTACACATACGGTACATGTATTACACATACGGTACATGTATTACACATATGGTATATGTATTACACATACGGTACATGTATTACACATATGGTACATGTATTACACATATGGTACATGTATTACACATACGGTATATGTATTACACATATGGTACATGTATTACACATATGGTATATGTATTACACATATGGTACATGTATTACACATACTGTTTGGTTTAGACAGGTTTTACTGTATTCTTATCATCTAGAAGACATCATTGAATGTATGTTAAAGAGACTTTTTATTATGATGTGTTGGTCTAGAAGACATCATTGAATGTATGTTAAAGAGACTTTTTATTATGATGTGTTGGTCTAGAAGACATCATTGAATGTATGTTAAAGAGACTTTTTATTATGATGTGTTGGTCTAGAAGACATCATTGAATGTATGTTAAAGAGACTTTTTATTATGATGTGTTGGTCTAGAAGACATCATTGAATGTATGTTAAAGAGACTTTTTATTATGATGTGTTGGTCTAGAAGACATCATTGAATGTATGTTAAAGAGACTTTTTATTATGATGTGTTGGTCTAGAAGACATCATTGAATGTATGTTAAAGAGATTTTTTATTATGATGTTTTATTAATATTTATATACATAAATAACAATAAATGTTTTTTATATTTACAGATAGTGTGGGTAGTAGTGAAGACGGTCCTGTAAAGAAAACAGCCAGGAGGTTATCCCTACGGTCCAAAAAATCAGGAAAATCCACTTCAGTTACTCCTCCTTCTAGTCCTCTTTTAAAAGACAATAATAAATAATGATAAAAAAAAATATAGGATTTTAAAGTATCAAATAATGAACAAGGGTTGTAAAGGTTTTATCAGTATTTTGTACAATAATTTATACAGGTATAATGTTTATATAACCTTTAATATTATCTGCTTCCATTTATAGTTCAAATTTTTTGTTTAATCACCAAACAAATCTGAATTATTGAATATATGTTACAATTCTTATTTCTTTAAAAAAAAAAATTTGGTGACATTTTTTTAATAAATTCTCAAAGTGTGTCCATGTCGTGCTGGAATAATTGTTTTTTGTCACAGCTTTAGCCACTATTTTATAAAGCAGTCAGTCATAAGACTTAAATATTCATAAAGTTCTAACATATGAGCGAGACTTAGATTTATATAAATCATACAAAGGCTTTGTTAAAAGTGGCCTGACACCCATTTTTTAAGAATCAAATATTGAGTATGGTGAATAACAGAAGTATTCCTGTTCTGTTTTACTTTGTAGATTTTATTCTCTTCTGTCAATGATTTGACTTGTGAAGCACATGTTTCGTGCTATACAATGTAGTAGAAAAGAAGTCTGAATTGTAATTAGTCAATTTTTATTCAATTGTTTATAGCTTTATGTTTTAGTGGTTAAGTAATATAAAAAAAAGTAAAGATAAGTTTATTACCAAAATATTTAATTTAATGCAAGATACAAACAAAACACTGTTATTATTCCTATTACATGTTTGACTGTATCAGTTTTACACTTATTACTTTATATTCTGCATATTAAATTATTTTTCAATATTATCCTGTTCCTAGATATATATAGTATAACAGTTTGAAAATTAAAACAAAGTTATGAACTGATTCAGTAACTTAATAAAATCTAGTTATGAACTGATTTGGTAACTTTATAAAAGCTAGTTATAATCTGATTTGGTAACTTAATAAAAGCTCGAGTTATGAATTTATTTGATAACTTAGTTAAAGCTAGACTGTGATATTGTAAATGTTTTGATCAAATGTGTCTTTGTTTTATTATTGTGTAAAATTTTAATAAGTAACATAATATTTGAGCTTTCTTAGAAATAAAAGAAGCTTCAATAACAATATATAGATATACTGTATGTTTCAATCTTTGTAGTTTTAATACAGAATTATGTCATAGCTTAACCTGTGTATTTTATATCTTCATAAAACCTTTCAGTATACAAATAATTACTCTCAGGGAACAAAATTAGAGTGCATTTATTGTTTTCTACCTTCTGACATATTTTACTAAGGATCAGATATTTAAAATAAATTCTACAGATGTGTATGATCATCTGGAAACTGTTTTAATGTTTATTTAAAAAAAGCATAAAATTTTGTAAGATTTTTTTAAGGTTTCACATTATTTGTTTAAACAACAGGAGTTCATCTTTTGAATTCTATATTGTTTCAATAATAATTTATACTTGAGAAGAAAAACATGATGTTAGAACCTTGGAATATTTGCATAAAAAAAATATTGGAGAATTAGGGAGATACCTGTAAGATGAAAATATCTATCAGTGCAGTGTACAAGGGAAGTAACTCTTCCAGTTTAGAAGATAATATTTATAAATGCTGTGAAATCTTACTATTTTCTAATTACCAGTAGCCTCTCTTTAAAATTGTCCTGTAGTTAAGGTTGTGATTGTGAATGAAAGTAGACTGATATAAGATTGTAAATATTTTTATTGTGGAATATTAGGGAGAAAATTCATGTGAAACAAGTTCTCACGTTGGAAGGTTTATTAAAATCTCTTGAAACAGTAAATATATCTATAAATATCTTCATTATAAGGTAGAAGTGATAATTGCAAGGAGAAGGAAATAGTGCAATATGTTTCTATAGACATTCATGTGCCATATAAATATTAATATGTAACTACCCATATATAAATGGCATCATTACTTCATTTGTATATTAAAATTCATAATATTTAACATTTTTGTAATAGTAGAGTATTTATACTGTTTTTTTCTTGATGTTGTCATATCAATGTATTGCATGATAAATGAAAAAAAAAGTATTAATTTTTTTCTTAATTAAACTTGCATGGTTAAAGAAGACCATGGCATACATTGTAAGTTTGTTTGTCATGACTTTTTCACTTTGTATTCTTCTCGTTGCAAAACTGCTCCACCAAATAGAACTTAACTTTGCAGAGATGATCGTTGGGAGTAGAAGATTCAGACTTGTACAAATGAAGTTGTATGGGGGAGACAAGGCGAAATCTTTTTTATAAATTTAAGAAAAAATGTTAATTAAATTGTCTCAACCAGGTGGGTGATACAGGCTCATGTCAGCCTCTGTTTACTTTTTTCACATACAGGGAAATTAGGTCATCTCATGCAATGTATTCAATGTTCTAAACACTAGTAAGGAAATAAATACTTCCTTTTTTTTTTGGAAGAATGACACTATATATCTTGGATGTAAACTACTCTCAGAAAGAATCATTTCAGTTAAAAAAAATTGTTAGCCTTTGGTTGTGAAATTGTTCATCCATACCTTGATCAAAAAGGGTTAAATCCTTGGATAGGGTATTAATGACATAAGTTAAACAGATTGTCTAGGGGTTTTTTTTGGTAATTCTTTAATTTATATCAGGGAAGTAAAAAACAAGGCAATGTAAATGCAGGGTCAATGAATGAGAAATGTCCATAAATTTTCGTATGGATTGAAAATACAAACATTTGTTTTATCTTTAAAATTATGCAAAAATCACTTTCGGTGTATTGACCATTCAAAGCTTTTCCCAAAAATTATCTGATAAAAGCTACAAGAAAGTAAAGGTATATGCATATTATTGATCATTGGACACATTGTTTCAATTCTATTTTGACCCTAGGGGCCGTCATGATCGTATGGTAGTTGGATTTATAATTACCTTTGCAATCAGTGCCTATCTCCCCTAATGTTGTGAGTTTTAATCCTGTTCAGGTGAGGTGTACTCGATACAACATTATGTGATAAAGTTTGTTAGTGACTTGCAACAGGTCAGTGGCTTTCTCCGGTTTCCTCCACCAATAAAAACGGACTGCCACGATATAACTGAAATATTGTTGAAAGTGGTGTTAAACACAATAACCCTAAACCCTCTATTTTAATTCTTCATTCAGTTCCCTTTGTTTATACTTCTCTGATATAACATTATAGGTGTCATATGGATAATGTTAATGGTTCTTATACAAAATTTATGATATTTAGAAAAGTTTTTTATTCTGTAATAAAATTGTGTCAGCTATTGAATCTTTCAAAAAAAAATTAAATACTTGTAATATTGTTTGTTAATATGATGCCCCACCTTAATTAAACTTTAAAAGATTTTTTTATTTTCACCTAAATAGATCACATTGAAATATAAAGTGCTATTAAATGTAACTTTATTACTTTAGTTAGAAAGTTTTAATATAATAAATATTTATTTAAATGTATATTATTTTCATTAACCCCCTCCTCCTCCTCCACACACTTTTATCAATTTCCAACATAGTATACCAATCTAAATTTGATATACAGCTAACATTTATTAAACCTTCTGATGAAGGCTACCGATTCATCTAAATGACGGCTTAATAATTTTTAAGTACTATGCCAGACTTTGTCTATCATGTTACTAAGATTTGAGATTTTTAACCATCAAATATTTTCTTTGGAATTTAGAAAAAAATAACTTTTGATTTGATTTCATGTTAGAACATTTGTTGCATATAACAAGCAAGAGAGAATTTATTTCATCAATCTTATTATTATATGGCTTGTTGTGGGGGGATAATCTCCAGTAAAGTGACAAAAACTGTATTTACATATATTTCCATGTACTTGAAAGAACATGGTAGTATTACACTGTTTAGACAGAACACTATCTGAAATAAAAAAAAAAAAGTTTACCATATAAGATGTTTAGATGTCATTAACGACTTAACAATTTTTTTTGTTTACAATATATGATGTTTAGATGTCATTTAGGACTGAACAAACAATTTTGTATTACACATAGTTTTGGTTTATTGCTCTTTACAGTCATTGAATCACAGAAAACATGACTGACCTCTATATTAGAGCTTGCTCTCCCTGTTGAGATAAATTTAAATTACAATAGTGTTAAAATATTTGATATTATTTATCATTATTTAGTAGTTAAATTATATACTTGTTTTGTCATATCAAACAGGATTTTCTACTACTTCATATCATTTTTATTGATGGTAATAAAAGAACAAAACACAGTCGAGATGTTGTTTTAATATTTAATGTTCAAAGTATACCATAATTAATCATGTATAGTACACAGTGGTGTACAATATGCACCTTTTCTTTAGTCTTTGCGTTTACTAGTTGTAATAGAATTAAAGGATGATCGTCACTTTTACCATCAATTTGCAAACATTTTCCCCACGAAAAAGTGAGAATATACAAAAATGTTTACAGTTAGAATTCTCATTACTAAATGATTCATCATTTTCCAAATAAAGGGTATCCTGTTAAGTTACAAGAGCGTCACAATGGCATTGTAGTTGCAATCGGCACCTGTCGCCATAAAAATTATCAATTTGATTCTTGCCTGTGTCTTGATGTACCTGATATAACCTTATGATGATGAAGTCAGTCAGTGACTTTCAGCTGGTCTATTTTTGTCTGGACCAATAAAACAAATAATCGGGGCCTTTGCTTCCGTTGAAGCAACCAAGGCAACTGCATCAGTTTGAAATTTTGTCAAATATAAGTATGCTAAAAAAAATTCTAAAGGATTCATATTTTGAGCAGTATATACACTTATAATAAGCATTGCAAACCAGCTCATATACATAATTTTGTTGATATATAGGCAACTGTGCTCATTTGGAACCAACACACAAAGAACTCTACTTATATTCAGCATTCATTAGGTTTGCCTCTCTTGATGTACAACCCTAGTTATGGTGCTGACCATATAGCTGAACTATTGGTGAAAGTGATGTTAAATATCTATAACCAACCCATTAATTTGTAGTTTTTCTGTTGCATATGCTTTAATATAGTCATTGGGTAAGGTAATATTAATTTTTCTACTTGACTTGCAATTGCCTCCCCTTCATAAGTCATTTCTTATGTAGAAATTAATCCCTTGTATGTCAGTTCAATTGTCCATGCATTGTTGTTTACTTTTAGCTCACTTTGTCCAAAATCATTTCGTGTCATTCTTTATTTATGTAATATGTTTATGGTGCCAATAGACCACGGTAGTAAGTGCTACACTTTTCCCTCTTTCTGATCATCCAATTTTGGTTTCCTGTTCAAATTTTAATGGCCAAATGTAGGGGGGATCCCAAACTTTTTTGACAATACACATGTCATGTTTATTATTCCTTATATAATTTCACGGTTATGCCCATTTATTGATTGAAAATGTGCAAATTTCTGGTTTTCATTGTCTAACTCAATTTTCTCTTTGCCAAATGTTTAGAACTTGGTTAGACAGTTTAATTTTGGCTATTATGATTTGTACTTTTAAATTGGATTTTTGTCCCTAATTAATTGAAAAATTACATTATAGGGGTTTAAGCTCACCCTCGAAGGGTGATGTGAGTTTTGCCATCACTGAGTCAGTTGTCTAAACTTTTCACATCCAACCTTCTTCGAAACCATTTGCTCCATTGGAACCAAACCTGACAGAAATGTCCATCAGATCGTACTTTACAAAGTTTTAATTTTTTATGCTGAACTCCAATAATGAGTTCTGGTTTGCTGAAATTTCAAAAAAAAAAACTCAATGTAATGAAAATTAAATGTTTAATTGCCCCCACACCCCCACCCCTTTTCTGATACGTCGTAAACCAGAAACGTCGGGAACTATTACAGATCAGGGCTAATTTTAATTGGATTCGGTTAAGCATCTGCCACTAACGGAAAAGTTATATAAAAAGTTTATTCCTAGAAACTACACATGTATACTTCATTGAAACTGGAGAAAACAAAAATGATTACTCCCAGATTGAAACCAAACTGTAAGTGAATGGGCATCTGTTGTTTCTGTAAAAAATATTTATATTGGACGGGAATCGAAGATAGCAACAACTGTAGTGGACACTCGGAAAATAATAAATTTGAATCTCAATCATTTTCCGGAAACTTCTATTTCGACGAAATCCAACCTCTCTACATGAATGAACGTTGAAAAGTCCTTACTGGAAGTCAATGTCGTAGCTACACTTAAGAAAAAAACCGCACATGGTACACTCCCTTTTAAACTAAAAAAAAGATGTCCATCACTGCAAGGACGTATATACGTCCTTATCATTGTAACCACCAGATTATAGCTGATTAAAACCACAGAAACAAACAATAGTGCCCGAGTGTTATTTTTGACACAAAAACAGATGTCTTGCATCCCTCTGATATTCTTACATCTTTTGTAATTCCCATTTAAGTAAAGGATGATTTTTGCTACAAATAAAAGGACAATAACTCTTTTAAACATGATCCGATCAAACTTCCGTTAGTCATTGATTGATTGGTGTTTAACGCCAACTTTAGTAATATTTCAGCTTTTTCGTGACGTATCAAACTTTCGTAGGTTATATGCATAGAATAGAATAGAATACATTGTATTGCCTAATCATAGGGCCTACATGAGGCATCATTAACAATACAAACATTCATGATTGATAAATAAGACATACACACAAAAGAAAAAGGACAGTTTGGGGTTTTTATATTTCTAAAAATATAAATATAATTATTATTATTTAGTGGATCATGTTCTGGTTTGTCCCATATATCTCAGATCCAGTGTGAAACTTTACATATGTTGCATATTCCTTAACAAGCAGTAAACCTGCTAAAAACACCAAGGGTGGAGAAAATCATCAAACATGCCAAGTTCTGACGAATTTCTATTTAAAGTTTAGGAGGAATTGTGGTTGGAAACATCTTGATGAAATATTCTAAGTCAACAAGGTCAACAACTTCTCCAAAAGTGATCGGATCAAATTGATGTAACAATTTTCGAATGTTTACATGGTGATCAGCAAGCATGCCAATTTCGAGTAAATCTCATTTGAAATCTACGGGGAGCGGCGCGTAAAAACGTTGTGATGATTTATTCTACTCGAAAAAAATAAAAATAACTCCTTCAAACTTGCCGTAATTTATACTTTAATATGCAAATCTTTATATTGAAAAGCAATCATGCAAAGTGTCGAACTATTCCCATTAAACCGTAGGAGTTGCGTATAAAAAAAATTGTTTCGCACTAACCGGAACTAAAACGATATGTCCCATCATGTGGGAACGAGTGGATGGCCTGATATTGTTCTATATGTCTCTGTTTTTATTACAAATTTTCATGTACAAATTATAATCTCAAATCGGTTAAATTTTAAATGGCCTGTGCTTGGCATGTTGGTGGTACATTTCATTTTACCCTAGCGTTATTACGCCACTGTTAAACTGCAATAAAGAAAAAAACCAACCCTTAGATGTTCCAGATACCAACCGCTATGATATAATGTTTCAACAATAATATTTAAACAGAGATACCCCAAACACACACAAACCCCTATAGACAAGACAGTAATCAATCGTCACTGGGTATTGTGTGATACCCAGTGACGATTGATTTTTTTTTTTTTTTTTTTTTTTTTTTTTTATTTATCAAATGTCGTATATTGAATATAAAACGTGTGACTGTGTACTGTATTTGACTAAGGTATTCTAAGTAACGGACACATATTTCCACTAGACAAGTATTTACAGATAACAATCTAATAAACAAGATTTCACCAACATTTACAATGCTTTTCCGTCTACAGGAATCAACAGTCCATATTAATATAATTATATCTGTCTTTCTTTTTAAATAATTGTATACACGTATTGTCCATAAAACCCCTGAAAACTTCCATTTTTTAAATCATTTGTATTTTTATATATACATCCACAAAGAAGTGCTAAGAATTATGAGGTAATTTCCTACCTACAAGGAAATTACACATATATTTATTGTTATTGGATAAACCAGCAATGACATCCCAAATGTAAAAATAGTATCCTGTTTACCTGTCGCAAATTACCTTTTGACGTCATAATGTGTATGGACATCGTAGATATTTTCTCATTTCGGTGATGGAAGTATGCGGGTATCATCTTTAAGTTTAATGGAAGTTACGATTTTACAAATTCTTGTATTTGTAAGTATAAAATATATATCTACTATTCTGTCGAAGTTTTTTTCATATAGATTGTGTACCTAGTTTTCATTTTTTAACAGATGGGACAAAAACAAAAACAGCACAAATGAAAAAAAAGAAAACAACAAATAAATAAATAAATAAATAACGAGACAACAAAAAATACATATGAAGTACCTTTACTCTTACTTCATATTAATGTAAATCATGATTGTAAAACACAGTCGCTCGTGGTACGGAATTACCCCCCCCCCCCCTTTTTTTTTATATATAAACTCTGTTTATATGCATTATTTATTTTCAATAAAATTCCTTTTTCATTTCATCTCTTTTTCCTTAATTTAACTCGTTCGTGTCCATATTCATACAATCTTATGTCAACAAAAACTTGCGTGTGTCGACCCTATATACTCTGTGGATAATAAGAGTATAGGGTTGACACACGTAAGTTTGTCTGCATATGGACACGAACAAGTAAAATTAAGGAAAAAGAGATGAAATAATAAAGAAATTTCATTGAAAATAGATACAATGTATGTAAACAAAAAGTTAAAAAGGGGGTGGTAATTCCGTGCCACGAGCGCCTGTGCTCAAACACACACACACAATTGCTAGCATTGACTGTATCGTTATTAAGTCTCCCAAACAAAGTGTTTTGCTCCGTTTCTTATTATTATTATTATTATTATTATTCACTTTCTTCTCCTTTCTTTCCGCGGACCATGAACTTGTCCACGGCAGATCTCAGGAACTACTGGACAGAATTTCATGAAACTTGGTGGAGTTATAGATATATGTTTCTAGTTGGTCCTAAAGTTTTCAGCTTTGTGGTAAAGGGGGTCAAAGTCATATTTTGAGGGGTTCAAAGGGTGTGGGGGTTACTATAGAATCCTATGGGAAAGTTGAAATTTCGTACATTAATGTTGATAACTTCTAAATAGATAATGATAGAGACATAAAATTTGACATAGTGATAGATCACCATTAGAGGAGCAAAATTTTCGAGATGTCTGCCATTTTCAAAATGGCTGCCAAAACGGTATAAAAAATGGGCGGTAAAAATTCAACATTGCCCGATATCATCAAAATTTGATATGTTGCATGTTGGTAGATAATGATGTCCTGAATTGATTCCCGACATTGAAAAATTTCTACCGGTCGCCATTTTCAAAATGGTCGCCACAATACCGCAAAAATTCAACATTGTCCGATTTTAACGCCATTTCATATGTGGGTAGATTATGAATTCCCGAATTGATTCCTGACATCGAAAAATTTCTACCGGTAGCCATTTTCAAAATGGCCACCACAATACCGCACAAATTCAACATTGTCCGATTTCAACGACATTTCATATGTGGGTAGATTATGATGTGCCGAAATGATTCCTGACATCGAAAAATTTCTACCGATCGCCATTTTCAAAATGGCCACCACAATACCGCACAAATTCAACATTGTCCGATTTCAACGACATATCATATGTGGGTAGATTATGATGTCCCGAAATGATTCCTGGCATCGAAAATTTTCTACCGGTCGCCATTTTCAAAATGGCCGCCACAATACCGCATAAATTCAACATTGTTCGATTTCAACGCCCTGAATTGATTCCCGACATTGAAAAATTTCTACCGGTCTCCATTTTCAAAATGACCGCCACAATACCGCAAAAATTCAACATTGTTCGATTTCAAAGGTAGCTTTTAATTTATTTTTTAAACCGGTTGTCAGTGGCCGGTTTGGGAGATTTCATAATCGTTAGATTATAATCATATCTTGTTTGTTTTACGATACAAATAATCTTTTTTTTTTAATAATTCTAGGTTGTGGTGTCAACAAAGGCCAATGTTCCGCAATTTTGGGATGAAATGAATGGCTTGATGTTCATGAATCGCAGAATTCTTCAACAGAAAAGATCGAACGAAAATGCAAGGCAAAATATAACTACTTCTTCGCCCACGTCGGGGCAGAGGTCAACTTCAGAATCTCATCAAGCTGTCGTCACAAGTTTTGAAACTGGAGTAACTGGTAGTCAAGGTGTACACAATGTATTTCCCAGTACAAAGGAGCAGGTCAATGATGACATTCTAAAATCTGCTAGTGTAACACCGGGAACCGATTTGAAGACAAACTTTACAAACAAAATTTCTGTTGACGTTAATAAACAAACAACTACTCTGGTGAATTTGAAATCAGAATTTCAACTACCACGAAATGAACATCGTGTAGTGAAGGAGAAATCTGAAAACGATGGATTGCATGAAAACCTTCTTAAAGATATTTTAATATATTCTGGTACTATCGGAGGTGTTGTGATTGCTTCTGTTTGTGTTATAGTTATTGTTCTTGTTCAAAAGAGACGCCATGATCGGAGACTAGCAACAACTAGGTTTACTGCAACAGATCAAAAGACGTACAAAGATACGAAAATTTTTGTTATGGCCAATAACGAAAAATCGGACAGTATTGTCAGTTCTTTTAATGCAATACCATCAAATTCGAACCTGTGGAAAGAGTTACAATGCAATAGTCCAAACATCTTTTAAATCACGGGATATTTATATACCAGGGGTCTTTCAAATTCTTGTTAAAGTGGTCTTATGAACACAATATATGTTATACTTAAGACTCTTTTTACTGTTAATTTCCGTTGTGTTATTTTTGATGATTATATTTCTTCGTTGTGTATTTTTTTTTAAACTTTTTTAAACATATTTGGATGTTTATGTTGTGGATATTTTATTAAAAAATCAAGAAAGTTTTTAGACATTTTTGACTTTCAAACAAAAGTATATTGTATCATTTCCATAATATTCGCTAGTCAATGGCTACGACCAGAACACCCCACCCCCTCCTCCTCCAAACAAATAAACTGCAGAAGAGGGGTGTGTGGATCGTAACCCATGACTGGCGAATATACCTCTACATGTAAACGGTACACACGTTTCCTAAAAGCTTTGCAAATTATGAAGATTAATTTGCATTTGATGTATCGTGAACTTGCCAATAACCAATCAAATTACACCATTTCTTTATTGACAGGTCTTTAAATTGCCATTAACTCTGATACAACACAGTTCTGTTAACGTGAAATTAACGTATGCTTTCACCCACACCCAATTCCACTGACAGTGAGTTTAAACGAAACAGTGAAGCCATGACTTCAAGATTTCATTTCAAAGTCGGGTTGCCAAATTGGCGTGAATGAACATGGGAGTCAATAGTACGTCACATTCGAATAGCTTGACTACTTTAAAGATACAATACTTTGATTGTTGTTCTTCATTCAACGGTCTCATGATGACAGGATCTTCCATGACGAAGCAAATTCTCGGGTACACGCAAGTGGCTGCGAAGCGATCCATATACTAGTACCACGCGTCACCTGCGATATAACTATAAACTGTTGGTCTAATTGTTATGATGGTCAGGGATTATCAGCAAGCATTTTTGGTAGTTAACTTTGCAAGCTGAAACAGCATGTCTGTATTTGACAGGAGCGAGTTTTCTTCAGTGTATCAAAAACGGATATCGTGATCTAGATTTTGTTGTACACTGACTTTATTTTTTATACTAACCGCATCGCTGGTGTAATGGTTGACGAACTTATCGTGCTCGCCTCAAGTGCGATAGATCATGGATTCGAGCCTCGGTCGAGTCACACCAAAGACTATAAAATTGGTATGTGTTGCTTCTCGACTAAGCACGCAGCATTAACACGGCCACCAATCTATCTAACTCATATCAAAATGATATTCTAA
Source organism: Bathymodiolus brooksi (assembly GCA_963680875.1). Lineage (NCBI taxonomy): Eukaryota > Metazoa > Mollusca > Bivalvia > Mytilida > Modiolidae > Bathymodiolus > Bathymodiolus brooksi. Next base: position 59,523,250 of record OY804576.1, on the reverse strand, counting down.
CGGTAAAAGTTATCGGGATTTCCGGATATGCATTGGCGGGATCTTTTCACGTCTACAAGGAGCCCGGTAAGTTGCACATTATATCTTGTATTCAAGCACTTTTTACAAAAAGGGCCATGTAATTCGACGCAATTTAAAAATTCCTAATGCCAGAGTAAGTCGTTTCGTTGACTGATGTGCCGTAATGACGCTAGAATCTTTCTCCTGCGTGTTTTGTCAATCAAAAGAATTCGATCGTGTAACTGATTGACTGAAGCACAGTCTACAAGCAATTGTGGTGTATTTCAAGTATCTTTTTATGTTCCAAAATGATTATAAAAGACTTGGCCACAGTGTAATTTGTAGCATTGACTATTGATTGTTGTATGTCAATCGAAAATTCAAATGATATGAGTTATCGGGATCAGAAATGCGTTAGCGGTATCAGATATGAGTTAGATAGTATTCATAATCGATGAGAATCTCAATGAATGTTTTGCTCGTACTACCTTTCGTATTTTTATTGCTCTAGTAAGTTAGTATTAGCACATGCAGTTTTACTTAAGAAAAACAATTTGAAATCAATGTTGTGTTCGAGTTTGTCAACTTTTGTCAGTTCTATCCGTAACATAAGTATGACTACATTATTGATTTGGACCATAGATTTATCGAATCATCTTTGCTGTGTCTACTGTCAAAATTACGTCTTCCAACCAAAATGGTCCCCATCACGATAAAAAGAACGAAAATTGGGTAATATTTCATGGATTGAGTAAAACTTATTTATGGTTAACTTCAGTCAAACATTAGTAGAATTATCCTTAAATTAGTTTCTTCTAAATTGTCAGTAACCTCACCATATTTTGCATATACGTACATACTTCGAAGTGGATACGTGGTAGTATGCCACTTGTCACCTTACCTTTACATCAATTTCTCGCTTGAGTGACTTGTATTAAAACCAATTCTCCACAACAGTTACCGCTACACTATTGACCCGCCATATGTTACAAATACACAGTACATGTAGTTATTCCAAATGCCAATGACCTCGACCTCATTGGCCTAATAGCATGTTTGGTGGATTTTCGTCAATAACGCCCATTTTCAGTAATACATAGACCCACCATTATTTGTCTATACAAATATCACGTATCGCCTATCCTTGACCTCCATTCCACATATTGTGACTTGAGTCACACAAGTTTCCACATATAACCGGCAATTTCGTGTTCAAAACAAGTAACACCGAACTTATATCGGTATTTAGACGACATATTCTCATGTTCACAGTTGTTTATGTCAAACCTCTTGATCATCTTTTATTTAAAAATGGCTATTATCATATTATAATTAAGCCTAATATCAATATGCCACACCGGTAAATGAGTTATCGTCAATCTGGCTGTTGTGGTCAATCAGGCTTAATAACAATGATTATGTGAAGATATGCTCTGAACACGGTACCATCAATCAGGTTAAAGATAATATTTGTCCAAACCGTATCGCACGATAACTTTCACCTGTTCAGAGCATATCAACCTGAATCAAATCTTCAACATTTCAATGTTATTCAGCCTGATTGACCACCACAGAAAGATTGACGATAACCCGTTTATCGATGTAATTATAAATTGTTGAATGCACATTGTAATTATGTTTCGTTTTCTTTCAGAATGCCGAAGACTGTAAGAAAATCCTACAATTGTACGGAATGTACAGCAAAATATTCCCAATCAGGAAAACTTTCTAACCATAAGAAAACTGTTCACATGGGTTAAAAAACGTCATTTAAATGTAGTTACTGTGACAAGACATACACGTTAAAACATAGCAAGCACAGACATGAACCAAGTTATCACCTTGGTGAAAAAAAGTTTGGATGTGACAAGTGTGACTTCAAATGTTCGTCAGCATATCAACTAAAAGGCCACAATAGATCTAGTCATAACATTGGGAAGTTAAAATGTGACGAATGCGACAATACATACTCTTATGAACACAATCTCAAGGAGCACACACGCAAGTGTGACGAGGAACATGAAACATACAAATGTGATACGTGTCATGCCACGTTTTCTACAAATAAGGGTAATAACAAAATTACCGAACTCCGAACAATCTTACAAAGCATCTGCAGAGCGCACACCAAGGTCGAATGTATGTGTGTGATCAGTGCGGTAAACGTTATAAATATATGTCTTCTCTTCACCGACACAGCAAAATACAACATGTTTAAACATGACAATTAACATGATTAAGGATTGCATTTATTTTAAACTACATTATAAATGGCAGATTGGTGTATTTTTACAATTGTTTTACTTGTGTTTACATTTTTATTTACTCTTTGTCTTGTTAAGACATTTTTATAATATGTTATTCTTTTCTATGTTTTATTTTTAAATGTATCTCAGGGAGAGAACTATTTGTTTTACTTTAATAAATGTTTTAACATTTTTTTAATTTGTTGTTAGTGTATTCCAGGGTTCGATAAAAAATAATTGCATAAATGATTTTCTGACTGAGCGGTGTTGGTAAAAAAAGGCTAGCTGGATTTGTATAATGATTGACATTTAAACTTTACCATACAGCATGAACATATGGTCGTGCTGTAAAATCCACAGGCACTTGGCTGATGGACCTTAATTTCCCCGTGTTTGCCACGGGGATACGTATTTTCAGAGCTAGTAACGATGTAGGGCCTCTATTTCTGAGTCCTGGGTCCACTCGAATATTAGAAATAGAGGCCCTACATCGTTACTATCCCTGAAAATACGTACCCCCGTGGCAAACACAGGGAAATTAAGGTCCATCGGTCAAGTGCCTGTGGTAAAATCTATATATTGCTTTATCTAATATTCATTTGTATTTACAGGGATTGATGTCTCATTAACATTTATCCCATATATCATATATTGTCGTTTCACACAATAAATCAAAATTCTAGATAGAAAGACATAACAACAAAAACGATATCAACATGCATAATATGTACAAAATATAAGGACAGAATGCATATTAGGTAAATTGGAACTGCTGTTGGAGATGAGCCCTATCACCATAAAATATTCCTTATTGTTACATTTATTTGTTCCGGAATCTTTTTTGCTTCAAAACTTTATTACTGACAACAAATCTGACAAAGCAATAAAAGGAGATATTATTTTCTATTGTAGCACTACAGCAATATATATATTCACACCCGTAGCCAAGGGAGGTTCGGGGGGTTTTGAACGCATGCGTGTGTGCAACACACAATGGGAAAGTACTGTAAGCACACAAGTCATTGAGATTCTCATCGATTATGAATACTATCTAACTCATATCTGATGCCGCTAACTCATTTCTGATCCCGATAACTCATATCATTTGAATTTTCGATTGACATACAACAATTAATAGTCAATGCTACAAATTACACTGTGGCCAAGTCTTTTATAATCATTTTGGAACATAAAAAGATACTTGACATACATTACAATTGCTTGTAGACTGTGCTTCAGTCAATCAGTTACACGATCGAACTCTTTTGATTGTCAAAACACGCAGGAGAAAGATTCTAGCGTAATTACGGCACATCGGTCAACGAAACGGCTTACTCTGGCATTATGAACTTTTAAATTGCGTCGAATTATGGCCCTTTTTGTAAAAAGTGCTTGAATACAAGATATAATGTGCAACTTACCGGGCTCCTTGTAGACGTGAAAAGATCCCGCCAATGCATATACGGAAATCCCGATAACTTTTACCGTTAGAATATCATTTTGATATGAGTTAAATAGATTGGTGGCCGTGATTAAAGTTTTAGAAGAAGAATTTGGTTGGCTTGGAATCAGAATAATGTGTCAGAGAGGAGCAACATGTCTACATGCAGACTGTTGTTTCAGTGAGCTAGCGTTATAAGAATTCAACTAGATATGCTAAGTACAAAGCGGACATCAACATTATCATCTCATTAAAATGTAATTTGTTCTAGCATTGATATTGCTGAAAAATAGCTCAGTTGGCATTAAATGATAACAACTCGCTACTTAATGGTCCTTGTACACTCGTCGCAACTTCGGCTGATTCCGTACCTTCATCATACCTCGTCCGTATTACGACAGCTCCCATTGGAACTACTTTCGGAAATCTTCAATGAAGGAGGTATTAAAATAATTTCACTTTCGAATATTCGTCCAATAATAATATATTTTCATTAGTCGCAATGTCGGCTGATTCCGTACCTTCATCAAAGACCAATATTTTTCAAAGCAAACTCATCTATTGTCGCCATTTTAGAACTTATTCGTAGTGCACAATGTTTGATTGAAGTGATACGGTCTTCCGGCGAAGAAATGTGACGCCGGTAGACGCATATCAAATACCGTATTACAGCCGAGGTACAATCGGCAAACCTCGGATGAGTCCGCTTCGCTTCCTCAATACCTCGGCTGTAATACGACATTTGATATGCGTCTCCGCGTTACATTTCTTCGCCGGAAGACCGTATCACTTCAACCAAACATTGTGCACCGCGAATAAGTTCTAAAATGGCGACAATAGATGAGTATATAGAGTTTGCTTTGAAAAAAATATTGGTCTTTGATGAAGGTACGGAATCAGCCGACATTGCGACGAATGAAAATATATTATTATTGGACGAATATTCGAAATTGAAATTATTTTAATACCTCCTTCATTGAAGATTTCCGAAAGTAGTTCCAGTGGGAGCTATCGTAATACGGACGAGGTTTGATGAAGGTACGGAATCAGTCGAAATTGCGACGAGTGAGCCGAGGTATTGAGGGAGAGAAGCGGACTCACCCGAGGTTTGCCGATTGGGTCCTTGTATATATATAAAATTCTAAGACAATCTTGCTTGAATTACTTCCCTTTGTTCTAATCTGTCGGACAGACATGCTTGATGGTAATAAAATAATTATTATATTTTACTTTATTTATTGTGTATGTGCTAATTATAAATGTTGTATCATGCCCTCCAGGTGCCCTGATTTGGAAAATAAAGTAACTTGTATCTTGTATATAAACACTTCAGTCTGCTTTTATCTCCACGATTTTCCTATTATTTGATTTTGGAACTATTGTGATGGTGTGGTATTTTTTAGATTTCAGATATTTAATTTAACTGATTTAACGATCTACCTGATGTCAGTGCTGAATCGTTTCAAAATATGATGGAAGTCGTGCAGTGAGTCAATCGGAACTGGGACAGGGGAGTACGACACGGGGCCGGACAAATAATCAGAAAAATACTTCAAGTTAGCAAAAATGTAACAAAATGGAAAATCGTATCTTCTAGTAACTGCGGTTTCTTTTTGTTACAAGACGTATCTTGGGTGAAGTCATTTTGGTCAATCTTACAGTATTTGAGATATCAAGCTATGTACAACCAGCGGACGGGTTAACCCTTTCGGTTGTATTGCATCTTCATCAAAGACCTTTAACACCTTTTTTTGTAAATGTTGCAAATGACATTGGCAAAGATGTTATTTTTGATGGAAATAGTCACCCTAGCATATTGAAAATTAAGAACAATACACAACATAATACACTGTTTGATTTTAAACCTACAGATGTTGACACTATAAACAAACTGGTTAGCAAAATAAACATCAAGAAAGCTACTGGTGTAGATCAGATCTCATCTAAACTTTTACGTGCTGGTGCACCTGTACTTAACAAGCATATAACAACACTTGTTAATAACACTATCAAAACCAGTGTTTTTCCAACCAGGTTAAAACAAGCTCAGGTTGTTCCACTACATAAAAAAAAATGACCCTTTAGACAAAAAGAACTACCGGCCAGTTAGCATCTTACCCACAATTTCTAAAGTTTATGAAATGGTTTTATCTGACCAACTAACTGATTTATTTGAAAATATTTTTCATACTTTTTTATGCGCTTTTAGAAAGGGTCATGGTTGTCAGACAACTTTGCTGAGACTCCTTGAAGATTGGAAAACAGCTCTAGATAAAAATCAGTATGTGGCAGCAATTCTTATGGATCTTTCGAAGGCTTTTGACTGTCTGCCACATGACATTCTCCTTTGTAAGCTGTCTGCATACGGCCTATCTCCAAAATCTGTGGAATTACTTAGAAATTATTTAACTGGTCGTAAACAACAAATCAAACTTCAGTGAGATCTCAGCAGTTGGGCTGATATACAAAAAGGGGTACCTCAAGTCTCTATACTTGGCCCCTTGTTATTTAAAATTTTTATTAACGACATCTTTTATTTTATTGAATATGGTACATTGTATAATTATGCTGATGATAACACCTTGTCTTATGTAAATGATAATTATGAGAAATTAATTGATATACTTGAAAAAGAAAGCTCAGTATTGATAGACTGGTTCAAATTCAATTGTATGCAGGCTAATCCAGATAAGTTTCAAGCCATTGCAGTTGGCAATAAGACACATGCCAAGACACCAGTATTTAAAATAGATTCAGCTGAAATTACTTGTGATGAAGTGGTAAAATTACTAGGAATAGATATTGATTACCAACTTAATTTCAATTATCATATTAAAAATATATGTCGTAAAGCTTCTCAACAGTTGAATGTTTTAAAGCGCATTGGTTGTTTTCTTTCAAAATTAAATAAATTAACAATTTTTCATACTTTCATTTTGTCTAATTTTAATTTTTGTCCTTTGGCGTGGCATTTTTGCAATAAAAGTAATACCTCTAAATTAGAAAAAATCCAGGCGAGGGCTTTACGATTTATATACGAGGACTATGAGAGCACATATGATGAGTTATTAGAAAAAGCTAAAGTTCCATCTCTGAAAGTTAGAAGAATGCGTACCATGGCTATTGAATGTTTTAAGATTTTAAACAAACTTTCACCATCTTGTTTACATGATTTAGTTGTTATTAAAGATTGTAAATATAATTTTAGATATTCCAATATTGTAGATATACCTAGGGTACGAACATCTACCTACGGTAAGAATAGTTTTAAATATGCAGCAACTGTTTTATGGAATGACCTACCTGATGATTTTAGAAAAATTTCCAATTTTAATCAGTTTAAGAATATTTTAAAATCTTGGAATGGAAATGTATGTAAATGTTCAGTTTGTGCTGACTTTTAAATTTGTTTAAATTTCTACCATCTAGGTCATATCCAGTTTTTATTTATTGTGCTTATAAAATATGTATGCTTTGCTCATAATATCAGCTTTTAGTTGTTCATAGTTTGCTACATTAGCTCTTGGTATGCTTAGCTTATAACATCAGCTTTTAATCTGCTTTTTTGCTTATCTTATAACTGTTAGTATTTTACATGTAGTGCTTACTTAGTCTTGTATTTTAGCTGTATGTTGCATGCTTGTTATTTGTTATTTATTATGTGTCTGTGTATGTCGGTTAAAAGCTCAACAGAGCTTATGTTGTATGTTGTTTTAACCATGCCGACTCTAAATAAAGCTTATTTATTTTTATTTATTTATTTATTTATTTATTTATTTATTATCTTGTACCCGTGAGAAACTGAGTTAATTAACCTGCGGTTGATGCGGATGGGTTTATGGTATTTAACGCCACAGTTAATTCATGTAAATATCTGTGGCACAGATGACCTAGGCCATGAATATGTTGTTAGTCGCGTTCACAATTTCGTCCTTACCTCGTGCATGACTTCTCATCGTATTCTTAATATGAGTAACACGACGTGGAGCCATACTTGATTTCTTACCCTTCCGCTTTACATGTTCATCCTATTTGGAGAGGGTGGTGGATCGGGGTCTGTTGTTCACTCTTTAGCTTTCTTTGTATTATTTGGTCTTTTTATCTTTTTTTTCTGTTGGCCATCGTATTGTCTGCTCCTGCTACTAACGTTTCTGAGTACCGCTTTTGCTTCAAACTTTACAACAATATTTCAGATATTTCATAATGATATTGATGGAAGAAACATAACGAGGAATTCTTGGGAAAAAACACCGACTTATCACATATCGTTGACAAATTTATCACATAAAATTGTATCGCTAAGTTAAATTAGAGACATAAAAAATATAATTACATTTTGTAAATATGTCTCTGGGTGTTTTGTTGGATCTTCTTGTTTTTTATTTCTTTGTTGGTTTTTGGATTTACTGACCTTATTTATTAACTCCCTTGGAATGATTTCCTGTAAACAGAATGGATACAATTTTTCATGAACAGGTAGAATTAGAATTTTATTTTTGTTGTTGCTTATTTTATGTTCCCTTTTAAAATTATCCATCGTGTAAGGAAACTGGTTACAAAGATAGTTAAAATAAACTTGCCAGCATGTGTGAAAATTTTATCAGCATACTACTAATTATAAAATTCATTGGGTACTTGGGTGTAAGACTAAGATGAATCCGGGTCGTTTCGCCCCGGAAAGTGAGTCGATTCGCTCCACTTAATCGCTATTATATTATAATAGCATACCTGTTAACCTCTGGGAACTGCTAGGGGGGAGATCTCCCCCCTACCAACTCTTCTAAGGGAGAGATTTTGTGCGTCGCCTTTAAACTTAAAGGCACAAAATTGTACCTTGTAGTTGCATACATGTCATGTGATAGAGTTGCTATGCTACAACTGGAGATTTGGTCTCATAACTGGAGATTTTTTATTGACGTATTTGATGCATGTTTTTATTGTTAATTGATGTTTTCTTTTTGTTTGTTTCAGTATTGAACCAACTGCATCCCATTTCAATATATATTGTTTACATTTCTGTTTTATTAGTAGTGTTTCATATGATGAATGAAGGATAAAAACTGTATTTATAATTTATTCATAATCATTCATAATCATAAGGTTATAACAAAGCAATAACAATGAAGACAGAATGCTCTGAACAATAAAGTCATAGAGCACTAAAATTAAAAAGTCACTTTGCTGCTGGTGCGTTGGGTGATAGCATACGTTTTGGCATTTTTGTGGTTTATCAATTCCATCCTGGAACTTAGTCCTTAAATAATACTTTGATCGGCTTTGGTCCCAAACAAACCATAACAACTCAATCCGAGATGAATTCATTGCACGTTTGATCGAAATAAGAAGTTTTCCTCGGCATCAAAGGTTGTCCGACTCCTGTTTGCACAACGGTTTATAACTATTTTTAATTGCCGCTATCACACTTCTAATCATCTAAGCGTGTGCCACAAACCCACTTCCTTATCCCCAATTAACTGTCAATCAGTGGATAATTGTTGTATAATCATCAACACCTTAATTAATCTCCATGACCCAATATACCTGTAAAGGTGTCAAACAGATCAATAACCAGATATCATTTAAACACCTTTACCATTCGTATCTCTCGGCGTTTTTCATCAGCGCGGGAGTTCCAAATGGGGAATTTCCAGAAATATTGATCGCAAAATGTAGGTCAAGATTTTATTGTACTTGATTTTTTGTTGGGGGGAGATCGTGCGGGAGGAAAAGGTGTGTGCAGGAGATTATTGTCTCCAGCGCATGCGACCCAGTCCATGCGGGAGATAAGGCTCTTACGCGGGAGACTCCCGCAAAAAGGGGGAGGGTTAACAGGTATGTAATAGATGAAGTCTTTTTCGACAATATTTTGGTAATTATTTATTATTAGTTGTATGCAAAAAAAATAATAATTCATTCATTTTGGTCTACTTTAATTATTTATTTATTAGTTGTATACAAAAAAAAAATAATTCATTCATTTTGGTCTACTTTTGTCAAAGATCTCAAGCGAAACTTTTCTTGCAAAATTTACAATAAACAACACAAGAACAGTAAAAAGGCAGTGATTGGGAAAGGTAGGGGCCATGGGCCGTTTGATACATACATTTTTGTAATTCTGCGTAGATGCCCCATACAAAAATTAAAAGGCCCATAAAATATTTTAGTTTTTACAAAGACTACACTGAAATGGCCCATTGAATGTTGTGATGATGGGGCCGCAATGGCCCATAATCATTTCCTCTTTCCTGATCACTGAAAAGTTGTTTTTTTGTACCAATGCAAAAATGCATGACATGACTAAGATGCTGTACAAGTGCGCAAATAACCTCTTTTTTAATGAATTACACATCAAATGTTAAAATAGTATAAATTTAATCAGATGTCAAACTAACTTGAATAATACTGCGCCCTCTATCGGCACTATCATAGTGACCAGCGGGAGCACAATATAACGACTGGATTATTCGGGTTAATGTCAAACAAAGAGTGAAGCAATACATAATATTAAACACGTCAAGAAAGCATGTTAATTATGAGGAAGACAAAAATAAAGTACCCATGAACAAGCCTTGCAACATCCATTATACAAATATTTGCAATGGTATTTTCCATATTTCATTTTTTAAAACACTATTAATAAATGAGGGCGAACGGGAATAGGGGCGAAATGGCCCGGGGCGAACGGGAATAGGGGCGAAACGACCCGGTACCACTAAGATGGATGTATTATTTGGCAGTATTGACTGGCAATGTATGGCGAACGATAACGTGGATACATAAATCTTTGACAAGAAATATATTATTTTAATTGTACTGTAGGTTATGATCTTGATAATTTTCTCTTTCTATCCTAGTTTTCTTGAACCCACAGTCAAAGAGGATTTGCCTATTGTTTCATTACACGCTCCTGTTGATGTATGTTGGTACCCGCCATAAAAATTCAGTATGCATTCGGTAATGTGGGTTGTGTCAAATTCCAAGTGGGAACCAGACTACTGTTGAAGAAGCTAGTTTTCGAAACTGACAATTTCATTGGCCCATAATGTACAATACCCACCAATCAAACTCAGCAATTATAAGGAGCTTTTAGTCATTGTAAACATTTGATTTTCTTCCTCAATGAATGTTCTTGTTCATGTACGGAGCGACTGAAATTTTACCTTTGAAGGCACCGAGTGATTAAAAAAGCACCAGGGCTCACCAAACCAGGCGAAATGCCTTAGTGGGCAAAATTCATACCCTATATTGGCTGAAGTCACGCTCCCTCGACTCCAAAGCGAAATTGTCACCTTGTTTCTTGCTCCTTTCTTGCAAATAATCTTTGTTTTATGGTAAAGCTGATTGATAAAGCAATTGTAATCAATGGGAAAATACATGTACATAAGAATAAGAAAAAAAAGGTTTTATTCAAGCAATAAAGAAAGTCTTGTTGAGACAAAAAAAATCACGGCAAAAATCCGAAATCTAAAAATATACAAACAGATGCTTCCTGTACCAAATTTGTTTTTGTCTCTGAGGGAGAAGTCAAGTCTCCCTATTTTTGTAAGTGTGGTGAGCCCTGAATCACTTGTTCCATAGTCCCTCAGGCCTCTGATTGTCTGTTGCCACAGCAGGATCAAGTTTGTAAGACCCATTGGTAAAAATGTTCTGAAAACCTATTTCTCTTGATCCACAAAGCCATTTAAAAAGAAACTTACTGGAATATTTTTTTACAAAAATTACATTAATTGTGACACCACTGCAGTACATAGTTTAAAGTAGAATCCTTTGGGAAAAAATACTGCCTCTGCCACTACTGTACCACCAAAAAAGAATCTTGGCTTGAATAATATTTTTATTGAATAATCCACCTACAATATGCTTGTTTTTTTTGTGCCAAATGGAAATACAAGAGGTTGCCACCTGACCACATCATGGCACATGATTAAATTTAACACATGCATTTAGGAAATTATAGGGAAATAATTTATAAACTTAGTGACCCACCATTTAACTTTTATCCATTTTTTTCCTAAGCCAGAAATTATTGAATAATCCACCTACAATATGCTTGTTTTTTTGTGCCAAATGGAAATACAAGAGGTTGCCACCTGACCACATCATGGCACATGATTAAATTTAACACATGCATGTAGGAAATTATAGGGAAATAATTTATAAACTTAGTGACCCAACATTTAACTTTTATCCATTTTTTTCCTAAGCCAGAAATTTGTCCACAATTTTGAAACGGTTAGTTGTCCATATCGAAGTTGTTATAACAGAAATTTATTATTATTGCTTAGTGACCTACCATTTAACTTTTAGAGGAGGGTTATCCATTTTTTTCCTGAGCCAGAAATTTTTCAAAAATTTTGAATCGGTTAGTTGTCCAGATAGAAGTTGTTATAGCAGAAATTTATTATTATTAACACCTTTTTTAGCTCACCTTGCCAAAGGCAATGTGAGCATTTGCCCTCACTTGGCATCTGTCGTCCGTTAACTTTTCACATTTTAATCTTCTCCTCTGAAACCCGCCAAATGAGTTGAAACTTTGTAGGAAGCATCTATGGAAGGTCCTCTATAAAGATTGCTCATTTCGTCCCGATCCATTAACAAACATGGCCACCACAGGCAATTCTTGTTTCTGATTTGCTGATTTTTAAAAATCTTCTCCTCTGAAACCGCTTGGCCAAATGAACCGAAACTTGGTAGGAAGCATCTATGGAAGGTCCTCTGTAATGATTGCTCATTTCGTCCCTATCCGTTAACAAACATGACCGCCACAGGCGACTCTTGTTTCTGATTGGCTGATTTTTTTAAATTCTCCTCCTCTGAAACCGTTTGGCCAAATAAACCGAAACTTAGTAGAAACATCTATGGGCAGTCCTCTCTAAAGATTGCACATTTTGTCCCGATCCGTTAACAAACATGACCGCCACAGGCAACTCTTGTTTTTGATTGACTGATTTTTTTTAATTCTCCTCCTCTGAAACCGTTTGGCCAAATGAACTGAAACTTGGTAGAAATATCTATGGGCAGTCCTCTCTAAAGATTGCACATTTTGTCCCGATCCATTAACAAACATGGCTGCCACAGGCAATTCTTATTTCTGATTTGCCGATATTAAAAATCTTCTCCTATGAAACCGCTTGGCCAAATGAACCGAAACTTGGTAGGAAGCATCTATGGAAGGTCCTCTATAAAGATTACTCATTTTGTCCCGATCGGTTAACAAACATGGCCACCACAGGCAATTCTTATTTCTGATTGGTTAAAAGAAAGATAACTCTTGCCTAAACTGTTAAAAGAAAGATAACTCTTGCCATCATCTCCCTTAGAAATTAACTAATGCTGATATAGTGTAACATGTTTATTCTATACATTACTAGTAGGTATTCACATTTTAATATTCTTTTTAGCAAACTTTGCCATCACTTGGTGGTCGTCGTCTGTCATTCGTTCACTTTTCACATTTTAATCTTCTCCTCTGAAAACCCTCACCCAAATGAACTGAAACTTGGTAGGAAGCATCTATGGAAGGTTCTCTCTAAAGAGTGCACATTTTGTTATGATCCATTACCAAATATGGCCATCACAGGCAATTCTTATTTCTGATTGGCTGATTTTTTAAAATCTTCTCCTCTGAAACCGCTTGGCCAAATGAACCGAAACTTGGTAGGAAGCATCTATGGAATGTCCTCTATGAAGATTGCTAATTTCGTCTCGATTGGTTAACAAACATGGCTACCACTGAAACTTGGTAGGAATCATCTATGGAATGTCCTCTATGAAGATTGCTCATTTCGTCCCGATCGGTTAGCAAACATGGCTACCACCGAAACTTGGTAGGAAGCATCTATGGAATGTCCTCTATGAAGATTGCTCATTTCGTCCCGATCGGTTAGCAAACATGGCCACCACATGCAATTCTTGTTTCTGATTGGTCGATTTCTAAAAAATCTCTTTGAAAATGCTTAGCCATATGAATCGAAACTTGGTAGGAAGCATATACATGTATGGAAGGTTCTGTATTAAGTTTCCTCAAAGCAGAATGAAAGGTGAGCGACACAGGCTCAGCCCACTGAGCCTCTAGTTTAAAATAGTTCATGTAAATATTTCACCAGTATGCTCTCAAAGCTGACAATCCCCAGGGGCATGAACATAATGAGATAACATTACCATTTACAATGAAGTGTTTAAAACAAGATTCGCAATTTTCTTATGTGTATATGTAATTGATTATTATTTCATCTTTACCTGAGATATTGATATTTATTTTTATAGGGGTTAGGTTTATGGTGTTTAACGCTACTTTCAACAGCATTTCAGTTATATCGTGGCAGTCACTTTTATTGAGGGAGGATATGGGCACACCCGTAGAAAATCAATGACCTTCACATTTCACTGACAAGCTTTATCTATATAATGTTGTATTGAGTACACCTCGCCATGAGCGGGATTCAGACTAACAACTTTATTGGTGTTAGGCACTGATTGCATATGTAGTTGTAAATCCAACTAACATACGACGACGATGGCCCCTTTTATTTTATATATGGTACCTAAATAAGTAATTAAGCAACGGAACAATGCCAGGTAACTGTAAGTTTTGTTGTTGTTTTTTTTTCAGCAAGAAGGTTCATTATGTGCACAACATTGCCTTAATGCCTTGTTACAAGGACAGTATTTCAGTCCTGTAGAATTAGCTGACATTGCCCAACAATTAGATGAGTCTGAACGAGAACAAATGGCAGTAGGAGGTTTACAAACAGAAGAATATAGGAGATTTATGGAGGTAAAACTAGGTTTTAATGAATTTGGAATTTTGTTGCAGATAATTTATGTAAATTCCTAAGTTTTCGTATAACCTGATATTATTTTTAAAATTATAGTAGTTATGATTATATTGTGTTTTGTTTTCTATTTAATTCCCCCTTCCTATTCCTGATGTCTATTACATTGATATTTGTTATATCTCTGCTAAACATACAGCATAATTTTATATGCATTGTAAGTAGTGAGGCTGGTTGGTATATAGTCATGGACTCAGTGTAGCCTAGCACTATTAAAATCGAACTTGGCATATATATCATTCATTGGTCTAATTGAAGACCAGAATCATTATCAGCTGAGCTCATCAAAATGTAACTTGTTCTTGTCATGATACACGTGTATAACTCAAGAAGTACTTAACAACAATTCCACACTCAAGACTAGTACATTTGCTTTTATTAATGGAAAGTAGTCATAACAAAACTTATAAAAAATGTTTTAATCTATGTGAATATACATATCCTTTCTTTGTAGAGTATTTCTTTTAATATTATTTAGCTGACAAATTATATTTACAATAATATTGAAATTTATTTCCAGCAACCTTCCAATAATTTTGACGACAGTGGTTTTTTCTCAATTCAAGTAATAGAGAAGGGTTTGTCGGTATGGGGACTACATTTAATGCAGTATAATTCACAAGATCCTATAGCTGTAGAGGCTAGAAGTAATCCTTTGTAAGTAAAACAAGACAAAAACCGCAAATACAATGGGTCCAGCATATAGCTGTGTCCAACACATTATGTCCAGCAATTTAATATGTCAAGCAAAATACTGTGTCCACACTTGCTTTTAATATATACGTTTCAACTTTTCCTCCTTGTCAACATGCTGCAGTTGTATCATGCTCATATCTCAGAATAAGTGATCGGTCTATCACAATAATTTATCACACTATGTTTCTCACTGTACTGTACTATTGAAATTATATTTTAAGTATCCATGGTTATGACGGATTACCCATTTCCGTTCTTCGTTAACACAATAACAATCACCAATTTAAATCTACACTGACACTTCCATACAATACACTACAGCTCTTATTACTAAAATTATGACCTGGTACTTTCACTTGTTTTTCATTATTGCTATGATTAGTGTTTGATGACAAAATAATATAGATTTTGTCCAGCCAACAATGTATCTCTTTATAAAATTGTGCATCAGTAACTATTAAATACACAAAAGTAATTATATAATTTAGACCTAACTATCAGTATCAGTAATTGTAATTTAGACCTAACTACATGTATCAGTAATTATAATTTAGACCTAACTATCAGTATCAGTAATTGTAATTTAGACCTAACTATCAGTATCAGTAATTGTAATTTAGACCTAACTATCAGTATCAGTAATTGTAATTTAGACCTAACAGTATCAGTAATTGTAATTTAGACCTAACAGTATCAGTATCAGTAATTATATAATTTAGACCTAACTATCAGTATCAGTAATTGTAATTTAGACCTAAAAGTATCAGTATCAGTAATTGTTGTTTAGACCTAACTATCAGTATCAGTAATTGTTGTTTAACACCAAATGAGCAATTGTTCAGCTATTTCATGGCGACAACGAGTTCCATTTCAGTGAGATGATGACGAAGTCTGCTTTATACAAGACCTAAATGCTTACATGCAGTTTGATTTTTATAATGGATATATATATATGGGTAAACATGTCGCTCCACGTGAACACATTATCCTGATTGCCAGCCAGGCAGTATTTGCTTTCTACTTAATGCTGCGTGCTTAGGAGAAAAACAGCAAATACCAATGTTATAGTTTTTGGTTTGAACTTTAACCTGACTGGGATTTGAAATCACAATCTACTGCACTCAGATGGATCACACCAAGCATTACACCACACGGCCTGACAACTTGATACATAAAAATTCATTAATTTAAATTGGAAACCCTAACATTTTAAATCTAAAGTGAAGAAACTCATCCAATGAATCAAGCTTGTCTCAATATGTTATGTTTAATTAGAATATGATGTATTTTAATTGATATCTTTTTGTTTTAAAGTGATTATATTTAGTTTTCTTTCTATTTTCAGACATATGAATGCTTATATATGTAACTTCAGAGAGCATTGGCTGGCTGTTAGAAAGCTTGGATTTCAATGGTTTAATTTAAACTCATTGCTGACAGGACCAGAACTAATCTCAGATACATATTTATCTTTACTTATAACACAGTTACAGCAGGAAGGTAAATCAACAATAGATTGTCTACTGGGAATCTCAGTAATAAATCAGGAAGGCCATAAATTGTTGGAGATTTTAATATTATGTTATCAATAGTAAAATGTCAGACAAACTTATGGCTTCTATGAATCATTTAGATTCTAATAGGAAACACTAACCTATTTTTGTAAGCAGAATGTAATATGGGAAATTATGCATCCCCTAAATTAATCCACTAGACCTTCATGTTTAAGGTCAAACAAATATGTTGAGTTGCAGTTAAGTTACTGAATTTTTCCAATATGATGACCTTTTGATTTTAGCAGTTAAACCAAATAAAATGCTAAAAATAGTAAAATAAACGAGGAAACGTGTCAATATTAAAAACATTTCTTGTACACGACGTCAACTATTTACAAAAGTTAGAGTGGATCGATAGTCGATTTTCTTTTTTTCATTCGGAAAAATGAATATGTAAAGAAACAGCACTAGCATTTTAATGTATGTATGTACCTCAGTCCTTTATGAATGCATGAAGTCAATCAGGATTGATGACAACTATTTGTCCAGCAATATGCATGTGCGAAGCATAATATGTCAGGAGTTTTATTATGGAATTGTTTATATTGCCAATGAATGACATCATAATATCAAACATCTATTATTTAAGAGGATACATTGAATCAAAATTATTAATATTTTTTAGTAAAGAGAATGTAAGATAGTTTTTGTTATTGTTTTCCTAGTACAATGTATTAAATATGAGTAAATATAAAAGTCATAAAAAATTTATAAATATTTACAGTAAACAAAACAGTGTTTATATAGTGTTAACTTGTCCTTGTTATGAAGCTACTGAACATGTATAGTATTATAACAAACTTTATATCACAAATACACATTGTCAGATATTTTCCCCCTATCAATATCATTTAACATACATCACTTTTATAATTGTAGGTTATTCAATATTTATAGTAACAGGTAATTTGCCTGAATGTGAGGCAGATGTTTTATTAAAAGTGTTGCCAGCCAACCAGCCAGTGAAACCTAGACTGATCAATGAGAAAAATATTGATAAGAAAGATGTTGATTCTGACCTTAAACAAGCATTGAATGCCAGCAAAAAAGATGTTGATACTGATGATAAAATTTTACAAGAAACGCTGAAGAAGAGTATGGAGGGTAAGACAATAAGTTGTAAATATAGTTTCAGCTGACAGTATGGGATTGGTTATAGGATATATTACCTCTTTCAACAATATTTCAGTTATATCTTGGCAGCCAGTTTTGTTGGTGGAAGAAACAGGAATATCTAGAGAAAAAAAATCTGACTTCTTTTTAACATCAATTTCATTCATTTGTATTGAGCATACATAATCATGGGCAAGAATAAAACTCATAACCTTTAACGGCGAATGGAACCAATATATATGTAAGTACAATACGGTCATTGTGGCCTTCCAGAAGTAAGGCAATGCTATATATAAGTATAAACAAACATTCCGCTGGAATGGGACCATGGGTAAACTTTTTCGGCTTTCAAATGTATGCCGGTAGTTGAGTCGTATAAATTGTCCACTTCAGTGTGTTTAATGGGTGGGTATTTTTAAGCTATGATATATCAATTGGTCATATTTCTACAATCCCATCAAGCTTCCATATTGCCAAGACAAATTCTTCTATGATTATGTTGAAATTTAACATGACAAGGTACAAATTTGATCTATGTGTGTTTATTTTAGATTTTAGTCTAATAATATATGAATGGGTATAGTATTTATACTTCAAATATATGTCATAATATGAATGGGTATGGTTTTCATGCTGAGGGAATATATGAATGGGGATGTATTTCAAACTCCAGCGTTGCCACAGTAACCAATTTTACCTTGACTAACACCTCCATGGGGGACTGGCGTATCATGCACTCATGGGTCAGCTGTTTATTCATCTCTATCATGACTACCAGACTAAAAGTGCCAATAAAGCCTGTACAGTAATAACACATTGATCTGTGAAACCACAGGCCATTGGTAGGTGTCTAGAAACTATGACACTTGCATCAAAAGTCGATAACCTAAGCCATTCAGGCACCAAGGCCATGATATATATTTGAGTAAAAGTATGATTTCAAAATTTATTACATTTTTGTGCAAATTAATTTATTACAAACTCATGAAATGTCAAATAGGCAAGGTACAACATTTAATGTCATCAATATTCAAAAAAATACACCTATGGTTTACCTCTGATAATCAAGGTTATAGAAAGTTATTGAATTGTTTTTCTTACACACTTTCAAATGTGTATGGTATTATGCAACACAACAGACTTTATACAGTAATATATTTAACTCTGATAGAATTTGTCTGCGTATTGTCTGAATGTACTTAGGACTACTGGCTTTGATTGACATACATAGAGGCTTTTGAAGTAGTGTGTGTTGTTCTTCAGTTGACTTGGTAAACTGTGTTTTAACCTTCCCTTTCTTTGCTTTTTTGACGCAACTATTTTTGTCGAACAGAATATCTTTTACTGGTGCTGGATTAACTTCATCTATGAACTCGGCATTCCATTGGCAGGGGCGTTCTGGATGTGTTTTCTTGGTATAGCCAAGTCTAACAGAGGCTTCAATCTTGAAGAGAAGGGCACCAATGTGGGAACACACTTCTGATAATCTGAAATTTAAAGGGACAATAAATAATCACATAGTTACCCTCTCCATATTTGGGATAATGAATATTGAAATATACATGTGCATGCATTACAATCAAATAATAACTGACAAGTAAGCTTAGTGTTCATTCCCTTCCAGTTCTACCAAAAATGTATGTTCATTTTTTCTACTTTTATGAAAAATCTTGATAACATTTTTGAAGCTCACCTGAAGTACACATGTATTATCATCTCTTTACATCAATGTCAACATCTGCATCGGTTGTCTTTTTTTTTTTTAACATTTCACATTCTCATGAACATTAGAACCAAACTTGGTAGAAATGTTATTTGGGTACTCCTTAGCATTTCATTGATTTTTTTTTTCATTCAGAAATTTAACATGGCTACTAGGGCCAATTATTTTTCCTAATTGGCTTAGATTTCAAAAGATCACATTGGTGGTTGTAATGGTTTGCTTGCTGGCCTTTGCTGCAGTAGATCATGGGTTTGAACCCTCTTCAGGTAAAACCAAAAAATTATGATAATAATTAGGAACAAGTTAAATTTAGAGTGGATGAAGAACAGCAATAAATGATATGTAAAAATAAAAACATTTGTAGATGTCCTGTATCGAGTGAAATGATTTTTGTTTTGGTCAGCTCAAAAATTTAATTCTAAAACTTACCCTGCCATACAGTTACAATGATATGTTGCTACTGATCCATCTTGAGAAACTGCAATCCAAGGACAATGTGGTTCTTCATTTACTCTTTCATATGATTGAACATCAGCTCTTAGTAAAGTGGATGCACTATTAGGTGGTGTATAGCTAAGCACATTTCGTACACGGCTTGACAGGAAATACGTGTGGGCCTCTAGACTCTTGTATGACTTCATACTTGCACATGTAAACTCACCTACAAAATATATTGATATTGTAAAACTATACATACGTATGAAGATCCAGTTAAACAACAAGATTTATCTTAATAGGGGGAGGGGGTATTCTGAGATTCATTTAAAAAAATTATTTTCTTCTGTCTGGTCAAAAACAATTTTCAAAAGCTTCAATATCCTCACCCTTTCCATTATAACCTTTTGTAAATTTAGAGTCAATTCAAGAGGCAAAATGTGATGTTAACAATATACATAAGAATATATATAGTAAAACAAATGACACTTTTCAAATATTGTATTTTTTTTAATTTAAGCTTAAATTTTCTATGATCTGCTTGGAATATAGGATAGAAAGTAACAATTTTAATTTTTAGACAAAAAAAAACCCCACACACATAGGAAAAAAACCCACAATTCATATTTATATAAAAAAGTAATGATTTTAATATTTTCCAGTAAAATTCAAACTTTGTAGGACTGAAAGTCACATATTAAATTAAAAAAAAAATATTGGCTTACAAATTAAATAACAAATTTAAATACATAAAAAATCTTGTATGTCTGTTAAGTAAATTAAGTAACACAAGTCACATTTTAAATAATTAACATAAAATTAGGGTCAAATATGAGATAATAAAGACAATGACAGTTAGAAAAATCTGTTTTGTAAGAATTAAATAATGATATTGTGATTTGTATTTCTTAATAAATTGTATATAAATGATTTTAATTTATAAGTCAATCATACAGGATTTTCAGACATAGACAACCATACATGTGTTAAATAAAAGATTAAAGGCATGTATACAGGAAAGATACAAACTTTGAATGATAATGGAAAGTAATCACATAAACTGATAAATAAAAAAATGCAATGATCATTGAATACTCCAGGCTGCCTACTCCAGTAGATGATAGACTGTGTGACATGGGAGTAGTTGAAATCGAGAAACATTTCCTCTTGGACTGTCCGTTATATAGTGATTTGAGATATGACTTGTATTAAGAATGCTCAAAGTATATAGACAATTTTTATACTCTTAATAATGACGATAAATTCATCAATATGATGCACTGTAAAGAAATCCAACATTACTTTTGAAAAATGTCAACATAGATTTAGCATGCAGAGAAAACTGTTTTCTTGTTAAATTGATAAGATTTATTGTTTAAATTTTTAGATAAATTTTGAAATTAAATGGTTTTTTTTTTTATTTAAGGATACATGTATATTTTATAGAAAATATTTTAGTATATTATTCAAATATTGAAAATATTTAAGATTTTTATTTGCAAGTATGTTTTAAAGGTAAAGATTTTTGGTTTTTGCAAGAATTATATGTTTAAGATTTTTACTTGCAAGTATATTTTAAAGTTAAAGATTTTTGTTTTTACAAGTATATTTTAAGTTTAAGATGTTTCATGTTTTTACACTGTAATATGTAATTGTCGATTTTTAATCTGTACAAATGTATTTTATAGTGTTTCGTAAGTCAGACTTTGGCTAGATATTGATTGGTTTATTTGTATATTTTATATAATGTAATATTTTATGGCAATCAATATGTGACACTTTATTATTATTATTATTGAATAAACACCCTGAGGGGTGTATTTATAGAAAAAATGAGTTTGTTGTGGTTTCACTTCCAACAATTAGAGAAAAGCTTTATGTTTTGGTAAGCTACTCGAAAAACTTATAATTGGAGACAAAATTATTTTCACCTTTCATTTAAACATTTCCAGTTTATGGTTTCTAATGCAGATATTGAGCAAAATACAACATGTTTATTTTCATTCATTCTTAATCTGTTACTCTGGTAGAATAAATTCTAAATTCTTTTCAATAATTGAAAATTCTATTTAAATTTAGGAATTAGTTTATAAATGCAAGAAATAATTGTAATCACGTCAATATCTTCTCCAACTAACTGTTTCATTATAGTAATATACTGTGACCGAAATTGCATTTTGTGTCTTTTCTTCCCATCGGTAAAATGTGCATTGTATCATTTTATTTTTAACCCAAAATATTACTTATGACTTTTTATCAATCAGAATTGTGACTTTTTGTCTCTTTATCTCCAATTCTACCCTATACATTATGTAATTTACACCCATTCATGGTGAGGTGTACTTGCGATCGATACACCATTATGTGATAAAGATTGTCAGTGACTTGTGGCGGGTACTCCAGTTTCCTGCACCAATAAAACTGACCACCATGATATAACTGAAATATTGTTGGTAGTGGCGTTAAGCACCATAAACCTAAATCTAAAACAAAAATTGACAATCAATGATTAGCATTTGTGATATATTTAAGAACATGTTATTGTTCTTTGTTTATGTTTTAAAACCATGCAAGCTTAATTTACCTGGGGATTCTACCAAATGTGAATACACATCACCAAACTGAAGATCTGACCAACTACCAAGGTTATCTTGCCAAACATCTGCTGGAAGTTTGTATGGGCACACATCACAGTTAACTAACAATAATTTTTCATTGTAAAGACCTTTTGCTGAGCTGTCAAGTTGATCAGAATAATTATATGCCATCTTAACTACTATATTAACACCTGTCCTCTGATCTTTTAATTCTAATTAATTACCTCTTACCTGTGGTTTATATAGCAAACTCATCATCATGTGACACATGTGGTTATTACCTTGATTCTCTATCTAACGAGATACTCTGTCTGGGAAAATCTGAGAATCACAGACTTGACAGGTTTACAATTAATTCTCCCTGTTTGAATACTAGGCAACAATATAATTATATAATTAATCAGTTGATAATAAAAAATTTCTCCATTGAAACACTTTCTATTTGAGAAACTTTAAAAATAGGATTTATATGTCTTGCATATATTGTCCCAGAAATTAAGACTTCCTGTAGTATTTTATGTTTTATTATCTTTTTTCATTATTCTAGATATGTAATATTTTTTTCTAAATTAACCACATGTATGACAGAAAATGATATGATTTTGCCTCATTTGACATGACAATATGAATAACAAGACAATATTAATTTCATTTATAAAATTGCCAATCTAATTATTATTAGATTTTTTTGGGGTCTTTTTTTGTTTTTTTGTTTTTTGTTTTTTTTTGGGGGGGGGGGGGCAATACTCTTACATCTAATAACATCCTGTATGGGGGGGGGGGGGGGTCATACTTTCAACCTGCCAATCAATGCCAAGCCTACCAAGTCTTGAGGTACATGTATTAAAACCAACCACATGCTAAGAGTTATTGTCCGACTGGTTAATATATTTTACTATCTTTCTTTGATTGGATAGTCAAGGATGAATGAAAGGTTATCTAACGTGACCTCTAGTCATACAGGGTGTTGTCAGATGTTATTGTATCACCAAAAAAGACAAATTAAAATAAAATCCAACAAGGATCTGCCATATATATGAGGCTGTAAGCCAGAAATTTAGGAGTGAAAATGTGTTTCCAAAAGGAGTTAAAACTTAGGAATTATCAAGCATCAAGATTAATTTCAATTAGATTGTTAGGGTTATGGTGTTTAATGCCACTCAACAATATTTCAGTTATATCGTGACAGTAAG
This sequence comes from Bathymodiolus brooksi, assembly GCA_963680875.1. Classification (NCBI taxonomy): domain Eukaryota; kingdom Metazoa; phylum Mollusca; class Bivalvia; order Mytilida; family Modiolidae; genus Bathymodiolus; species Bathymodiolus brooksi. The sequence continues at coordinate 59,499,415 of OY804576.1, read as the reverse complement.
TTTTATTGATGGAGGAAACCTGGGTACCATACGGACACGACCACGATTGTAAAATTAACACAACTAATATGTAAAACCAGCTACTCAGAATATTAAATATTAAGAATATTTGTTTTTATTTAGGATACTTTTATGATGAAGATGTGCCAAACACCAGCATGGGAAGAAGAAATACTGCAGGAGCAACTCCATCACAGGAAGATAATATAGCAGATGGGAAAACAATAGCAACACCATCTCAGGATGAAATAAGATCAAAAAGACTAGCTTTCTTATCTAAAATAGATGGTACCGGCACATCTACTTCTGCTAAATCTGATAATACTCAACCAGAGAAATGCAATGGCTGTGATAAAACTGATGAGACTTCTGAACTTATTTGTCAACAAAATAATGGTAAATTTTGTCATGGAAAATAAAGCTTTTTTATCCCCACAAAAAAGTAGGGGATGTATTCACTTAATGCAGTAGTCAATGGTCAATGTGTTGAATAACTTTGAGGAAGATTTTCACAAGCATCTGTATGTTTCCACATCTGTATGTTTCCAATCGAAAAACCTTTTGTACATTCACAAAATTTGATTCTAAAATTATATGTTTTTTATAGGAATTATTTTCCTTATGACAGGCAAAAATGTAGCCATTCTAGCAAGAGCTATGGAAAGTAAATATTGATTTTACCAGTTATGCATAAATATGTCAAAATCTAGATTTTAAATAAAAAAGTGAATCAAATTTTGAATCAAGCATCTGCTAACCAAATGAGCAAAATAAAGGGAATCTCTATATATTTTATGATGAATCTTGTTTACAAGATTGTGATCCATGGTCATCAAGAGGGGAGGGTTAGGATCCCATTAACCAGTGGAGTTTAAACCTTCCACATTGTTGTACCTGTACCAAGCCAGGACCTAGATTTCCAAGTCATGGTCTTTTTTGTGTTTAATGAGTTAAGGTGAGAGATGATTGTTTGTTTTGTTGATATTGGTGGAATTATTGACAATCACTACTGTTTAAACTTTCTTTTTATAAAGCATGTATATTGTCTTACTATTAAAGCAGTCAGGAAACAAGTTCTAGTTACAACTATATTTACATATATTTCTATTTTTAGATGAAGGGAATGAAGAGGATATGTTAAAACAAGCCATAGCAATGTCAATGGAAGGACATGGATGACACAATTTAAATCCAATTAAACTTTCATTCATAAAAACAACCGTTGTGCCATGTATCAAAGAAAACCATATGAGGAGGTCTGGAAATGCTGCTTAGACTTTAACATATAAAACCTCATGTCTTTCATAATCAAAAAGTGCTCTTCAAATTTTATGAATGTTGTTATTTTCTTTAGAAATCTTTGAAATGATTTTCAAGTATTAGCACACTAATATGTATACAGTCGCTTGAACTTTGAACTATGTGTGTCAAGTCATGTCAGATATACTTCTAATTTTCTATGTTAATTAAATTAACCCCTTTTTACTTGAACATGAATTCCTCATCAATGATATATCAGTATACAGTCAAACCTGTCTTATGTGACCTTCCAAGGGAACAGTGAAATGTGGTCACATAAGACAGGTGGTCACTTAATACAGGTTTAATTGATATGAAATGCACCGTGAAGAGAAATAAAAATCAAGGTCACATAATACAAGTTATTGCTTAATAGAGGTGGTCACTTAATACAGGTTTGACTGTACATGTAATTTACCAAGTTTAATTTTGAAAGTTTGGTTTATGGTGTTTAGTGCCACTTTCAACAATATTTCAGTTATATCATGGCAGAGTCTTTAATACAGTATGCATGAGATGTACAAAATAATGTCTGATTCAATTTTTTTTAGTTAAATATTCTATATTATTTCAAGCTGATCTTAAATAATAATTAAAGATATATTATTTCTTATCAGAATATTTTTTTCTTCTTATTCAACATATGTGTATTATGTCATGAATGGTAGAATTTTTACTTTACAATTTACAATAAATATACATGTACATGTATTTGCTAATAAAATTACTACAATAAGATATGTATATTACCCACTTCTTTGTTTGATAGATCTACATGTATATGTATTTGAAAAATAGATGTTTACATGTACTGTATTATTTAAAAAAAATCTTTCCTGGATATCAAGGACGAATATACGTCCTTGTGGATATGAACAGTGTCAATATTTTTTTGTATTTTGAAAATCAAGGGAAGCAATTCCTTTTATACACCTGCTGCTAGTTTAGTATAATGTATGAATGAACAACACATTTAAATCCCAACTTTTCGACATCATCATCATGAATAAAAATTCATGATTATTACTTCTTTTAATTATCGTTGTTTGATCACAGGTAGTTCAATGCATTAAAATAAAATTGTAGAACCAAAATACCAAGCAATTCCAGAAGTCAATACATGTATTGGAATAAATTAGGAAATCAAAAGATCTGTCAAAATGGGACTTATCAATTACCTGTAATGGTTAAGTTGTTATGATTTTTCCTCATTCTCATTATTGCACTAGAGTTACCTCCCTTGAATTACATAATTTATGTTTGATTTGAATAATAGATTATATGATGGGTAGCTTAAAACAGAATCTTTAAGAAGCTTGTGCCAAAACATATTTTTTAATGCTATGTTTGAAAATTTCTGTTTTAATTTCCAACGATTTACATATATCAGTAATTGAATAGTAAACTATGTTTTAATCTAGTATAACTGTATGTATACTTAAGAAATAAATCATGGAAGCCAGAATGTGTTGGGAGTTTTAACATGGAATGGCAGATATTAGTAATTTATCCCGAGCCAGAAGCGAGGGATAAAATTTACTAATATCCGCCAATCCATGTTAAAACTCAAAGCACATTCTGGCTTCCATGATTTATTTCGATTCTGATATGTCTTAAGAGTACAAATACGGTAGTATACTTTGATTGGAAGACGGTGATTTATATTTACGTTTGCAGAAAATGTTGCGCTCAATTTATGCTGCCAATGGAAAAGTCAGTCACATTCACCGGCGCATGTGCTAATGAGATTATACCGAATGGATAACTTGCTCGTTTGTTAACATAGCGAAAGAAGGAGGTTATGTTAGAATTATATGTATTAACTAGGGATATACGTCTACCTATGCAATCAGTGCTCATCACAACTATTTTTTGTGAGTCGATTTCCAGTAATGGTGAGGTGTAAAGTTTGTCCCACCAACAGCAGATCAGTAATTTCCCCAGGTACCGAAAGTGGCATAAACACCTTTAATATATGAAATTCTGGTTTTTACTTTTGTATGCCTTCGTTCTATGAAGCCAGGATTAGAACTGTCTGTTGCAACGGGGAGAAAACCACTGACATCTGTAAGTTACTTAAGTAAAGTTAATTTAGTTCGTTTTTTTTATATACCAGTACTGTAATGTATTTTGTTCTGAATAAAATTATTTTTCCTGAATGGAATGATGCTAATGTTTTTATTAATACATCATATAAATTGTGTGTATTTTGACCTAAATCTGTTAATTATGTCTCCCCATTTCATGGGTGGGATATGTTGTTTTCGTCTTGTCTGTGCATTTGTATGCACAACTCCTCTTAGGCTTTGAATGGGAATTCATCAAAAGTTTGCATGCTTGTTTATTACCTTATGACATATCATAACAGCAATTTGTTCAGAAGAATGTTAAGTAGTTATTGTCCCTTTTCTCTTAGAAATTTCTATTAAAATCATTGTACATGTCACTCCTCCTTCATTTTAAATGGGAATTCCTAAGAAAAAAATTGCATGCTTGCTTATTACCATATAATCATTATGGCAGTTTGATTTTACTATTTTTGAAGGAGTTATTGCCCTTTTTCACTTAAAATATTTCATAAAAAAATTTGTGCACACAACTCCTCCTACATTTTAAATAGGAATTCCTCAAACTTTGCACATTTGCTTATTGCCATATGTGGATTGTATATGATGACACCCATTTGAAACTGCATCAGTGGTGTAATGATTAGCATGTGGTAAATCCTGGGAGAGTACACTAACCATTATACCACCGATTCAGTAAGTTGACATTATAACTGAGCATGGTATGTACTGTATATTCCTAGGGGCAGTTGTGGCCGTGATCGTATGGTAGTTGGATTTACAACTACCTATGTAATCAGTGCCTATCACCACTGATGTCAGTTCGAATCTCGATCAGGGCGAGGTGTACAACATTATGTGATAAAGTTTGTCAGTGACTTGTGACAGGTCAAGGGTTTTCTGTGGGTCATTCGGTTTCCTCCACCAATAAAACTGACCGCAACGATATAACTGAAATTTGTTGAAAGTGGCATTAAACACCATCAAACAAACAAAAAACAATACTGTATATTCCTAATGAATTTCTTCACAAGCCTTTTCATAGGCTCGTCTGGAGTTATTCACTTGAAATTTTGAAACCACTTTTGATTGTTTTAATGGTTAGCGTGCTAATGTGATAGATTGTGAGTTTGAGCCCAAATCAGGACAAACCAAAGACTAAAATTAGTGTTTGCTGCTTCTTAACTAAGTACACAGCATTAAGGAGTAAGAGAAAAGACTCGTTGGCTCTGAATCTGGATAATGTGTCCAAATGGAGCGACATGTCTACCCACGGATTGTTGTTTCATTGTGCTAGCACTATAAAGATCTGATTAAGCATGTTGTTCTAGTACAAAGAGACATCATTGTCATTTCATTGAAGGTAACTTGTTCTATCCATGATATACATGTAGCTGCAAAATTGCTCATTTAGCATTGAGCAACAATCATTCACCTGTGCAATCAGAATACCTGTCTTATCTGAACAAAAAAGTTGGATCAACAGATGCCCTGTTTAAACAGGTTTTTACTGTATGTTACTAGTATTATATAGACACAATTGCACTTTTCTGCATTCATGGAATACCAGTAGACAGCATATATATTTACCAATAATATTACGAGACTAGGATATTTCAGACTCCTAAGAAAATTTCTCATCCCTGTAATGTAAAAATGTCTAAGTACGTTCATGGACCTGTTATTGCTGACAAATTCCAGTCCTTTGATATCATAGTAAAAGAGGACACACAGCTTCAGTAATCGCAAGGAAAGAACCAAAATAATTTGGCAGAAATAAGAATGTGAGCTATTACTACCCCCTTTTTCATGTGGAAGGTAAAAAAGCCATGTTATATCAATGCAATCAACTGCCTTGTCCATGGTTTGAGAAAACCAAATAAAAATATCAAAATTTTCATAAAAAGATTTATTTGCATTTAGTCTTTATAACTCTTTCATACAATGCTATGTTAAAATAAAACAGTAAACACCAGTAAACACATGATTAAGACACATGTTAAACAAAAAGGTAGTTTTTAAAATAATGATAAAAGTACATATTGAATAAAAGAATGAATAAGACATGAAGTTAAAACACATTAAGAACAAACAACTGTTAAAAATCAAACAGGATAAAAATGAAATAATGGATCCTCACTTATATTTGAATTCCCAATTTTACTGAGTTTTTCAATCAAACAAATGATATACATAAACTATCTCGCCATTTCTTTTTTGTGTGTTTTTGGACAGCTACTTTTTAAACTTGGTTAATATATAATCAGACTTTGAAACGGGCAATTTTTTAAAATATTGTTGCCAATTTGCATAAATATACATGAAATAAGATGCTTTTAAAATTCTTTGGCAAGGAGGTGTGACTAGATCTCGCATATTAACCTGATACTATGTACACATTTGATATTTTCAGCATTTTTATATTCATAGGTTTATCTGGCAACTGAAAACATGTTTTTTTTTTTTTTTATCTCTTTAATACTGAATAAAGATATTAAGCTATATCTCTGTACATGTAGTTACCCATTTGAGACAATTCATGCACGACATGATCATGTACAACTATCTTGCATAGATCAATTGTCCATTGAAATGCCCTTGAAATATAATGATGATAATGGTTAAAATTTCAAGACTCCTGGGTGAAAATGAAATATATTAAATGCTATATGTTATTTTATTTCCACTTGTATGCATAACTCAAGATTTCTTTCTGCCATTTTATTGTGTTTCACTTGAGAATAGACAAAATGTCTAGCAATCAGCGATGATACCCCAGGTCTTCAAGATCATTTCAATAAAAACCAATAAATTTAGCCAGCTTTAAAATATACAAATTGTTAATGTCTTTATATTAAATAAATTTTCTCCTGAAAAAAAAAAAAAAAAAAAAATTGTTTTACTTTGTTATTCGTTCAATAATTGTAAATGTAGATTTGATGCAGTTGTGTAATAATTTCAAAAAAAAAAGATGCAATGAATTTGGAAATGAGCTATCAAACACATTTGTCATCATACATACATGTTTATCTTATATACCAGTATTCAATATTATGCCATGATATTTTAATGTTTTTAAAGCTGCTCGTCACTGAGTGGATGGGCCAATGATATGCCGCATATTTGCCAAATAACGATATTGTTCTTATATTCGATTTGGTCTATACACGCAACAACGTTGTCAATGTCTGGCAACTTTTAAAGAGATAGTGGATATTGACCACAATTAGCTGTGTCAGTTTTGTAGACCTTGTTTTCAGATGAATATACAATGTAATATTAGTATGGTTACATAAAAATTTCTATACAGATCAGTGCATATATTTTTGCATGGTGAAAATGCTAAATAAAAATACAGTCAAATATATGCAGTCAAAATATACATAGTTAAATCACAATGCAAGGAGAATTTTATCATAATCACAAAATATTTTCATAACAGTCTTGCCAAATCGTGAAAAATTACACACAGCAAGATATCCTTATCTACAGTATTATACAATGTAGGCTATTTTTAGAAAACAAGTGTTTCAATCTGCTCATTAGACATATACACAATACACAGATACTATAAAACACATGGCACTACTTATGTAATCCCCCTCCCCAACCTGAATAATACATAATTAACATCACTCTTTTATGGCATGCAACAAATGGTATAGAAGAAAAATAAAAAAAATTGCCATTTTCCCATATAAGGACTACACTTTTCATAAAAGCAATGACATAAAAATAATTCAATGGCTTTATAACACTAAAAATTCAGTAGACTAGTAATTTTAAAGTCACCTATTTAAAAGAATTTACAAAATAAACATGTAACAATACAATATAAGTATTTGTTCCTAATATATTACACAATAAAATGTTTAAAAAAAAAATCTTTAAAAGAGAAATAAACCAACCACCTCATACGGATAAAATTATATAAGCTATATGTATAGACTTCTTTCCCACGCCAGTTTATCCTATAGGCTGCAGACTAGGGCCCTCAAATTTCAGGGGCCCTACTAAAAGATAAAATGTGGAGGTAACATACACAAAAATAAAATTAAAACTATTTTGATACACAATCTAGGATATGGATTATCTACGACTGCTTTAATCCAAATTCATTAATTCTAATACTTCGCTGTAACATGCAAAACTCTAAATTATATACAAGAGGCCCTCTGTCTTTTTTTTTAAATCAATAATTATTGTTGGATTTACCCATCTAAAATCATAATAGACTTTAGAGAAAGTATTTTGAATTCTATATCTTTAAAAGTAAAAAAAGTTTTTAAATCATTTTGAAAATGAAATTTCAGATATTTCCTCACCAATTTCAAATGAAAATTATTCTGTGCTATATTCAAAGAGAGATTATTTTAAATATTAAAATAAAATTATATATATTTGATTCCAATGTCATCTATGAAATACAATGCTGTGGATCCCAATTTACCTGCATTGCTTATAAATGACATATTCAAATGAATTTTGAATTTCCATGTAAAAAAAAAACCCATAAAAGATAAAAAAAAAAAAATTGTTTTAGGGCCATTTCAAAAACAATTGTATGGGTGGCAAGTCAACAGTAAAAATGCATTCCGTCTTCCTCCCATACAACTTTTTCTGGAATAGCCCTTACTTATAGGTGATGTTGCCATAAATGAAAAGCAAGCGTTATACTTTTGTTGAATAATTAAAATCGTGAATTGTGTGTGCTACGAAAAATATCTTCCTACAAATAACAAGTATTTTACAGTCAAATAGAAACACATGGATCACATAGTCTTATTACTTTCACTCCTTGCATAAATTAACACACCAATATATAATATTTAAAAAACACATTCAGGTTTCTTCTTCATTCAATATAAAAATATATTAATTTGTATTATATGCATGATAATGATGAAAAAATATATATATATATATATATATATATATATATATATAAAAAAACATCCCATGAAAGGTTTTATTTGATAATATTCTAAATACTTGAGGTGCATTGACAGGGTCAAATTTTCTGTCAAGGTCAAGGATACTTCAAACTTTAACTGTAACTGCATTAAACACAAATTTGACTCTCTCTAAACACCTACCTTACTCCTTCTAACTCTCTCTAAACACCTACCCTACTCCTAAAAATGTGATGGAGCCATCAAACGTGTTTAGACTGTTTAATTTGTTTTTGAACAGGTGAGCTGCTAATGTTTGAAGTGAATTTGAAAAAACAATTTGACCACACAAACACACATATAGGTTTCCTTTATTTAGAATCGTGTAGTATAAAGTCCAAAGAACTCCATAACCTATATTATGTTCCTTTGGATTTGTTGACTTATTTTCTCTGTTTATTTTTAATTCTGTCTTCTCATTCCTATCCTATTTATAAATTATTACGTACTATGAATACAATTTCCATAAAAATTGAACCTGTATACTGATGAACAAAAAAGTCTTACAGGTATTACAATAAACAAAAGTCTTACAGGTATTACAATAAACCACATATTTGTTTTCAATTATAACTCCATTTGTCTACTGTAAAAACTATTCAGCACATAAATATGTTACAACTCACACCATCGTTAATCAATCATACTAATTACATGCTTGACTGATTTTAGTCAAACTTGGAATGTTAATAACCAATAATACTAGATATATATATATATATTTTGGAACATATTCATGTCTTATCTTTTATACAGTCAAGCCTGTCCATATGGTTACCTCTATTAAGTCAAACCTGTCCATATGGTCACCTCTATTAAGCAGTCACATGTATTAAAAGGCCACTTTTTTTGTCCTAAAGGTGACCTCTTAGTACAGGTTCGACTGAAGCAACATTGAAGCAAAAATCAGACAAAATGTGACATTTAATGTCATATATAAATAATTAAAAACAGAATGATTATGCACATCTATCAATCAGCCTTCCTGACAATTCGTTTGCGAGTCTGTCCTTTAGATCCACAGTCGTCGTCATCATCAGCCTCTGGAATAACTTCTTCTTTTGATGTTTTATCATTTGATTCTGCTGTTTCTTTATGAGGCACATTGTTTTGTAGAGAATCTTTTGTGTCATCTATTATATCTTGATCATCATCTTCATTCTTTAAAAGAAAATTAAAAAAATATTTTAAATCAAAGATGCTTTAAAATTTCATAGCAATTTGCCATGTCAACAAAACATAAACTTACTTTCATGACTCTGGATTATTATAAATTATATATTAAATCCTCAATTTCTTAGTCACGTAAAAACAGTAGTTTCTTTTCTTTGACAGTCATTAGACATGAGTAGATTAATATTAGGTTCAGACATACATCTGAAACGTTTCGATAATGGTTTTGATTGAAATACTGTATGCATATGGATTCATCCCAGGTCTTGCGATTGATGATGTTCGCCATATGATTGACAAATTGCTTCATTTGTAATAAAGAATGTGTAAAATGACCTTATATAAAATGTTGTCACCGAGATAAAATGTTGCCATTATAATATTGATCATCAATTTAATGCCATGATATCTTAACATTGTTACGTCAGTGGATAAAGTGCATATCAGAAAGCACAGGATCAGCTTGGTTGCTTACTTTAACATACAACATATGTTTTCGCTGCTATCTAATAAAATAAAATTGCTTAAATTTAATTTCTTGATTTAATGGTATACTGTACATTTCAAAAAACTGTTAACAATTTTATTGTCAATGTATTTGTGCACGTGCTTGTGATGCTGTGGTTCTCGGTTCATTACAAATAAATAACAGAATTATGAATTAAACATGATGATAGTAATAATTCTAATTTTCTGTTTGTTCGTGCAGCTGAATTCAGGTAAGTACATGGGTATTCATCGTTGGCAACTAATGACTGATTGTGCTCAGATAGTCTCCACTCATCACCATTGAATCAATTCATACTAAACCCTTGTTTAGGGTTTGTTCCGTAACTGATCTGCATTTAGTTTCATAACACAGAGATGATTCTAGTTAGAAAATAAAATAACTGAACATCAATGAAAACAAGGGCAACGCAAAGCGTGGCGTATCCCTTCGCCTAAAAATTTGACCGTGACCGTGACCTTTGACCTTGAAAATCAATAGGGTTCCAGACTCTCCTAAGGACTAAGTATGTACCAAGTTTGGTGAAAATCCACTGAATGTTGATTCTAGTGTTCACAAGGATGTCACACGGTAAACATTTGACCCGGTGACCTTGACCTTTGACCTATGACCTTGAAAATCAATAGGGTTCCAGATTCTCTTAAGGACTAAGTATGTACCAAGTTTGGTCAAAATCCATTGAAGGATGTCGATTCTAGAGTGTTCACAAGGATGTCACATGGTAAAAATTTGACCCGGTGACCTTGACCTTTGACCTTGAAAATCAATAGGGTTCCAGATTCTCTTAAGGACTAAGTATGTACCAAGTTTGGTCAAAATCCATTGAAGGATGTTGATTCTAGAGTGTTCACAAGGATGTTACGGAAGGACGGACGGAAGCGTTACTATATCCCTTCGCAACTTCGTTGGCGAGGGGATAATTAGCTGAAACCATATACACCCTCTTTCAAAGGGTTCATTTTTGACCTGTTTAGATCATGTCCTGCATCTTTCAGAAAACAAATTCAGAGGAAAATATTTGAAATCGGTTAAATAACTGAAAAAAAAGCATCCCTAATAACAACATAACAGAACTAAAATGTTCATCTTACATATATGGTGATACATACCTTGCCATCATCTTGACCTTTCTGTTTCTTGTACACATAACTTACATATATGGTGATACATACCTTGCCATCATCTTGACCTTTCTGTTTCTTGTACACATAACTTGCATATATGGTGATACATACCTTGCCATCATCTGGACCTTTCTGTTTCTTGTACACATAACTTACATATATGGTGATACATACCTTGCCATCATCTTGACCTTTCTGTTTCTTGTACACATAACTTACATATATGGTGATACATACCTTGCCATCATCTGGACCTTTCTGTTTCTTGTACACATAACTTACATATATGGTGATACATACCTTGCCATCATCTGGACCTTTCTGTTTCTTGTACACATAACTTGAAGGATGTGGTTGTTTAGATGGAAACACAATATCACACAGGAATACAATCACCTACAATGTTTGTTTTCAAGAATTAAGAGGTCTCTTTCATTGGATATTACAAAGAAAGTTGAATAATAAATTCTGGTTTTACATATCATGTACCAGTTTGTAAATCATGCTGATCATGATATAAGTGAGTGATTGTTGTTTAACACCAAGTAATTTTTCATCTGTAAATTCTGATTATTTTTTTTATAGGTTTTTGTAAATATGAAAATATTGGCCTGACAATACACTTTCTTGTTTATTACTTAGTATATGATTTGTCACCATTTGATTGTGTATATTCACATCCTGTCACTTGAGACAATAAAACTTTTTATATAAAAAGTATATGAGAGAAAAAGATTGTCTGTACCTGGTGTAGAAAATTCTTTATGTCATATTAAAAGCATAAGAGAATTTCCAAAGATGTAGTTTCAGTTTTAATCTTAAGTTAGAGATGAGCTTATTTTTTTCTTAATTTAAATTGTTTTCAAATGTCTGGCTGGCTCAATTAATGATAAGCTTAATAAGCAGCACAACATTTTTTTCATTGAGTGGCAAGACAAATGAGTATTTTAAATCATAATTACACCTTATATAAGAATCCTGGATTTTCATTGGTTAATAGCCGGTGTATTTTTCGTGTATTTTCATATTTAGGATTAATTTCATTCATTTTTACCGCTGCTCGGGTATTCGCCAAATTCATTTGGAATAATTCTTCTTTACCTTTATACGTAAGGTAACGTGATTAATCAAATTTGAAACCCGGAAGTGTTCCGATGTAAACGTAAAACAGTGAAAAAATGTCTGAAAAAATACCTATTAAACAAAAGAAAAATCACTAATTCCAAATTACAGGTGAAATACCCATAAAAAATGACAAAAATCAAAATTCCCCAAAAGGATTATAACAAGTTAAAACGTTCCTGAAACAAACGATAAAAACAGAATATTCTTGAAAACGACAAACAAAAGGTATTATTTATTTTATTTAGCCAGTATTTTAAATAATATTCAGTGCAATTAAACAGATACATCATATTGGGAGGGGTATTTGCGAAAAATACATCATATTGGGAGGGGTATTTGCGAAAAATACCCCTCCCAAACATGATATAATTAAGCATATGAAAAGAAATTTTAAACAGTAACGGTCAATAACAATTTCAAAGATATCCACAAAATGAATAACTACCTCTCACTTTAAGTCACTGAACACAAAAAAATACAAAAATGAAAAATGTACAGTGTATGTGGAAATCCAGTGTGATGTTTATTTCATAAACTCCAGAAACTATCAGAACTTTGAGTTGCGTGATCTTCTGCTTGATGTTTCAAAGTCAGGGAAAATGTCCTGTGGACCATAATTTATTTTCAGAGATTTCACCTATATAATCTTGCGAGGAATGACAAATTTTCCACATGAAAAGTGTCATTAAACAGAGGATAAACACACAAATACAAAATGTATATATCTATATACATGTACTTACCAAACCAAGTATTAATCCTGTTGCAATAGTAGAAATAGCAAATAAAACATAGCAACCCCATTCTGGTATACCATACTCATCTGTCATCATAGTATACAATGCCTACAAAGATTACAACAACTTGAAGAACAGAGTGTCATACATAAGTTCATAAATGATTCTTAACATACAAGTAAAATGGCCACTTTGTGTGAAATATTGCAAGATGAAATCACATTCGTCATCAAATAAGTTACAAATTTTCATAAATGCCTGCAATTCCTAACATAAAAGGACTGCTTTTTTATTATTTTGAAAATGTATCTCGTCCACTTGCATGCTGTTTGGCTCTGACCAGCATTTTAAATTGATTACCCTCTAATTGATTACTCGCTAATCTCCCATAAAGCCAGCAATTGTGTATTCACTAAAGAAAATGAATTAATTTATGTGGAGTGTCTATTTGTATGGTTATTGTATTGCACATGCTGTTTGACATCATCACCAGCAGGATTCAAGAACTAATGCTTCTGTGAGAAAACAAGAGAATCAAAAGACAATAAATGATGTTCTGACCTTCCCATCAGACTCGCTATGATTCTGTTAAATAGTAGTAAAGAATGATGATATAATTTTTTATTAACAGGATAACATGTCCAGTGACTAATTCCAGTTAATTCCACTGCAATATAATATTAATAAATCAGATGTTGTAATACCTACCCTAATTTTCATTGCCAACTTAAAGAAAAAGCCAACAGCACCCATTCTGTTAAATAGAAAATATTTTATTTGTTAAACATCTGTTACATATAGCATTCACGTTGATCCATACAAGAATATAAACTTCTTCCTATTTGCAACATTTTTTTTCAAATGTAAACTACATAAATACAAGTGAGACAGTGCATTGTGTCGGAGAATACCACATAAAGGGAACAGCTATTTAAGAGTGGTCTTTTTCTACTCCTGTTATCTCCCTTGTTTATTTGACACCTATCTATTATCTCCCTTGTTTATTTGAGACAATCACAACATCTGACCATCGGCTCATTCCAGTGACATACTTTTACCTACATGTAGATGTATTTTTTTTTCTCAACCGTTTCAGCACACCAAAAAAATCCTGAAATACTGCTCACTTGATATCAAACTCCATTTTGTTCAGGCATCATTCCTCCTTTGTTTGGAGCAGTCCATAACACAAGTTAACAGGTTTATGGTGGCTCTTATCTGAGTATCATTGTGTGCACTTAAAAATTATTTATGCATAAAAGGTAAATAAACGATGGACCTATTTACACTGAATGGTATGTCACAAAACTAAGAAAACTTGGATAAAATCAGATTCAGTGCAGTATTATGTACTGTACATGTAAATCTAAAAGCTTAAAGTTAATTTATCTATGATACCATTGTTTCATAATAACAGGAACCAGTTTATAATTTATTTACTACTGGTACAATTTTTTTCTGATCTCTCATAGTTGTGCCTCAAGTACTTACTGGTAGGAACCAGCTGATAGATACCACACAACTGGTTCTACCTCTGCCCACTTCTTATCATCAACAAAACTGATCAATTCATTTTCTGATCTTCCACTCTTGTATTGTCTAAATTCACCATCTTTTATACTGTAAGTAAAAATAAATATAATAGAATTATAACTGAGATCCGAAACAAATCGAATTTTTTTTAATTGAAGTAGATTTTCATCTCTATATTATCTGATTTTAAATGTACAATATGTGTATTCAACAATAAGAACATTGAGGTTATGGTGTTTAACACCACTGTCAACAATATTTCAGTTATATCATGGCAAAGAACATTGATACATTTTAAATACAACAAAAGCAGAACAAGTGTACTCTATAAAAAAGAGAATACAAACCATTTTCATAGATTAACATGTTTAATAATGTAGACCTTTTCGCTTAAAAAAAATTAACTAGTGACTGAGTCTGAAAAAATAATCTGTCAACTTGCTGATAATGGTGGACCTCAATATGTCTTTTATTTTGTTTTTATTTGTTCTGGTTGCTGTGTTGTTTTTCTCTACCCAATTTTAATATATATTCTATAATCAAGAAAGGTTGAGAGAGACATCAATAATTTTTTATTACGGTAATGCAAATTATAAATACATGTCACATGATGTGAAAAAAAACTTACTGATAAATTGTTGGCAATGCTGCCACTAAAAACCTTCCACTCAGACCTGTAATATAGAAACTAAAATTAATATTTCTAAACACATGTAGTACATTAGACTCTCTTTTATAAAACCAGAGGCCAACTCTCTTTATCAGACATGATTTCAAATGCACTGAGACAATAGAATACTATTAATGTGTGATATGTGATAGAATCAAGACTGTATTATATAAATCTTACATTTGTTCATGTATGTGATAATGGTCAGGAATAAAGAAGGAGTAAACAAATTAAATCAATTTTCATTTTACTGGCACTCAGATATTTCATTTACTAATTTTATGTTATAAAATGACGACAATCATATCAATTTGACTTCACATTTTCCTTGGTGGTATAAGTTTTGAATTACATTGTAATATATGCACTCTGACTCATTAATTTGTGCATTTTCAGTATTTAGTAGTTTAAAATAATACAAATGTGTTTTCAATGATCTTTGAACCTCTTGGAACCATTTGGTTCCATTTGGCTGATCACTTCTATATGAAAGTAAAATATTAATAAGTTAAACAGGTCAGCTAAAATTTCTGTGGATAACATAATCCAAGTCATGAAATTACATGCACTATAATGCACAAACATAAAATGGACAGAAATGCATGAAAATTAAAATCAATGAATCCTCAATATTCCATAAAACGAAGGTCACAAACACGTAATTACTGATCAACGTAATATTATGTCCTCTTCAATTGAAAAATATATGAACACATGGAAAATTCTCAACAGTATTAATGAGCAAATGATGTATGAATCTTGGTATATTTTCAGACGGAAAAAAGTTTTAACTTGTCTTTGTGCATACATGATGATGACCTGGTAAAAAGTAATTTACTGCTAATGACATCAATGCCGTATTAAGATATGGGCTTTATGGACTGCAGCACAGGGGGCTCAAGAGATTCAGTGAAATTAAATTACTGTGAAAAGTTACTTCATTTGTAGAATGAAAGTATAAGTATTCTGAGTTTTAAAAAAAGGACCCAATTAATATACTGTATAATATAATGAAATTGTTTTAATGTGAAGCCTTACAGTATCAGCAGCCCAGGGGCATACAAAATCATAATCTGGCCCTGGATGACATACCTGGATTTTCTGTCACATCAACAACTCCTACATTAATATCTAAATCACGACCCCAATCAGCAAATTTACTCCACGTTTCAGAAAATTGTCTACATGCAGGACACCATGGAGCCATGCTGAAAAAAACGCACAAAGTGTTAAGTGTTACATTTTATATATACAGTAAAAAATAGTTTTAAACGCTAGATCAATAATTATAATCTAAAAAATGCAAGTGATCATGGTGATAGTTTAAATGCAGAGATGTGAGCATTCTAAATTTTGTCCGAGTTAACTACATATCCAGTAAATAATAATGGAAAAATTTATATCAAATTTCCTATCTGACAATTTCTAATGTTAACGTAAAAAAATAATTTGTAAAATGCAAATTATTAGAAAAAAAAATATTGCAACATAAAATACTGGTATTCATAGGAAATACATTGTATGGTATAGTCATACATGTACTTCCTTTCATAACATAACTAAATACATGTATGACAATCATCTTATAACAAGGTCAAAAGGACGAAAATAATTTTGTTGATCTCATTCAAATAGGTGTAAATATATATATAGAGTGGATGTAGTCGAGTGGTCTAGGGCGCTGGACGTAAGGCTAAGTGAATGGTGCTGCAGTGCATCAATGGTGTGGGTTCAAATCCCGTCGAGGGAAGAACAAAAATTTGACAGCTCTAAAATCTAATTCTAACACTGTTTGGTTTAATTTTCAGACGTATATATATATATATATATATAAACGTCTAAAATGTTAGCACAACGATATCAAAAAAAGATGCTAAAATGTAACAAAAATAACTATATGTCTACAAAAGACTATAATTACACATGTAATTAAATCGACGGATATTTCGCTTGACCGACAAGCTTTATCAGCGTCTGTAATCTGATTTGAAAAATTGTCACAAGACCATCAGTTATCGTGACGTATATTACTAAAAATCATAATCTTGAACTTTATACTTTATATTATTCAAGTATATATGTACCCTAATTTATAAACAATATGAAAAGAATGAGAAAATGTAATGATGAATGTTTTTGGATCCACGAGTTACAAACATTACATCCGGAAGGCATAAACAAAAAGGCCCAAATCTTTTGTTTTTTAACTTTTTAACCAGTGCCTGTCCTTAGCTAGTTGGTAAACTTCATCATTACATTTTCTCATTCTTTTCATATTGTTTATAAATTAGTGTACATATATACTTGAATAATATAAAGTATAAAGTTCAAGATTATGATTTTTAGTAATTTACATCGCGATAACTGATGGTCTCGCAGGGCTCCCACTACTTTGAAATCAGGGGGAGAAGTGAATTCTCTTTCAGGTGCTGACAAAAGAGAAGTGAGAGACAACAGGGAGAAGTGGTGAGAGTACTGGGAGAAGTCAAAATATTTCTCTAATTGCACCACTTCTCACATTCGCGGGGCATTATCGTGGCATTCGTATGTTATAATGTACGTGTTATGCATTAAGGCATATTCAGTAGTTGTTTAATTCCTTGTTTTTGTTAGCATATCATCTCTCTGATTTGGTATCTGATTTACATACATTGTATGTCCTTGTATTTGTTTTTTGTTTGTTTGTATTAAGAAAAATAAATAAACCCTTTTCAGATTCTTTGTTTTGTCTTGCAGATGATAAAGGCACATATATGATAGTCAACTATTGTCCAATAAATAATAAATAAATCCTTACAAGTTGATGCGGCCTTATGCAAATCCGGCCTTATATCAAATGGATGTTCCAGCCGTGAGATATATTTAGAATACGCTATTATAAACAACTATGCTAATATATGTTTGTGACTATGATTTTAGGGAAAAGAATAATTAAAAAATAAAAGTTGTATTTAAATTTAAAATATTATTTAAATATTCATGGATATGATGAATAAAATAATATATTACAGATTTAGTTTGTTACACATATTTTCATTGGTTCTTCAACCCTGAATGTCAGCATATATTCAGAAAACAGACGGGGTATATATTTCAGTCCCCCAAAACGATTAAAACATGGACGACATAACATTACGCTTCACTGAATCAATGGTATAATACGGAATAATAAATGTGTTTTCACCAAATTAAATGCTGTTTTTATACTCAAAACAGCTACATGAACAAAAAAATATTGCAACGGTTAATTCCGTCACAAATACCTGATTGATTCAGCAAACTCCTATGTTCCACGGCTGTACCATAACAAATAGACAAAACGTTGAGCCTTGAAAACTTTCGACGTCATGGTGCCACACCAAGGTTTTATTTACATGTTGTTAACATTTAAATTATTGAAACTGTTTCGCAAACCCGTTGTTTTGTTATGTGATATTTATAAAGTTTATAAAATTTACTACATATGAAATTGTATTGATTTAGAAATTTAGTACAGTATTTTCCTTCACGAGACACTCCATACATGAAATATGACGTGACACATATTTTGACGTCATTGAAGAATGACGTCAAAGGTACGGAAATGGACATCTAGAGATACGAAATATGAAAATAAAAGACGCAAATTTATTTAATACAGTTGGATGGTGTATTAAAAAAACCTGAATGGTTAAATCCGTAATATATCTGTTATTCAGCTATCAGACAGGGTATATAATGTGACATTCCCGGCTTATGATATATATTCCCTTCGGCTGCGCCTCAGGGAATATAGATCCTAAGCCGGGAATGTCACATTATATACCCTGTCTGATAGCTGAATAACATATAGTATTCAGATTATTAGCATAAATATCCATGACATTTTGGAACTTGTAGTGTTTTCACAAGATTTACTCCTAACTGAATATGAAAAGCCATAATAAATCGTTATTATTTTAACAATTTTTTAATTAGTAATTTTTGGTAATAATGACGGAAATCATTTCCATTGAAGTTGATGATTAGAAAAACAATTCAGGTTGATACATGTATACCAAGCTGTCAACAAGCGAAATTCCTTAGATGTTCTCTTGCAATTAATTATCATTTGTTTAATAGTCATATAATTGCACTGGCAGTATGATTATAAGGGTTACCAAAAAGTAAAAGGAAGCCATACTATAAATTACTCAAGAAGTACTCCAATTCTTTTGATGAAATAATTAATTATTTACTCAAATCATCACAATGTGTCGTTTTATCGTATATATCCATAGATACACATCATTCTTGACTGAGGCCGCATTAACCAAGGCCGCATTTGTTTAAGGCCGGATTTTCATAAGGCAGGATTGTTTTAAGGCCGGATCATCTCCAAAGCTAAATAAATAAAATTGAATAATAAATTTTATCACAAGTTAATTATTTAATCAAATTTTAATGAGTGTATATTATTTACATTGCTTCCCTTTAATCACTGATTGATATTAATTAAGAAACTAATCATATCCACAAAGTTAACAATCCCTTTGGGTAGCCGCCATCAAACCCCAAATAAATGAAATGAAACAATACCAACGTTATTTTTACGAGTCCTTAAATATATATAGAGTTAGGGATTAGGGTTGTTTAATTACACTTTCAACAATATTTTAGTTATATCGTGGCGTTCAGTTTATTGGTGGAGGAAACTGGAGTACTTGTAGACCTACCTCAAGTCACAGACAAAGTTTTTTCCATAATTTTATGACAAATTATGCTAATATTTTGCAAATTATTAAAATTCCAGAATAACTTTGATAGGGCTTGTGATGAGATTAGGCTGGAGATACAGAACAGAAAATGTCTTTGGAAGTCTAATCTCAATAAGATTACCAGTGGTATCAATTAGACTATGTAATGGAATACTATAATGCTATTCTCTTATCCGAACAGCCGGATATTTAATAATTGATTGAGGCGATTACCGTGAAGACAACATGAATCCACAGACGTTTACCTCGATTTCAATGGAAAATTTAAATATAATTTTTTTTAATTGAAATAAAACATCTAATATAAATTGATGAAAATCAAATAAGATACGGTACATGTATCTGATTTAGTGTCTACAAGTACAAGGTCAAGGACCAATGGTGATTTTATTTACAATATTTAACTTCTGTTGGAAGATATTGAACAAATTAACATACATTGATGTCAATGTAAAATCCAGAGAATTTTGCTTGGCTTTACTTCATAAAATTTTCTACATATCAGAAATGCTAATCATTGATTGGTCAATTACATAAAGGGCGTGATGTTACTCCTGAAAGTGAAAGGCTGAATTGAGAATAGTATATCGTCATTTAATGCTTTCCATTTTTGCAAATCAACATAATCATTTACAGAACACTTTTTATCTTTTGTTTAATCTTTTAATTATTTGCTTATCTTGGTCTTGGACTTGGGAGCCGTTGATAGGGAAATAAATACACGTCACTTGTTTGGTGTACATGACTTTTTTTTTTTTTTGGAGTATCTTACAATTCCAGCATCCATTCGCCCTTCAAAACGATAGTCCAATTGTCGTCTGTGATTGTTGTAACTGATTTTTCTTTGCTGGTGCAGAAAGGGAAAATAAACAAAAAACAGAAGCAAACGATAACTTTCATCTTGATCTCTCAGTCTCACGCTTTTTACGAAACAGGAAGTTAAAATACGGGAAGTTTCAGGTGTTAAATTAAACACCGTTAATCCCTTAAGCATATTATCATATTGCTTTTTAAATCTTAATAATGTTTATATCATGAATATTATTTTAGGAAAAATATCTAAAATTCTGTCTATTTGTTTTCAATCTCAAAGTAAAATTGATAAAATTTTATTGAAATATGCTATAGCTAAATTTGAGATACAGTACCACTAAGTTGTACGGAGGCGCAATTCATATTTTATGTTTGAAATAAATATGCAGAAGGAGTTGTGTCCCTTAAAATCTTTAAACTTGTAGATTAACAATAACAGAAATATGCTGACGAGTGGTGAATTAAATCAAAATGTGGAAGGTGAAAATAAAATTTATTGTCCAATGTAGACCTAAACGTTAGAAAAGAACAGTAGAGTAGAGGATTATGCCAATTTATGGTTAGTTTATGATGTTTGATAGATAAAGTGCCTGCACATCTTCCCAGCTGACAGTGTTAAAAATGCCCACAACTTTTTTCATTTGAGGGTACAATACTACATGTGCCCCCACCTCCACCATTTTGGGGGTACAGGGATTTTTTTTAGGGTACAGTTATACCCTCGAAGATTTCTGTTAGCACTTGGCCTTTAGGGGTGGTACAATAATAAATTAATATTATTGGTGCATAATAAATTAAAAAATATCAATATAAGTAAAACAAGCTAACAAAATGACTTTTATTACACACAGGTTCCGGGTTTCAGTGGTATCGGACGTACGAGAGAGGGTACGAGACTTCAGGATCACCTTTGCGCTTTATGTTAAGAAGATCTTCATTAGTTGAGTGTGTTAGTGTGTAATACACGAAATGTGTTTACAAAGTGTCGATTTTTTTTTTGTTCGTCAATATGTGCAGCCATGTTTGTCAAAAAATCCTAAGTACACATTTTATACCATAAAGAGCTCACTTACGCTCGCATATTACTGTCTAATAAAACATTGCTTAAAACACTGTGTTTATCAGATGGCCATCTGTGTTATCTCAAAATTTATAATTTTTTGTATACTACAATGTACAATGTAGTCAGAGTGAGACTTTGCATGTTATAACAGATATTCTAACATGACCTCCTTCCTTTGCTTTGTTAATAATGATGCAGTGAAGCTGGTGTAGAAAGAAACCCTTGTCACCTTGCTGTAACCAGCATAGCCCGTTATTTTTTAATTAAATTTTTTCTCCAGCTTTTTTAGGGAAAAGCCGAAAACATCGCTAACATTAACTTAATGGTATGATATATACTGTATATTCTTTATGAATTTCTTCACAAACCTGTTCATAGCCTCGTATCTCATTATCTGTGGAGTTATTCACTTTATATCTTGAAATCATATCGGTTGCATAATGGTTAGTGTCTTCTCCTCAAGTATATACCCTGTACCTGTATAATGTGAGTTTGAGTCCCAGTCGGGACAAACCTAAAACTATTAATTGGTATTTGTTGCTTCTCTGCTAACCATGCAGCATTAAGGAGTATGACCAAAGACGTTGGACTTTGATTCAGGATAATGTGTCCCAGTGGAGCAACATGTCTAGTACTCATGGACATTTGTTTCAGTAAGCCAGTACTAAGATAATTTAGCTTAGCATATTGATCTAGTACAAATCAGACATCATCATGATCATCTCATCTAAATGTAACTTGTTCTTGCAATGATATTAATTACTGAAAAATTGTTCAATTGCCTCAATTGGTGTTAAACAACAATCACTCACTTGAAATCTTGAAATATAAAAAAATCATAGTACAGGTACATGTACATGTATTAGATTTTAAATTTAGTTTTGTTTGAATTATTCTTATATACAACATAAAGGTTTAAGAATTAGTATGGTACTATGCAAGAACATAAAGATAAAGGGATTGTCTGGGTCATGATTTTATGGTAGTTTGATAAACATGCAATCAGTCAGTGTTCATCACCACTAAGATTATGAGCTTGATACAACAGTAATGATTATTTTTGTCAGTGACTTGTGGTACATCTGTGGTATTCTTAAGGTACATTTAATTTTTGTACTTTGGTTTCCTCCAGCAATAAAAATTGACCCCAAGAATATAACTGAGATATTGTTGAAAGTGGCACCAAGACAAATGTTCATAATTGAGAAGAATCAAGATGAACCATTAAACAAGATGTAGAAAAATGATCACAGAGCAGTTAAAAAATGGATTGTAATAGTACAAAATGTACCTAATACCATAGGTCAAAGTTGAACAAATTGCACTTTGTTTTTAATTTCTGACTTACAAGTCAGAATCTGTCAATTCCTGTAATACTTAAATATGTTATTTCTGTCTTGCACATGTCTTACACCTGACTGATAAAGATAATTTAGTGCATATACACCTAGTACATAAAGAAAGGAAGTCAACTAATTATATAAGCTGGTGTAAATTACCAGTACTTCAATATAATGAGAGGCCGTCGTGGCAGTGATCGTATGGTAGTTGAATTTACAACTACCTATGCAATCAGTGCCTATCACCACTGATGTTGTGAGTTCGAATCACGAACAGGGCGAGGTGTACAACATTATGTGATAAAGTTTGTCAGTGACTTGCAACAGGTCAGTGGTTTTCTCCGGATCCTACGGTTCCCCCACCAATAAAACTGACTGCCACGACATATCTGAAATATTGTTGATAGTGGCGTTAAACACCATCAAACAAACAAACAATTAATATAATGAATAGTCATTTCTCATTTACATATTTACATATTTTTCTCAACAGATTAACATGTCTAGAAATTGGAATAACAAAGATAAGAGGTCCATACAAATGAGATATAATGGTAGATACCCAGTCGATGAAATGTGGGATGTGCGACAGAGTCTAATAGATGATTTCAATCGCAATGCTTCAAATAACAAATATATAGCATCCGTTGATAGAAAATGTTTGGACTATTTACACGATTGTAGACAAAAGAGAACCGAAAGATACCACCGAAAACGAATGACATCAGATGAGAAGGAAGATGGAGGGGAAAATGTTCATAATCAAAGTGATCTACGAGAAACAAACTTTAGCGAATTAGCTGAAAATCAACACAGGACAGAATCCTGCAAGTATTTTGTAGATTATTTTGGTGATAAAAACTACAAGGGCTTTGAGAATGATAATTTTCAATTAATTCAGCCTACTGATGCAGAATTTTTGATAAAGGAAGAGCCAGAGACAGAAAACATAGAGACGAACATTAATGATGATGGATCAGGTAGTAATGTTGTTTTTAAGAGATCAAAAAATTGTGACAATACAGAAAAAGACAATATTTTAAATGAAATAGGAAGTGTAAAGATGGATGACATAATACCACAAAATATCAGATCTGAAAATTCAAATGATGTCGTTGATGGTTCTGTACACAAATTCCCTGATGTTACAGATATATTTTGTGATGAAAACAGTGATATTTTGCACAAAAAGAAATGTGAGAATATTGAAAGAGAAAAGTCAAAGAAATGTGATAAGATAAAGAATTATAAAGATTTTGTTAAAACAGTATCAAAATTAGTTAACTTTGACAAAAAGGATAATAAAACAGAATCAAGTATGAAGAGAAGAAAGGAAAAATCAAAGGATAAAAAAACATCAAAATCTTCAAATAAAAAAGGTGAAGGAGGTAATATTATGAGAAATACTCGTAGTTCATCGAGATCTGCCAAAGTTCATGCAGAAGAAAAATTATCTGTAAAGACCAAAAAAGAAAAGAATACAAAACTTAACACATCTAAACAAAATTCTTCTAAAAAGAAAACAATGAACAAATACACTAATAGACTCAGAAGTACTAAAGAAATTCAAAATGAGAATGAAGGGCAGATAACTTCAACATCAAAACAAAAAATAAAAGAGAAAGTGAAATCAAAAAGAAGAAAATCAGTTTCTTCTCTCGATGATGACATTCCCCTTGTCAAGTATTCAAAACAGGGTAGTGATAATTGTGGAACTAAGGAAAACGAATTCAATGAAGAATCTGTCGAGGGAAATACATTAGATGAAACTGTTGTTTATTCAAATTGTGAGGAGAATTATTTTAGTGATCAAAATCAGTACACTTCTCTTCCGGTTGTTGATTTTAACAAGTGCACACATTTTCAGTCAGTCAAAAATGATGAAAATATTACAGAACTTTGGCATTTAAATTCTGAAAAGAATCAAAATGATATGGTTTCATGCGAAAACAATGTAACCGATGGTGATGGTTTTAATCAAAAATACCAATTCAGTGATAATTTAAGTGATGTTGAAAATATTTCAGACACATCATTGGAAATCATTGATGAACCCGATGCTGATAATGCATCAGATTTAAAACTCCAAACAAGTAATGATTTAGATAGCATAAACAATAACAAGGACCTGAAATGTGACATTGACAAAAATTACAAGGAAAACAAGGACCTGAAATGTGACGCTGACAAAAATTACCAGGAAAACAAAAACAAGGACCTGAAATGTGACGCTGACAAAAATTACCAGGAAAACAAAAACAAGGACCTGAAATATGACGCTGACAAAAATTACCAGGAAAACAAAAACAGGGACCTGAAATGTGACACTGACAAAAATTACCAGGAAAACAAAAACAAGGACCTGAAATGTGACGCTGACAAAAATTACCAGGAAATACTGTGGGAATATCTCAAATGTGACTTTTGTGATTTTCTTGTGAGTAAGAAAAAACCACAGAACTATCAACTGATGGAAGAGCATTTAGAGAGTACAAAACATAATGCAGCTAGTGTCGTGAAAGTTAGCATTACTGACGGGGAATTAAAGCCTATTTATGTTAAGAGGGAACATGCTATTTTATACTCTCTAGAGAAAGCCTCCGTTTTGCCATATTGCCCTACTTGCTATTCTGTTATGCCATCAATATGGACTGTTCAACTTCATACCAAGTTTAAACATGGCGGACAGATGCATAAAGACATTTATTGTCTAGGGAAGGTTGAAAATGTTGTGAATATTCCTATTCCCAAAAAAATCAACATGTGTAAACAATGTGGACAGAAACAAATACACATTCAAAAACACTGGAAATGTCATAACCACTATCCTTATGTACAACCAACCGATGATCAGATTGCCCAATACTCTTGTAATGTTTGCCATAGACATTTTGTAACTTTTTTCTCTGCTTTGAGTCATGCAGTTGTCCACTCTCAAGATGGACAAAGAGTACAAAATGTTGGTGTTAAAGTCACTTACCTGTCTAAATCCAGTCAGACTTTCACCATGCTACCACGAGAAAAAACATTAACAAGTGGACGAGCTATTGAAATGTTAAATCAGGCCAGAGCTGCCAATAAGACAGGACAATGGACAAGAATACAGCGTAAAGAGTTTGAAATAATGGCAACTGAATGGAAGCGATGTTTTAAACAGCATTAAGCCAGATTAAGTACACTATTCTTAGACCACCTGCAGTAAACGGTTCAGGTGAACTATTGTTGTCGCTTAGCATTCATCATCAATGAGTTGAACATGATAAATGGTCCTCGAAAAAGATCCCTCATTTCCGATTATCTGGGTATTTAAACAAATTTCTTTAAAAGAAACCACAGGGGAGATTGTATCAAAACAAACAGAATGATAAGATCTATCATGTCTATGGATGATCCTCTGACTTTAAAAAGATTCTTCATTCCTTTTTGCAAAAAACATGATTAATAATAATAGCTGCTGATGGACTAAATATTTAAAAGGTCTCTTCCTCAGAAGACTCTGAGCTAATTTAACTGACAGTTTGTAGTTTTAAGTAGGTCTTCCTAAAAGGTTAGTAATATCTTTCTGATATGATATTCAATATGGCCAGCAAAGGGGAATACAGTGTATTGGTTTCTGATAGGCTGAATATTTAAGAACCTTCTTTTTTGGAATCTACAGGGCTGATTGAATTTAAATTAAGCGGGAATCATTTTTGAGTGTTCCTTATACATGTTTTACATGTTATATACTTGCCCACAAAATATTTGTTCTAGATCTGCTGAACATATTTTAACACACATGTATGAAGGACCCGATAGGAATGTTATCCTCTTAACAGAACAACTGGACCATTTGTGGTAGGAAATAAGAAAAAATATATAAAGTCTTCTCTGAAATTATCAAGCTGGTTTAAAAAAAAACAAAATTGAATATAAAAGCTCATTTATTATAACCTGCAGGTGATCATGCATGGTACAGACTCAGGTGAGCCTCTGGTTTTCAATCTAAAGGAAAATACTATTTGGCATAAAAAAGATGTTTTTACCATTATAAGCATGATCAGCCAATACAGAGTATACTTACAATGTGCATGTATATACAGGATATATATCATGTATATGGTTCACATGGATCTATGGTACTTGATTTTACAGAATTTCCTGATTAACCAACATTGTTTTATATGTAAATCATTCAATTGTTTTCCTTTTATTTTACTGCACATTATTAAAAAAAATCAAATGCCAGAGTTTTTTTTAACTTAATTTTCATCCTTTAAAATTTGTTGTCTAATATAACCACCACGATATTACTGAAATATTGTTGAAAACAGCATTATAACCCCTGTTATTCAATAATTGATAAATTAATGTTATATCATGTATACAGGGGTTTCAAAGTTTTTTTTATAATAGGAGGTACTTCTTAAATTTTAGGTACCTAAAAAATTAGGCTGAAGGCCGTAAGGGGTCCAGGGGGCGGAAGCTCCTGAAATCTAGCATTTTGTGGACCAAAAAATGTACTTCAGAGACTGCAAAACATTAAGTGTTTTTGAAAGAAAAATCCCATTAACTTTAGAGTTCAGATTTCACCAAGAGTGAAGACCATTCATAATGCCTGGATTTTTCCCCCAATTTCTTTATTGAATATTTCATTTTACAGACTTCAGCCAAGATTATTCATAGATAGTCCGCTATATCTTAAAAAAAAAAACCATGTCCGGTCCTTTTTCAAGATTTCTAGTAATTTTCTATCCCTTATCTCCTCGTACCCCCTTTTAAAAATGTTTTTCAGCACACTTTCATTTCTGTGAACAACTGCAGTAGGGCCCCGTCAAAATATGTAAATAAATTAGCCATAGGTTTTTATTTTTTTATACCGGAAGTTAAACAATATGGACGGAGTTAAGCAACAAGACAGTACGCCCCAGAATGATTCGACCCTGGGTTTTAAACGGATAACAAAAATCGCACAAAATATTGTGTAGTCATATATTCATAATACATAATGATCATACTTATATTACTGAAGATTACACTAAATTGTGTTTGAACATAATTTGTAATCGGTCATTTTTTATTTTGAAATGATGTCAGCTTTGTTCCGGTCCGAGTTTTACACAAGGATGAAAAGATATTGGGGCGAAAACATATCTATTTACCGCATGCGCAAACCGCTATTTACGATTCTATGGTAAAGTTATTTTTAAAACAGGGAATATCCCATCAACTTGGTCGTGACGCAGTTGTTCGATTTGAATGCGAGAATTCAGCAATTGACGTGACCATTAATTTTTTATGAAAAATATTCCACAAGCCTATCGTACTTGTGGTTTTGACCACCGCTAATTTTGGGGGGTTCAGTAATTTCTGCCGGTACTATACACGATCTCAGACGGGTAAAAGTACCGGGTACCGGCCCACTTTGAAACCCCTGTGTATATCTTCAATATTTCTGAGACTGAAAAAAACATTTAAATTTTTTTACATAAAACACTAATAAAATGATGTTAGACCATAGATACAGATCAAAAGAAAATATATATTATTAGTTTTAGTTATCAAACCTAATTTTCGATTGGCTATGCCCAAATTACTTTTATAGACACATTCATTAACATGGTTAATGAATGTTTGTCTAGGTTTGGTTTGATTTATGGTGTTAAACGCCACTTTAAACAATATGTCAGTTATATCATGGCGGTCAGTTTTATTGGTGGAGGAAATCGGAGTACCTGAAGAAAACCACCAACCTGTCGCAAGTCACTGACAAACTTTATCACATAATGTATCGAGTACACCTCGCCTGAGTGGGATTCGAACTCACAACGTTAGTGGTGATAAGCACTGATTGCATGGTAGTTGTATAACCAACTACCATATGATCATGACCACGACACCCCTTGTCTAAAAAGGTAACTTGGGTATGAGATGATTAATAGAAACAGAATCATTATCAGTATAAATTTTTGTTCAGTTGCCATTGTGTATACCTGGTAGTCTAAAAAGCCTGATCCCTTTTAAATTATCATGTTCAAGTTGTATATTTAGCTTATAGTCAGAGGCTCAAGTGAGCTTTCTGATTGAAAAGTGTCCAGCTTTTCACATTTTTCACTTCATCCTCAGAACCACTGCATGCATAGTAACCAAACCTTCCACAAATATTCCTCGAGGGTTTCCAAGAAGTGTATCTTTTAAGAGGGATTTGTAATTTGAGATGGCTAACCTGGCTTTTGATTGACCCAAGACATTTTATTTTTCTCCAGAACTACTTTATGTGGAGTCACCATACTTGCCAGAAATGTTTCTCTATGAGTCCTGCAGAAGTGTTGTTTCTTTTTAGGAATATTCAAAATTAAAGATGGTCACTCTGGTCTCCCATTGTCCGAGACAATTTCAACCTTCAATCTTCTTCTTCCTGTAAAGAGTGTACTCAAGGCAGGGTGTAATTACTCCTATCTTCTTCTTCCTGTAAAGAGTGTACCCAAGGCAGAGTGTAATTACTCCTATCTTCTTCTTCCTGTAAAGAGTGTACTCGAGGCAGAGTGTAATTACTCCTATCTTCTTCTTCCTGTAAAGAGTGTACTCGAGGCAGAGTGTAATTACTCCTATCTTCTTCTTCCTGTAAAGAGTGTACTCGAGGCAGAGTGTAATTACTCCTATCTTCTTCTTCCTGTAAAGAGTGTACTCAAGGCAGAGTGTAATTACTCCTATCTTCTTCTTCCTGTAAAGAGTGTACTCAAGGCAGAGTGTAATTACTCCTATCTTCTTCTTCCTGTAAAGAGTATACTCAAGGCAGAGTGTAATTACTCCTATCTTCTTCTTCCTGTAAAGAGTGTACTCAAGGCAGAGTGTAATTACTCCTATCTTCTTCTTCCTGTAAAGAGTGTACTCAAGGCAGAGTGTAATTACTCCTATCTTCTTCTTCCTGTAAAGAGTGTACCCAAGGCAGAGTGTACATGTAATTACTCCTATCTTCTTCTTCCTGTAAAGAGTGTACTCAAGGCAGAGTGTAATTACTCCTATCTTCTTCTTCCTGTAAAGAGTGTACTCAAGGCAGAGTGTAATTACTCCTATCTTCTTCTTCCTGTAAAGAGTGTACTCAAGGCAGAGTGTAATTACTCCTATCTTCTTCTTCCTGTAAAGAGTGTACTCGAGGCAGAGTGTAATTACTCCTATCTTCTTCTTCTTGTAAAGAGTGTACTCAAGGCAGAGTGTAATTACTCCTATCTTCTTCCTGTAAAGAGTGTACTCGAGGCAGAGTGTAATTACTCCTATCTTCTTCTTCCTGTAAAGAGTATACTCAAGGCAGAGTGTAATTACTCCTATCTTCTTCTTCCTGTAAAGAGTGTACTCAAGGCAGAGTGTACATGTAATTACTCCTATCTTCTTCTTCCTGTAAAGAGTGTACTCAAGGCAGAGTGTAATTACTCCTATCTTCTTCTTCCTGTAAAGAGTGTACTCAAGGCAGAGTGTAATTACTCCTATCTTCTTCTTCCTGTAAAGAGTGTACTCGAGGCAGAGTGTAATTACTCCTATCTTCTTCTTCCTGTAAAGAGTGTACTCGAGGCAGAGTGTAATTACTCCTATCTTCTTCTTCCTGTAAAGAGTGTACTCGAGGCAGAGTGTAATTACTCCTATCTTCTTCTTCCTGTAAAGAGTGTACTCAAGGCAGTGTAATTACTCCTATCTTCTTCCTGTAAAGAGTGTACTCGAGGCAGAGTGTAATTACTCCTATCTTCTTCTTCCTGTAAAGAGTATACTCAAGGCAGAGTGTAATTACTCCTATCTTCTTCTTCCTGTAAAGAGTGTACTCAAGGCAGAGTGTACATGTAATTACTCCTATCTTCTTCTTCCTGTAAAGAGTGTACTCAAGGCAGAGTGTAATTACTCCTATCTTCCTCTTCCTGTAAAGAGTGTACTCAAGGCAGAGTGTAATTACTCCTATCTTCTTCCTGTAAAGAGTGTACTCGAGGCAGAGTGTAATTACTCCTATCTTCTTCTTCCTGTAAAGAATATACTCAAGGCAGAGTGTAATTACTCCTATCTTCTTCTTCCTGTAAAGAGTGTACTCAAGGCAGAGTGTACATGTAATTACTCCTATCTTCTTCTTCCTGTAAAGAGTGTACTCAAGGCAGAGTGTAATTACTCCTATCTTCTTCTTCCTGTAAAGAGTGTACTCAAGGCAGAGTGTAATTACTCCTATCTTCTTCTTCCTGTAAAGAGTGTACTCAAGGCAGAGTGTAATTACTCCTATCTTCTTCTTCTTGTAAAGAGTGTACTCAAGGCAGAGTGTAATTATTCCTATCTTCTTCCTGTAAAGAGTGTACTCGAGGCAGAGTGTAATTACTCCTATCTTCTTCTTCCTGTAAAGAGTATACTCAAGGCAGAGTGTAATTACTCCTATCTTCTTCTTCCTGTAAAGAGTGTACTCGAGGCAGAGTGTAATTACTCCTATCTTCTTCTTCCTGTAAAGAGTGTACTCAAGGCAGAGTGTAATTACTCCTATCTTCTTCTTCCTGTAAAGAGTATACTCAAGGCAGAGTGTAATTACTCCTATCTTCTTCTTCCTGTAAAGAGTGTACTCAAGGCAGAGTGTACATGTAATTACTCCTATCTTCTTCTTCCTGTAAAGAGTATACTCAAGGCAGAGTGTAATTACTCCTATCTTCTTCTTCCTGTAAAGAGTATACTCAAGGCAGAGTGTAATTACTCCTATCTTCTTCTTCCTGTAAAGAGTGTACTCAAAGCAGAGTGTACATGTAATTACTCCTATCTTCTTCTTCCTGTAAAGAGTGTACTCAAGGCAGAGTGTAATTACTCCTATCTTCTTCTTCCTGTAAAGAGTATACTCAAGGCAGAGTGTAATTACTCCTATCTTCTTCTTCCTGTAAAGAGTGTACTCAAGGCAGAGTGTAATTACTCCTATCTTCTTCTTCCTGTAAAGAGTGTACTCAAGGCAGAGTGTAATTACTCCTATCTTCTTCTTCCTGTAAAGAGTGTACTCAAGGCAGAGTGTAATTACTCCTATCTTCTTCTTCCTGTAAAGAGTGTACTCAAGGCAGAGTGTAATTACTCCTATCTTCTTCTTCCTGTAAAGAGTGTACTCAAGGCAGAGTGTAATTACTCCTATCTTCTTCTTCCTGTAAAGAGTGTACTCAAGGCAGAGTGTAATTACTCCTATCTTCTTCTTCCTGTAAAGAGTGTACTCAAGGCAGAGTGTAATTACTCCTATCTTCTTCTTCCTGTAAAGAGTGTACTCGAGGCAGAGTGTAATTACTCCTATCTTCTTCTTCCTGTAAAGAGTGTACTCAAGGCAGAGTGTAATTACTCATATCTTCTTCTTCCTGTAAAGAGTGTACTCAAGGCAGAGTATAATTACTCCTATCTTCTTCTTCCTGTAAAGAGTGTACTCGAGGCAGAGTGTAATTACTCCTATCTTCTTCTTCCTGTAAAGAGTGTACTCAAGGCAGAGTGTAATTACTCCTATCTTCTTCTTCTTCCTGTAAAGAGTGTACTCGAGGCAGAGTGTAATTACTCCTATCTTCTTCTTCCTGTAAAGAGTGTACTCAAGGCAGAGTGTAATTACTCCGTGCATGTTCGTACTGTACAGTTAAAATCAAAATCGTATTTACACTTTAAAACAGGGTGGAACACTATTTACATCTTGGACTGCACGGGAAGGGTTATGGACCCTAGCTAGCCCTGCCTAGAACTGGCCAATGAGACTGGCCTGACGTACTGTGGTGGTATGCTGTTCCAGGTGATGATGGTACAAGAAAGATTGATTGATTTTTGGTGTTTAACGCCATCCAGCAATATTTCAGCTATACCATGGCGACCAGTTTTAGTGGTGGAAGAAGCCGGAGAACCACCGACCATGGACAAGCAACTGGTAAGCTTTATCACTTGCGGTTGCGAGTCGAGTGCACCCTTTTTGTAATTTACAAAGCCGGGCGCGAACCCACGCCGTATTGGTGATAAGCTTGTATGAGTAGTTAGGTAATTTAATTCATACAAGCATAATCCAACTACCTAACTCATTGAGCCACCCAGGCCCCTTACAAGAAAGAAGGAAAAGCATATACATCTGCTCGTGTATAATCAACCTGAAGCTGCAATCCCTCTAGTTCTACAATGGGATGGAATAAGTAAATGTTCTGCACGAATTTCAACTAAATCATGTATGATCTTATACATCAAAACAGTTCTTGCCTTTGCAAGCCTCTGTTCAAGGGATTCCCATTTTAAGTTGGAGATCATATATGTAACTCCTCCTGGTTCTCGGTCTTGAAAGTTGTTCGATGCAAATCGTGCAGCTCTTCGTTGTGCAGAATCTAGTTGGGATATCTGTTTTTTGCTTAATAGGTCCCATACAGCACTTGTATATTCAATGGATGGTCTCACTAGTGTTGTGTATGCAGCTGCTTTAACTTCTTTTGGACATGCATGTATATTACGCCTGATGAAGCCGATGGTAAGATTGGCTTTGGCTGTGAAATCACTGATGTGAAATGCCCATCTCAGGTCGTTGCTAATGGTGACTAGATATTTACTGTCCTTTAATGTTACTTCAAGTACTTGGCTATGCAGTAAATAGTTGTATTCTGTTGGTTATATATAGTGAGTGACTAATTGTTGTTTAACGACAACTCAGCAATTTGTCAACTATATCATGGCGAGAACAAGTTAATTTTCAATGGGATGTTGATGAGGTCCGCTCTTAGTTGGATAGACATGTCGCCCCACGCAAACACATTATCCTGATTCCGAGCCAACTAGTCTTTGCTCTTTCTCCTTAATGCTGCGTGTTCAGCAGAGAAGCAACAAATACCAATTTTATAGTCTTTGGTTTGACCCGATCAGTGCTCGTACCCACGATCTGCCGCTCTTGAAGCGATCACGCGCATGCAGTTACTCTTCGATTTTCATGAAATTTTCACAATTAAAAGGAGAAATAAGTAAACTTACTTCTTATATTTTACATATAATGTTTTGCTACTCTTCCTTAATAATATGATTAAAACACAAAGCTTTTTTTTTCATAAAAAAATACTATATAGTTGTAGAAAATTGTGTGACGTCGATAATTTAAATTTGTGTTTAAATAATAAATACTTGTAAATAAAATTTCGAAAAAATCATATGAAAATATCAAAATAAAATCATATTACTTCTTCTTTTAAAGCTGAAAAAATTCAAGAAAATCGGATAAGTAATGAGTTCAGGGGAATGTTTTAAAAATTAGTGGTTTTATATGGAATATACATGAATAAGAAAATATCTTAGTATTTAGTATGGAAAGACTATGGGGTTCCAAGAGTAGATCTAGCGGAAGTTCTCAAAAGTAAACCAATTTGTTTTGTAAAGATAGTTAAAAACTTTATGTTTATAGAAATTGTAAGTGGGCGAAAAAAAAATCTGGCGATCGATTTAAATGTGACCAAATAATACAAAATGTACATGTAGTAGTCCCCTTGCTTAGAAAAACCCATCTTCGTTCCTTGAGGACAACTACTTTGCTTGACCTCTACAAATGTATGACGATTAACGAGAGCATTTCTGGAGTTTCATATACATAACAAAACTCTTCGAGAGTAGCTGTCTGAAATAGCACAGGCACTTGACCGATGGACCTTATTTTCCCCGTGTTTGCCACGGGGGTACGTATTTTCAGGGCTAGTAACGACGTAGGGCCTCTACTCCTAGGTCCTGGGTCCACACAAATACTAGAAATAAACACTTTTAGGGCTAGTAACGATGTAGGGCCTCTATTTCTGGGTCCTGGGTCCACACGAATACTAGAATTAAACACTTCACTTTGTGTTTATTTCTAGTATTCGTGTGAACCCAGGACCCAGAAATAGAATGAAGTGTTTATTTCTAGTATTCTTGTGGACCCAGGACCCAGAAATAGAGGCCCTACATCGTTACTAGCCCTGAAAATACGTACCCCCGTGGCAAACACGGGGAAATTAAGGTCCATCGGTTAAGTGCCTGTGTGAAATAGCCCAATCAAGGTAAGATATTAGCTATATTCTAATTATTCATAATATATAATTGGTCTGAGTTTTAATATTCTCAGAAAAGCAATAATTTATTGAAAATACGACTTTAAACATAAAAATAAATTTAAACCACACACAAAACCAAAAATAAACACATGTATAAGATGCAGTACAGAAAAAGAAACTCGTTATATCCAATACGGGCAACTTCTTTTGTTTCAATAGTAATGTATCTGACTTGTACAATAAGAGTGTTATTGAAAAAACCAAATGGTATGACATTTAATCCAACTATAACTTTAAAATTGATTTATATATCACCAATCGAGTGTGCCTTTATTAAAGGTAATTATATATATGTACCCATAAAGCCCGATATGTTTTGTTTATTGCTATAGTAAAATATAATACAGCAAGATAAAAGAATAATGTTATTATTATCTTAAATGAAAAAAACCCAACCCAATTTAATAAATTAAACTTAAAACATAGATTGTGTTATTGTCAATCCAATGCGACTTTATAAAAATCGTTCGACCTTTCAAGGTCAAACAATGACAGGTAACTATTGTACACATGTAATTGGGTGAGCACGGTGATGACTGTCACATATTTGATGTAGAAACCGATTTCGCTCTTCGGTTTTGATTTGTTTTCGTCAGTGTTGGAAAGATCATAAGATGGTCATTTAAGAAAGGTATGTTCTTTTTTTACATTAAAAAATAATAATACTTTGGCTTAAAGGGATATTGTCTACCACAATCGTAATTTTTTCATACCCAAAATTATTGTCGTTTTACGTACTGACCTTCATAAAATGAAGATTAAACACCGAATTATTGGCGAATACGCTACGAAACGTTATTTTTTCGATTTAAAAAAGCTGACCATCGTTACTGGAAGCTAATTAATTATGCACTGACCTGATCGAGGCCAAATCTATTTTTATCTATTTTTATGCCAATAGCCCGGATGCTGCAGCAAGGATGTTAAAATTCGTGTTTGTTTACCTCGCAAATACGGCCGTTTTATGCTATTCATTGACAATAATTTGCTGTTGCCGGGTGCAAGATTACATATATTGAATAATATCTACCGAAAATGATCATAGGCATCATCATAAATTCATAAAATATGAAAAACGATTGAGAAAAGAAGGAAAAAACATGCTCGGCTTACCTATCAAGCAAAATCTTTGCCACTTCAGCGCGAGTTTGGCACGGCGCCCCCCCCCCCCCCCCCCCCTAAAATTGGATAAAATATGATTTTTTGGCGTAAAATCGTGATATTTCACACGAAATACCCCAAAATTTTCGCGCCTCCCTCCGCTCGGCGCGATATTTTTAAGTGCGCCCCCCCTAACTTGAAATCCTTTATCCGCCCCTGCTTTAATATACAACTAAATGTACATTCCTATTTTTTTCTTCAATTCACTATATACAGCGATAGATCTTTGGCAGATGAAATTTCATGAACATTTTATAGAAGAACTGAGCATCTAGAGAAAATATATCAAATATGGATTATGATTTTTGTTCTTCGGTCAATTGTAAACACAGATCAAGAATCTTTATGTTTTTTGCTGACGATCCAAGTTGAGGAAAATTGTAACTGTTTTGTTTGAGAGCGAGTTTAAATAATTTTGCCATTTATTATCGTCCTTGTCACAAAAATGGGTCAAATTAGTATAAAACTCTCTTGTTAGTACATTGACCCCTATTAGCGGCCTGTATCATCGGCCTCTATTAGCGGCCTGTAAGTGATATTAGAGGCCGCATTTACAATAGCCTTGCTGAGGTATTATTGTAGAAAGATACCCCTCGCATTCTTTTATCATAATTTGTCTTCTTCAGTTCTTTTTCTTTTGTTTTATTTCTCTGTTCTTTCCTTGCTGATTGAAAGTTAACTGAACTATGGAAGCACATATGGTACACCCATTGATGAGTTAGTTCAGAAAGTCTAGTTCTTCGTGGACTTGTCAACATTTAAAAACCAACTTGTTAATTTGCGTTGCAACGTATCAACATTTTCATGATATCTTGTTGAGTTGTTTTGTCAACTTGACGATATCTCAAAGTGTACATGAGATGTTTGGGACGTCATGTACACTTTTAACTGTATATATACGTTAACAGGTACACATTCTGAAGTATGCATTCTTAAAACACTTGAGAACATGTTGGCATATGAAGTCGACTTGCTACTTTTAAAACTTACCAAGCATCTTTCTCAATGTATACTTTATCTGTTCTCTATGGAGGCCTAATTGGGGGTAAGGGAGGGGGGCGATATTTTTTGCAGGGCTTGATAACGAATTATGATTTTATAACTTTAACGATGTAAGCAATTTTTAGTTCTATTACAGAATTTCTAACAACACTACAGACAAAGTCAAAGCAATTGTGAGGCTATTCTTAGCACAACATTACTTACAATTAGTTATCGTAATGCACTGATCTTGAAGACAGTGGAGGGGTATTTAGATTGACCCTTGTCTGTCCGTACGTATATCCCGATTTAGGTAAGTTTTGCGTTGAAGTCTATATCCTGAATACTGATATTTTGTTAGTGGATAGGATAGATCTTGAAAAAAACAAGAGGATTCCAGGGGCGGATCCAGGATTTCAAGTTAGGGGGGGGGGGGCGCACTAAAAAAAATTACGACGAGCGGAGGGAGGCGCGAACATTTTTGGGGTATTTCGTGTTAAAAATCTAGATTTTACACCGAAAAATCATATTTTTTTCCAATTTTAGGGGGGGGGGGGGGGGGGGGTGGGCGCCGGGGGCGCCGCCCCTGGATTCACCCGTAATTAGATCACCATGACCTACATTTTACACTCTAGCGACTTGGTTAAGTTTTTGTGTCTGGGTCAATGGATAGTTTGGGTAGTATAACAGGGTTCACTTGTAATTTGTTTTTATGTAATGAAAAACGGTGGACGCTGATATTAATGTCCTTTTGACACCAATCAACAAAACAAAAACAAAAATATAATTCAGAGGTCAAACATATTGGTCTCTAAAAAGATCACGTAAGTGTTGGTATAAACGTGATAAAGTTGTAGGCCTTCAGATCTTATTTTGATTCTCTACAGAATGACAGAAATATTACCCCTTTATCAGCTAATTGTGCTTCTGGACACTGTCATTATTAATTTAAGCTAAAGTTTACCCCTCGGTATCATTTGTCTTTAACCAACAATGTGTACCTTTTCCTTTTTTGTGAATTTCTGCTAAAATAAGTATCAAATTAACAATAAACGTGCGTTGTATCATTCTCGCACTTGGCTCCATTCAAGAAAAGTATAACAATCCATAAAAACACAAATTGAACACATTAACATCCATAATTTTTATCAGAAATGTTTACAATATATTTACCTTTTAATACACCAAGAAAATTAGCATTGAATTTATGTTATAATTAACGTGAGTATAGATTAGCCCATACTTTCTTTGTCTTGTGTTATTGAATATTTTTCATATACCACATTAGTCCGAGATTCCTCTGCCGTCTGACGGTTTTTATGGATTTGCTGTAGCCGTGGGACGTCAGAGAGCTATGCATACGGAAAACAACGGATTTCCTTCTCCAACTCTGGGTCAGCACATTTCCACGTTTCGTGGCTATCGGATTTTATTTTCTTTCAGAAACCCTTATATAAATCGCTTCACCAATCATTTTTCTATTCATTCATTACCATCTTACCCTCAGAAAGTGGTGTTACACTCCATTACAGCACGATTTTGCCTTAGATCCTATGATTCCGCCATTTGTCTTCCATTTTTCAAACATTTGTCACGTGACTACGAGAAAACCACGATTACCCCAATGCATCATGGAAGATGATTTGCATATAAACAAACAAACACATATTTTTATTGCCCATCATACACGCCTGTTAAGGCAGAACAATTAACATAAAATTTAATACAGTTGATTATATTGATTGGTAATGATTTTAACAGCAATAGTGACGTAACACCTGCTCTTTCCGAAGCCCGTTGGTAACACTCTGCCATTGAATCTTTTCTTTCCAACACATTCTGTATTATTTCCTTCTGCTCTGCTTTGATCTGTAGATGGACTGTTTGTCCTGCAGAATACGCTTAAATGTATCGTCTTCCATGTGATTTGAATGTTGTTTACGTATGCAAATAATGCTCAAATAATTTGGCGCACTGCATTAAGTAGCTTCCATCATGCAATGCGTTACTGTCATCATTCAGTTAGTATCGCGAGATCACGTTTGTAGATTCGAAAATGGAAGTCAAATGGCGGAATAATAGGATCTAAGGCAAAATCGTGCTGTAATGGA
The DNA here is from genome assembly GCA_963680875.1 of Bathymodiolus brooksi. Taxonomy (NCBI): domain Eukaryota; kingdom Metazoa; phylum Mollusca; class Bivalvia; order Mytilida; family Modiolidae; genus Bathymodiolus; species Bathymodiolus brooksi. The sequence continues at coordinate 59,459,970 of OY804576.1, read as the reverse complement.
GTGTAACACCACTTTCTGAGGGTATGATGGTTATGAATAGAAAATAAAATCCGATAGACACGAAACGTGGAAATGTGCCGACCAAGAGCTGGAGAGGCAAATCAGCTGTTTTCCGTATGCATAGCGCTCTGACGTCCCACGGCTACAGCAAATCCATCAAAGCCGTCAGACGGCAGAGGAATCTCGGAATAATACCACATATGTTGTAATTGAAGGAAATGTTTTTGAGCTGATACTCATTCAATCTAATCTGGCTTAGACTGCCTAAATTAGTAATAATTGGTAATCATGACACTCGACAAAGAAAGTATGGGCTAAATTGATTATACAATACCTGGTCATTAGTATATGAAAAAACAAAAACATTACATGAACATGTATACCTATTGATAAAATAATTACCGCCCTTATTTAGAAATAGTATTTCGAAAATTCTAGCTTAGCATTTTTTCAAGGCATCTTTGTCAAAAGTTGAAATATGAAACAAATTCTATAATGACAAGCTAAACATATTTAGCTAAATTTTGTTGTAATTCGCCTTTCAATAACAGATTTTTTGATAAAATGATTTGCCACGTTTACCTCTTCTATACAAATATCATGAAATTTAAATACATTATATTACATTTTTTCATTTGCAAATCCAGTTCTCGTATAGATGTTATGTTAATGTGCTTAACATTGAGCCCAGTAGCCTCTATAAGTATATAACTGGTACCCTGAATAAGGGTCAATCCCTTCATAAGGGGAGAAGGGGAAGAGAGAGGGGGAAAGGAGTAGGGTAGGAGGTAAGGGTAGAATTAAGGGTTGAGGTCCCCGGAAGGGTAAGCAGTTCCTGCTCTACTAGTGGCTTGTCTTGTTAATCTAGTTACAAACCCGGTGATAAGTTAGAAATGAGGAAAAGACCTGGAAGTGTTTACGACAAGTGGAACATATCCGTGGTCATTTGTGACACAGATATTCCGTAACGGTCAACCAAGTCATGGTGGCGACCATAAAACTTTCGAAGTGATGACTTCAACTTAACCAAGAGGAATCCTTGGTTCAGTAGCTTCCTTGTTAGCAGCAACCCTCTATCAAGGAAATCCTAATATGAACCACAAGCTCTGGAATATCGTATCAACTGAGAGATATATACTCCATATGCAGGTGCTACTGGAATGTTGCTACATATAACTGGAAAGTTCACAATGGGAAAATGGAAATCATCTCTTTTGTCGTTATGTTTCGTTCTTAACCGCCCCTCCCTATCAATTTCGAGGTGTAGGTCAAGGTGTGAAGCAGACCTATCTATCTGTAGTATCCTTTATTTCAAGCTCAATGGGATATATGCGATCAACGAAATCACCAAACCTAGAATTATTTAGTGAAAGGACATCATCTATATAGCGGAACGTGAAATTAAAGGATCGGGCTAGCTTCTTCTCGTTCTTCTTGAGAAGCCCCTATACCAAAGGTGCCAGAAATGTTCCTCTAGAGCTGTTATTATTCAGAGCTATTTTGTGAATTCAAGATGCATATGGCTGCGTTTGGCTTTAATTTACTGCGATATTTATGATTTCTCCTTCCTAACTATTTCATGCAAAGTCACCACACTTGCCAGATGTCTAGTGATATTTAATAATGTTGTTGGTTTCTAGAACAATTACATCGTTCTGGTCTCTGATTGGCCATAACATTTTTTACTTGTTCTCTAGAACTTCTGCATGCCAGGTAGACTTGATAGAAATGTTTCTTAAAAGGATATTAAAAGTGTTGCTACTTTTTGAAACAATTTGGAATTCAAGATGTCTGGTCTTTTATTGACTTCTTCCTTAGAACATCTGCCAGTCTCGCCCAGAAATGTTCTCTCTATGGGAGTCTTTTAACATGTGTTCAGAAAACTCTCAATTTCAAAATTTGTTGAACTGAATTCTTTATTACATGTATTTGTTGTTTTTTTTTGGTCGATCTGAATTCCAAGACGACCATGATGGAAGCATAAAGAGTCTAGAGAAAGAAAATACCGAAACGGAATTTTTGTAGAAATTCGAAGAAGCTTTTTTTTCACATCAATGAGGTAATGATTTTTTAAATCCCCTTTTAAATATCTTCTTATACAATTGAAAATTCCATAACTGGTTGACTCCAAATATGAATGCTTTAAAAGAAATGACGCAATATTGGTTGATTGATTGATTATTGCTTAGCGTCAAGTGAGGATTATTTCAGCAATATTCATGTCAAGAACGAAATCACCAAACCTAGAATTATTTAGTGAAAGGACATCATCTATATATCGGAACGTGAAATTAAAGGATCGGGCTAGCTTCTTCTCGTTCTTCTTGAGAAATCCCCTTTTAAATATCTTCTTATATTGGAAACTCCATAACTGGTTGACTCCAAACATGAATGCTTTAAAGAAAATGATGCAATATTGGTTGGTTGATTGATTGATTATTGTTTAATAGCGTCAAGTGAGGATTATTTCAGCAATATGCATGTCAAGAACAAGTTTACGAACAATGCATTATAAAGGTAAAACGCCTACAAGTTGGGAAGGGCATATGGCAGAAGTTTAGATTGCTACTGGAAAAAGATTATGTATGGAAACGATCGGCCGGGAATGTTTTGCCTTGCAGTGAGCCACCAACAACCACTTCCAACAAGAATCTTGCGCATTGGGTGCAGTACCTTATTAGTCCCCTACCGGCGAAAGCCGAAGGGGACTATAGTTTTAGGTTCTGTCCGTCTGTCCGTCTGTCCGTCCGTCACATTAAAATTTTAAGTTGTCCGGACTTTTTTTGACGTCCTTTGATATATGATATGTGGCTATATCTAGATGAGTTACAGTTTAAGTTCGAATTTCGTTCCGGTCGAATGATTTTTGGCTGAGTTATGGCCCTTGAACTTGTATTTTTTGTTCAAATTTTAAGTTGTCCGGATTTTTTTCCGACGTCCTTTAATATATTGACTTGATATTTGGCATGTGGCTATATCTAGATGAGTTACAGTTTAAGGTCGAATTTCGTTCCGTTCGAATGATATTTGGCTGAGTTATGGCCCTTGAACTTGTATTTTTTGTTCAAATTTAAATTGTCCGGACTTTTTTTTACGTCCTTTGAGATATTGACTTGATATTTGGTATGTGGCTATATCTAGATGAGTTACAGTTTATGTTCGAATTTCGTTCCGGTCGAATGATATTTGGCTGAGTTATGGCTCTTGAACTTGTATTTTAAAATCTAGTCACTGCAAGGTGATACTTCTAATATTTTAGGTCCTCTGATTTTTGCGGCCGGTAGAGGACAATGTATTGCTATGTGCAATACTCTCAGAATTGTTGTTATTATATCTTTTAGTTTTATGTGCTGGGGGCATGGCAATCCCAGTGGGGTTGAAATATTATGGGGCTGCTGAGTATATTTATAGAATAATTTTAGATGCACTAAAATTCTAAAAACAAATTCTATAGCATAGCGTGTTATATAACGATTAGTATTACAGTAACTTGGCATTTCTAAGTTAATTGTGATTGATTGATTGATTGATTGTTTGGTGTTTAACACAAACTTTAGCAGTATTTTAGCTATATCGTGGCGTGAAAAAAAATATTTGTGAAATTCGTCATTTACAAGAATTGTGAGTCATCGAGTTATAAATTACTACTATAGTATAGTCGAGTTTTTAAGACACTTTATTGTCTCGATCTCTTGGGTCAGCTGTTTAAGAATTAGGAATTAGTATTATATGAATCGTATATATACCCTTTGACCTGTCAATGATTATAACAAATATTGAACAGACTTGGAAATGTGTTTAAGCTAAGATTTGCTTTAAATAAGAATTGAATTAATATTAATTAATACAAGGAGATTTTCGAATGATTGAATATTAAAACGGTATTGCTCGCTTAACCGATCGATATTTCTCGAAAGATCTAAATAAATTGGATTTCAACTTCAATACCGAAATTTATATTTAGATTTTCACCGTTTATTACAAACAAAAGGCCTGTTTTTTTATTCTCAATCTTGTTTATGGTTGAAAACAACCTGAAACATGTTTAAATCATGAACCATAAACATGTTTAAGATAGATACAAAAACGCAATGGTTGAAGAACAATATTTAAGAGAAATTTTCTAGTCCATTGATTATTTTTTTACAAAGTAAAATTAATTCTTCATTAACAAATAAAACAATTCAACTCTTAAACACACAAACAAAACAAAAACAACACAAAAAACAACAAATAAAATAATTTAATTTTTTATAAACAAATACAACAATGCAGAATGTCAATAAACAACTTGGAAATGGGTCTATAATACACAGATGTTCCTATTACAAACATATACTGTTAATTAACAAGGTTCAAACATATTCAACCGTGCTTCGATCCCGGTTAAGATGTTCTTTAACCATTTAACCGCATGGTTAAAACCACACCGTAAAAAAACACTCGACCATAAAAAAGTTTACAACCAGGTTAATGGATAAGAATTAAAAAAACAGGCCTTAAATCTTTATCGCAACTTATAAAATCGCCCCTTAGTTTTATTTCTCTTGTCAATTATATTAAAGATGGTTCAAAATGTCGCATTTTTTAATAAAATATTAAAAGTAGACGATACAACATTATGTGATAAAAGTTTGTCAGTGACTTGCGACAGGTCGGTGGTATTCTCGGGGTACTCCGGTTTCCTCCACCAATAAAACTGACCACCACGATATAACTGAAATATTGTAATTGAAAGTGGCGTTAAACATAATAAATCAAACTTTAAAAAGTACATGGTGATGTTGACGTCAGAGACAGAAGATTTTGCTTTCGCATAGACAATTATTAATATTATCCGGGAATAAATTAGGTTTAAATAAGCACTCTGGACGGACCTAAATATTGGTCGAGCTATCCATAAACGACTTTGCGGAGTTCAAGATAACGAGACTCCACTGTGATTGATTATTATTATTTTATATTAGATCTAAATATGGTCATGACATTTACAGTTTAACGAAATCTTGTTGAAACAATATGAGGTGTAACCGTGTAACAGCTGGCAGGTTTGTTTGTAGAAGAAACGTATATTTTTGTGAAATATAAAAACATTTTTGTACTCGTCGATAAATCGAATATGTCAATCCACATTCAAGTGACGTGTATATTTTTAACATGATACGATTTGGAACAAATTATTCGCCCTTTCACATCAAACAACATTTGACGTTCCCTCAATCCGATAACAAAGTAAAGGACTTTAGGTGGTTCCATTTCTGAAGGTGATTTTTTGTTCATTTGTGGTTGAATAATTTCAGAATTAAAAAAATCACCTTAAGCTTACGTTATGTTTGTTAACCTAACCTCAATTAAGCAGCACAACCTGCTAAGGTTTATAATGTTTATATGGCTTTTTTCTTTGTGATCTTAAAGTACTCCAAGCTGCTGTCGGGAACATAAGACGCAATTACACAAAGAAAAAAATCGACAGATCACCAAATGCTTTTTCTTATATCTAATCAAAGCCATACTAAATAAGCTTATAACAGTTCATTTAACTTCAGGTTAGTTAATGATTAAATTGCGGTGTTGGGAGCGGGAATTCTAGAAAATACTCCTTTTTGCTTATATTATTTCGAAGCATTATTCATACATGAATAATATTTAACAACTCAACTTTTAAGTGATCTCCCATTCTTTCAAAATCAGTTTAGCGGTGTTCTACTATTTTTAAGAGGCATATTCTGCCAGTTTTACTTTTTAATTTCCAGGATATCATTTTATTTCCAGAATGAGAATATTTGTAAGTACCTTTTTTTCTCTCCTGTAAACGGGAAAACCATTTTGCTCTTGCCTCTTATGATTTAGTTTTCATATTTTATGATGATATGAGGATACGCAAGTCCGACGATATTTTTGAGTAAAGGCCAAGATCAGACGGATTCGATATAAAAGAAATACACAATTACAAATAAACTGGAAAAAAACTTTGAAAAACACGAAGCAAAAAACTGAGAATACAACTGTTCTGTGTTTCTAGAAACACTCGAGCCCAAATACAAATGTACAATTTTACTCAAATTTACATCCGAGAAATATTTTTTCGAGAATTCCGAGCTAGGTTCTTCCAACTTGAGTTTTCGTTACATCTAATCTGTGTTGTCGAAAGACATCTTTTGACAAAACAACCAAAACCATAGGAGTGATGAAACTGATAAAGAGCCGCTCATGTCTGAAATTTTCAATCACATTAATTACTTTTTTTTTTTTTTTATTTATAAATTTAATTTACTTTCCGACGGACCATTTCGTGGTGTAATTTGGCTTTCATCGTTTTATTCTTTTTCCAAAGTAAACGTTTCTGGTAATGCTGCAGATCAAATGCACATGAAATGAAAAGTCTAAAGTTCTAAGACAACATTCATAACATTGACCATCGTGTTACCAACGGCTGATCAAACTCCGATACTCATCAGTCATCAGCAGTGAGTATCGGAGCGTACCCAGTCGTGGGTAAGCGACGATGCAACTTGGCATGCAATTATTAAATTTAATTCCTGAATTTACATGTAGATTTTGAAAGAATTCATATCAGAGTGAACGTGCGTATACACATCTTCATATTTTGAGGAAAAAAAAACCATTTTCGTAAATTTTCATTTGTGTCATGGCTAAATTATATAATAATTCAAAGAAGAAACTTTGCAAATATGTATTTTATATTTTACATATATAACATGTAAATTAAAAATAAATGCTTTTTTCAAATTTGTCTAAAACATATGTTTTAATAGTCACAGGATTCGCAATATAATATCGAATTGAATGCATGCTCAAAAAGCGAAGCTGTACAATTCCAAACAGATATAATTTAGTATTGTCCATACGAATATACATATATAGCACGTATTTCCAAATGGCCAATAAAGATATGTCCAGATTTCTTACTGCAATACTTTCAATAGTTAAAGATGTGTTTTTAGACAATCTTTCGACTTTGAGTGTACCTGATCAAGATCATTCCAGAAACGCGTCGTGCGCACTAAATTTGTTATCTACGTTTTTATTACCATCACTGTGTCGATACCTTTGTTGTTGGACTATTAGTCCGCGAGGGTATCATCCGCTCAGTAGTCAGTTTTTCGGAACTGACATGGTTTATTAGATATATTTATTATTGAAAATTATGTAATTATTAATAAACTAAGGTTATCCTCCCTCATATCAGGCAAATGTGACCTTGGCTGATTCTGAATATCATGTTTAGGTCCTTTGGTTTTATTGCTCACAAGGATTTTTAAAATTATTTGGTTTTCCAAACTCTCGGTACGCTATCTGATAAAGGTAATTCCAGAAACGTGTCATGTGTACTAAACTGGATATCTACGTTTTTATTTGAATAAGTATGATCAACGAATGTCGTCGATCAGATCTAAAGTACTGAAGAACTTCTTTATTTGTTTTAAATCACCACCATCTACTGTAGTATCAACACGTTATACTACCAGACAACATTTTAATTTATCCCTTCCTAGTGAGAACCCCAGTTATAGAAACATAGCCTAAATTGTACACTGCGAAATGGACCAATTACATCTCACCTTTAGGAAGGAACGCAAATGAGTGTCTCGGTTTTTGGTTTTGGTTATGGTGTTTAACGCCACTTTCAACAATATTTTAGTTATATTGTGGCGGTCAGTTTTCTTGGTGGAGGAAACTGGAATACCCGGAGAAAACCACAGACCTGTCGCAAGTCATCTACTTTTGCAATCTTCATTGTATTATTATGTAATGTTCGTTCAATTTTTCATGAGCATGCTATACGTGATAATGTTTTCATATTGTCGTCGATTTGTAAAGAGACGGATTTATATAAGCTCAGCTTGTTTCCGAATACTTGTTGTATATTACATATTGTATTGTATTAACATGTCATATTATTGAATAAAATATGTTTAAATTAAGTCACTGACAAACTGTTTGTACGTCTAAATGACAACATGAAGTAGCTCCTAATGAGCACCAGGTTGCTAGGAGTGGTTATTGGTGGCCTGTTGCTAGGAGTGAACATTGGTGGCAAACATTTCCAATCCTATTCATAACATCCCATTCTCCCTGTGGCAATCAATTCCGGAGGTACATTTTCATCTACCTGACTTGATGTTCGTAGATTTGTTCTCGCTATTGATATAACTCAAATATTGCTCACTTGATGTTAAACAACAACCAATCAATCAATATAACATTAGAAAACGGTTAAAACCCGCAAATCATTAACGTAACGGGTGTCACTAGTGTAACAGGAACTGCTTACCATTCGGAGCACTAATAATAACGTAGATATCAAATTTGGTGCGCACGACGCGTTTCTGGAATAACCTTCATCAGGTACGCTCAAAACCCCCGGTTCTTAGTGGGGTTCGTGTTGCTCGGTCTTTGGATTTCTGTGTAGTGTTTTGTAGATCGTTGTTTGTCCTTTTTTCCTTTTTCTTTTTGCCATTGTGTTTACAACTCTGAAAAAAAGATATTGTTATGTTCTATTTGTGTTCAATTGTTTGAGATGAGAGGTCATTGTTGTTTTTGTTCTTATTGTTGATCACCACTGTTTAAACGTTCTTTTCGTAATAAAATTGTTCATAAAAAAATAAACCCATAATGGCGATCCTACCCCCTCCCCAAGAAAAAACAAACAAACAAAACAAAAGCAAACAAACAAACAAACACAGAAGTAAAGAAAAAAATACAAAAAATACAAACCAACATTGGAATATACTAGAATAAAAAATCATCATTTACTAAAAGCCAAAGCAGGATAGTTCATTTTGTTGTGATACAAATTATGTATATATTTTCTTTTAGATAATCTTCCTCTTTTTAACTGTACTGTCAATTGCAAGATCCGACGATGCTGCCGACAAAGCTGAAGTAGCTAAGAAAGCCGCCGACGACGCTGACGATGCAGCAAAAAAGGCAGCCGACGCAGATAAGGAAGCAAATAAAGGGGGAGCAGAAACAGCTAAAAAGGCATCTGATGGGGCTAGCGATGCAGCCAAGGCAGCTAAAGATAAAGCTGCAACATCCGAGGAGGCAGCTAAAGATGCAGCAGATAGTGCTAAAGAGGTGTCTAAGACTGAAACAAAAGAAGCAGAAAAGGCAGCAGAAGCAGCCAATGAAGCCGCCACTGCCGCTAAAAAAGCAGATGCTGCAGCAAAGGATGCATCAAAAGAAGCTGATGTGAAAAAATGTGAAGTACGAAAGCCACATGCTGTTCCTGCCTTGAAATTTAAACACCTTCCACCAGGCGCTCCCGGACCGTCGGAAAAGGAGTATGTGTTATTACTGTTTAGAAAATATATATAGCAGATCAAAATATTACATATTTAACTTTGACACGGTACACACTAGAAAGTATTTAAGGAGGAGCTAGTGGATATCATTTTTAGCGTTAATAAATCATTAAGACTCCACAAGACTAAGCAAAGAGTCAATAATAAAGTGAAACTCTTAGATAAAAAAATGAATCGTAATTAAATCAGTTAATAGGGTTTCAGTCTATTTCTCTTACATAATTATATCCAGAACCGCACAAGCAAATGTCGAACAAACACTTTGTAGACACAACCGTACACTTGTCTCGGGAAGATTAATATATGAAGTTTACTATCAGGACCGATCTTAGAAGGTGCGAAACCCAAATGGTGTACTATGTGCAGTGTATACTTGAACTGCCTATGAGATAACTCCAGCGCCGGGCACAATTGGAAAATTGGTCCAATTGGCCTAAGACCGGTCCTGTTTACTACCGTTTAGCGGATAACTTTACCAGGTGCAAAATTCAACGATTTTACATGAAAAACATACAAAAATATTGACCAGTTATTTTCGAGATTTCTTTTGTTTTCTATTACACAATCAGCATCATATTAATGGTAATGGTCTATATTTAGACGGCGCTTTAAATAATGTGATATTTGTCTTCAGTAGTTACAAAACTAGATAAAACCTTTCTTACACAAATGTACATTAACATATTTATGAGAAACTGTAGTGAAAACATATAATCTAGATAACTACATGTATTACGAAAGTGAATATTATTTTGTTTATAAAGACTGGAAATAAATCCACTATAATAGCATAAAAGGCGAATGAGAAAAATGTTACTCTTTCTATTCAGGCTGGAAGTAGAAAGACAATACATGAAGAAACATCACAAAGCTGTACATGATGCCATTTTGGTGATGAAAGATTTAAAAGCAAAGTGAGTGGTTGTTCTGACATTGTAGTCTTTTAAAGTAGGAACATCGATAATAACCTTGTTCTAGTTCAATATTAAATTACACCCACATGCATTGCTGATTTACCATAAAAAGATGCAACTAGAACCGCTGGTTTTTATGCATTTAATATCTCAATTGTTCAATTCTTCAGTTACTGTTATGGACCGCCGTAACCTTTATCGTAAGGGAGTTTAGTTTACAATTGCACATGCAATCAGTTTGTGAGTTCGATTATAGCACGTGGTGAGAAGTACTAAAAAAAATTGGATGAAGTTTGTTGGTAACTATCGGTAGCAATGTCGGTGGTTTCATCTCGATAGTCAAGTTTCCTCTTCCGGTTCAACCGACTAAGCCACCATATAGCAGAAATTGACCACCGCAAACTAAAATATTGTTGGAAATAGCTTTAATTAAGCCCAAATTTTCACAATTCATAACAAAATACATGTATATATTTTTCTTTAGATATCATGCAGCAAAAAATGCAGCTAAAGCAATGAAACCAGACGAAAAACCACATAAAAGATATTTGAAAACAGGAGTGTACTTCAAGAAAGCAGACGGTAAAGAATGTAAGCTCTTCCACGGATTCAAACATGTTCACATCGAACGTGTTATGTGTAGACCGTAAGTAAAATATGGATATAGAATGCTACTATCTTGCAATCCCTTTTTGTAGTATAATAACTAGTGCCTCATTTTTCATGTGGTAGCCATCTGCAGTTACTAAGGAACACTACTATTTAAGTTTTAGTGAGGTGGGTAGGGGCTATGTTTATTTCCCCCGAGTCAGAATTTTATGTAGTTTATTTCTTTTATTGACATGAAATATCAGTAATTTTTGTTCAAATTGTAACAATGTTTCGTTGAAAACTGGGAGGGGTTAACCCATTCATATCGTTGTAACTTTTCACTATACACCCACCAGTAAGTCTGGAATAGCTGATACATTACTGAAAGAAAAGTTTGAAGATACCAAAGTGGTAATCAGAAACCGTAAATCTAAGATACCAAAATGGTAATCAGAAGCCGTAAATCTAAGAAACCAAAGTGGTAATCAGAAGCCGTAAATCTAAGATACCAAAGTGGTAATCAGAAGCCGTAAATCTAAGATACCAAAGTGGTAACCAGAAACCGTAAATCTAAGAATGAAAGGCAATACAATAGTCAAACAATGATTAACAAAACACTCTACAAAAACTAAAGATTGAAGAACACGAACCTCAATAAAAAAACGGGGGGTAATCTTAGGTGTTTCGGAATGGTAAGGAGTTCCTTCTCTTTTAGTGGCACCCGTCATGCTATTATTAACCGCCACCGACATCATCTGGTATGGAATCCTGCTGGACACTACTTTACGTAAATACACAAACAAATAAAATATGAACTACATACAAGTGACGATAAAGCAAATATCACACCATTAATTAGAAATAAATAGTTTTTAAAACAATAGTACAATGTACTCGATTACAAAAAAGTGGATTTATTTTGCAGCAAAAAAGATTGTGTTGAGGTAACAGACAAATGGAAGGAAATGTACATACCAACAGCATTCAAAACATATGTGATCTATGCAGACTGTATTAACAAGAAAATAGAAATTCACCCAGAGCCAATACACATACACGTGGCTACAAAATGCGCTTGTATAAAACTTCCATGCAGAAAGTAATACGAATGTATATTTGAAATCGATTCATTTATAAAATATTGAAATAAAACATGTTCTATAATAGAGTTATATTTTAATTTGTTTTATTACTTCTTGTTTTTTTAAAAAAATATTTGATTTCGATTTCAAAACGTTACACGATAATTTTCTTAATAAATCTGATAGTCATAATGAACAGCAGAAGATTGAATGTATGGTTAATGTATGTAAATAACAACAGTCCAAACAGTCTTTAGCCGACATATTTGATCATCCTAGCTAGTAGTCAGTTTTAATTACGAGCATTCATCGACCCTACTATTGTACTGCTGTCCATGTTTTTGTTGTCATTCCTTTTTGTGATAAGTGTGTGGTCTTTTTGATTGGAAGCGAATATGCGCATGTTTGTATCGTGTTTTTATATATGTATCGTCGCTTGAGATCCAGTTATCAAGAGGGGAGGGTTGGGTTTAACCCCGCCACATTTTTATGCCTGTCCCAAGTCAGGACCTGGATTTCTAACGTCATATGTCGTAGTCTTTTTTGTGTGTTCATTGAGTGAGGGTGAGAGTTAATGTTTCGTTTTGTTGATATTGGTGGAATTGTTGATCGTCATTGGTTAAACTTTCTTTTCATAACATTAAAATAAAGTATAACAACAAAACGCAATACGAAACAATAATCAAGTAAAATATTTTTTTGTAATCTGTAAACACACTAACGAAAATTCGCATAAACTACAAAAAGCCCCTATTGTACATGAAGTCAAGATATTCTTAATCTCGCACGAAAACATAAACTTTTATAATCTTGTCTTTATTTTGTAAAGAGACACTGATTCTTGAAAATGACATTATCAAAATGCATGAGTTTTTTTTATTGACAACATATTTGTTATGTTTTAGTTTTTAATGGTGTCTATTGTTTGTCTTTATGTCCCTTTTCTCTGAACTTCATTGTCTCTCCTTCTTCCATTTGCGGACTCTGGTTACCCCTTAAACCGCTAAAAGTGTTACTGGCTCACAATATTTGCCAATACCATTTTAATTTATAAAAACAATTGGACAAAAAGACAAAAAGAAGAAACAAACAATAATACACAACAGCTAAAGAGTGAGAACTACGAACCCGACAACAAACAATAATACACAACAGCTAAAGAGTGAGAACTACGAACCCGACAACAAACAATAATACACAACAGCTAAAGAGTGAGAACTACGAACCCGACAACAAACAATAATACACAACAGCTAAAGAGTGAGAACTACGAACTCGACAACAAACAATAATACACAACAGCTAAAGAGTGAGAACTACGAACCCGACAACAAACAATAATACACAACAGCTAAAGAGTGAGAACTACGAACCCGACAACAAACAATAATACACAACAGCTAAAGAGTGAGAACTACGAACTCGACAACAAACAATAATACACAACAGCTAAAGAGTGAGAACTACGAACCCGACAACAAACAATAATACACAACAGCTAAAGAGTGAGAACTACGAACCCGACAACAAACAATAATACACAACAGCTAAAGAGTGAGAACTACGAACTCGACAACAAACAATAATACACAACAGCTAAAGAGTGAGAACTACGAACCCGACAACAAACAATAATACACAACAGCTAAAGAGTGAGAACTACGAACCCGACAACAAACAATAATACACAACAGCTAAAGAGTGAGAACTACGAACCCGACAACAAACAATAATACACAACAGCTAAAGAGTGAGAACTACGAACCCGACAACAAACAATAATACACAACAGCTAAAGAGTGAGAACTACGAACCCGACAACAAACAATAATACACAACAGCTAAAGAGTGAGAACTACGAACTCGACAACAAACAATAATACACAACAGCTAAAGAGTGAGAACTACGAACCCGACAACAAACAATAATACACAACAGCTAAAGAGTGAGAACTACGAACCCGACAACAAACAATAATACACAACAGCTAAAGAGTGAGAACTACGAACCCGACAACAAACAATAATACACAACAGCTAAAGAGTGAGAACTACGAACCCGACAACAAACAATAATACACAACAGCTAAAGAGTGAGAACTACGAACCCGACAACAAACAATAATACACAACAGCTAAAGAGTGAGCACTACGAACCCGACAACAAACAATAATACACAACAGCTAAAGAGTGAGAACTACGAACCCGACAACAAACAATAATACACAACAGCTAAAGAGTGAGAACTACGAACCCGACAACAAACAATAATACACAACAGCTAAAGAGTGAGCACTACGAACCCGACAACAAACAATAATACACAACAGCTAAAGAGTGAGAACTACGAACCCGACAACAAACAATAATACACAACAGCTAAAGAGTGAGAACTACGAACCCGACAACAAACAATAATACACAACAGCTAAAGAGTGAGCACTACGAACCCGATAACAAACAATAATACACAACAGCTAAAGAGTGAGAACTACGAACCCGACAACAAACAATAATACACAACAGCTAAAGAGTGAGAACTACGAACCCGACAACAAACAATAATACACAACAGCTAAAGAGTGAGAACTACGAACCCGACAACAAACAATAATACACAACAGCTAAAGAGTGAGAACTACGAACCCGACAACAAACAATAATACACAACAGCTAAAGAGTGAGAACTACGAACCCGACAACAAACAATAATACACAACAGCTAAAGAGTGAGAACTACGAACCCGACAACAAACAATAATACACAACAGCTAAAGAGTGAGAACTACGAACCCGACAACAAACAATAATACACAACAGCTAAAGAGTGAGAACTACGAACTCGACAACAAACAATAATACACAACAGCTAAAGAGTGAGAACTACGAACCCGACAACAAACAATAATACACAACAGCTAAAGAGTGAGAACTACGAACCCGACAACAAACAATAATACACAACAGCTAAAGAGTGAGAACTACGAACCCGACAACAAACAATAATACACAACAGCTAAAGAGTGAGAACTACGAACCCGACAACAAACAATAATACACAACAGCTAAAGAGTGAGAACTACGAACCCGACAACAAACAATAATACACAACAGCTAAAGAGTGAGAACTACGAACCCGACAACAAACAATAATACACAACAGCTAAAGAGTGAGCACTACGAACCCGACAACAAACAATAATACACAACAGCTAAAGAGTGAGCACTACGAACCCGACAACAAACAATAATACACAACAGCTAAAGAGTGAGAACTACGAACCCGACAACAAACAATAATACACAACAGCTAAAGAGTGAGAACTACGAACCCGACAACAAACAATAATACACAACAGCTAAAGAGTGAGAACTACGAACCCGACAACAAACAATAATACACAACAGCTAAAGAGTGAGAACTACGAACCCGACAACAAACAATAATACACAACAGCTAAACAGTGAGAACTACGAACTCGACAACAAACAATAATACACAACAGCTAAAGAGTGAGAACTACGAACCCGACAACAAACAATAATACACAACAGCTAAAGAGTGAGAACTACGAACCCGACAACAAACAATAATACACAACAGCTAAAGAGTGAGAACTACGAACCCGACAACAAACAATAATACACAACAGCTAAAGAGTGAGAACTACGAACCCGACAACAAACAATAATACACAACAGCTAAACAGTGAGAACTACGAACCCGACAACAAACAATAATACACAACAGCTAAAGAGTGAGAACTACGAACCCGAAAACAAACAATAATACACAACAGCTAAAGAGTGAGAACTACGAACCCGACAACAAACAATAATACACAACAGCTAAAGAGTGAGCACTACGAACCCAACAACAAACAATAATACACAACAGCTAAAGAGTGAGAACTACGAACCCGACAACAAACAATAATACACAACAGCTAAAGAGTGAGAACTATGAACCCGACAACAAACAATAATACACAACAGTTAAAGAGTGAGAACTACGAACCCGACAACAAAAAATAATACACAACAGCTAAAGAGTGAGAACTACGAACCCGACAACAAACAATAATACACAACAGCTAAAGAGTGAGAACTACGAACCCGACAACAAACAATAATACACAACAGCTAAACAGTGAGAACTACGAACTCGACAACAAACAATAATACACAACAGCTAAAGAGTGAGCACTACGAACTCGACAACACACAATAATACACAACAGCTAAAGAGTGAGCACTACGAACTCGACAACAAACAATAATACACAACAGCTAAAGAGTGAGCACTACGAACTCGACAACAAACAATAATACACAACAGCTAAAGAGTGAGCACTACGAACTCGACAACACACAATAATACACAACAGCTAAAGAGTGAGCACTACGACTCGACAACAAACAATAATACACAACAGCTAAACAGTGAGCACTACGAACTCGACAACAAACAATAATACACAACAGTTAAAGAGTGAGAACTACGAACTCGACAACAAACAATAATACACAACAGCTAAAGAGTGAGAACTACGAACCCGACAACAAACAATAATACACAACAGCTAAAGAGTGAGAACTACGAACTCGACAACAAACAATAATACACAACAGCTAAAGAGTGAGAACTACGAACCCGACAACAAACAATAATACACAACAGCTAAAGAGTGAGCACTACGAACCCGACAACAAACAATAATACACAACAGCTAAAGAGTGAGAACTACGAACCCGACAACAAACAATAATACACAACAGCTAAAGAGTGAGAACTATGAACCCGACAACAAACAATAATACACAACAGCTAAAGAGTGAGAACTACGAACCCGACAACAAACAATAATACACAACAGCTAAAGAGTGAGAACTACGAACCCGACAACAAACAATAATACACAACAGCTAAAGAGTGAGAACTACGAACCCGACAACAAACAATAATACACAACAGCTAAAGAGTGAGAACTACGAACCCGACAACAAACAATAATACACAACAGCTAAACAGTGAGAACTACGAACTCGACAACAAACAATAATACACAACAGCTAAAGAGTGAGCACTACGAACTCGACAACACACAATAATACACAACAGCTAAAGAGTGAGAACTACGAACTCGACAACAAACAATAATACACAACAGCTAACCAGTGAGAACTACGAACTCGACAACCAACAATAATACACAACAGCTAAAGAGTGAGCACTACGAACTCGACAACAAACACTAATACACAGCAGCTAAAGAGTGAGCACTACGAACTCGACAACAAACAATAATACACAACAGCTAAAGAGTGAACACTACGAACTCGACAACAAACAATATTACACAACAGCTAAAGAGTGAGAACTACGAACCCGACAACAAACAATAATACACAACAGCTAAAGAGTGAGAACTACGAACTCGACAACAAACAATAATACACAACAGCTAAAGAGTAAGAACTACGAACCCGACAACAAACAATAATACACAACAGCTAAAGAGTGAGAACTACGAACCCGACAACAAACAATAATACACAACAGCTAAAGAGTGAGAACTACGAACCCGACAACAAACAATAATACACAACAGCTAAAGAGTGAGAACTACGAACTCGACAACAAACAATAATACACAACAGCTAAAGAGTGAGAACTACGAACCCGACAACAAACAATAATACACAACAGCTAAAGAGTGAGAACTACGAACCCGACAACAAACAATAATACACAACAGCTAAAGAGTGAGAACTACGAACCCGACAACAAACAATAATACACAACAGCTAAAGAGTGAGAACTACGAACCCGACAACAAACAATAATACACAACAGCTAAAGAGTGAGCACTACGAACCCAACAACAAACAATAATACACAACAGCTAAAGAGTGAGAACTACAAACCCGACAACAAACAATAATACACAACAGCTAAAGAGTGAGAACTACGAACCCGACAACAAACAATAATACACAACAGCTAAAGAGTGAGAACTACGAACCCGACAACAAACAATAATACACAACAGCTAAAGAGTGAGAACTACGAACCCGACAACAAACAATAATACACAACAGCTAAAGAGTGAGAACTACGAGCTCGACAACAAACAATAATACACAACAGCTAAAGAGTGAGAACTACGAACCCGACAACAAACAATAATACACAACAGCTAAAGAGTGAGCACTACGAACTCGACAACACACAATAATACACAACAGCTAAAGAGTGAGCACTACGAACTCGACAACAAACAATAATACACAACAGCTAAACAGTGAGCACTACGAACTCGACAACAAACAATAATACACAACAGTTAAAGAGTGAGAACTACGAACCCGACAACAAACAATAATACACAACAGCTAAAGAGTGAGAACTACGAACCCGACAACAAACAATAATACACAACAGCTAAAGAGTGAGCACTACGAACCCAACAACAAACAATAATACACAACAGCTAAAGAGTGAGAACTACAAACCCGACAACAAACAATAATACACAACAGCTAAAGAGTGAGAACTACGAACCCGACAACAAACAATAATACACAACAGCTAAAGAGTGAGAACTACGAACCCGACAACAAACAATAATACACAACAGCTAAAGAGTGAGAACTACGAACCCGACAACAAACAATAATACACAACAGCTAAAGAGTGAGAACTACGAGCTCGACAACAAACAATAATACACAACAGCTAAAGAGTGAGAACTACGAACTCGACAACAAACAATAATACACAACAGCTAAAGAGTGAGCACTACGAACTCGACAACACACAATAATACACAACAGCTAAAGAGTGAGCACTACGAACTCGACAACAAACAATAATACACAACAGCTAAACAGTGAGCACTACGAACTCGACAACAAACAATAATACACAACAGTTAAAGAGTGAGAACTACGAACTCGACAACAAACAATAATACACAACAGCTAAAGAGTGAGAACTACGAACCCGACAAACAAACAATAGTACACAACAGCTAAAGAGTGAGAACTACGAACCCGACAACAAACAATAATACACAACAGCTAAAGAGTGAGAACTACGAACCCGACAACAAACAATAATACACAACAGCTAAAGAGTGAGAACTACGAACCCGACAACAAACAATAATACACAACAGCTAAAGAGTGAGAACTACGAACCCGACAACAAACAATAATACACAACAGCTAAAGAGTGAGAACTACGAACTCGACAACAAACAATAATACACAACAGCTAAAGAGTGAGAACTATGAACCCGACAACAAACAATAATACACAACAGCTAAAGAGTGAGAACTACGAACCCGACAACAAACAATAATACACAACAGCTAAAGAGTGAGAACTACGAACCCGACAACAAACAATAATACACAACGGCTAAAGAGTGAGAACTACGAACCCGACAACAAACAATAATACACAACAGCTAAAGAGTGAGAACTACGAACCCGACAACAAACAATAATACACAACAGCTAAAGAGTGAGAACTACGAACTCGACAACAAACAATGATACACAACAGCTAAAGAGTGAGCACTACGAACTCGACAACACACAATAATACACAACAGCTAAAGAGTGAGAACTACGAACTCGACAACAAACAATAATACACAACAGCTAAAGAGTGAGAACTACGAACTCGACAACCAACAATAATACACAACAGCTAAAGAGTGAGCACTACGAACTCGACAACAAACAATAATACACAACAGCTAAAGAGTGAACACTACGAACTCGACAACAAACAATATTACACAACAGCTAAAGAGTGAGAACTACGAACCCGACAACAAACAATAATACACAACAGCTAAAGAGTGAGAACTACGAACTCGACAACAAACAATAATACACAACAGCTAAAGAGTGAGCACTACGAACTCGACAACAAACAATAATACACAACAGCTAAAGAGTGAGCACTACGAACTCGACAACACACAATAATACACAGCAGCTAAAGAGTGAGCACTACGAACTCGACAACAAACAATAATACACAGCAGCTAAAGAGTGAGCACTACGAACTCGACAACAAACAATATTACACAACAGCTAAAGAGTGAGAACTACGAACCCGACAACAAACAATAATACACAACAGCTAAAGAGTGAGAACTACGAACTCGACAACAAACAATAATACACAACAGCTAAAGAGTGAGCACTACGAACTCGACAACAAACAATAATACACAACAGCTAAACAGTGAGAACTACGAACTCGACAACAAACAATAATACACAACAGCTAAAGAGTGAGCACTACGAACTCGACAACACACAATAATACACAACAGCTAAAGAGTGAGCACTACGAGCTCGACAACAAACAATAATACACAACAGCTAAAGAGTGAGAACTACGAACTCGACAACAAACAATAATACACAACAGCTAAAGAGTGAGCACTACGAACTCGACAACACACAATAATACACAACAGCTAAAGAGTGAGCACTACGAACTCGACAACAAACAATAATACACAACAGCTAAACAGTGAGCACTACGAACTCGACAACAAACAATAATACACAACAGTTAAAGAGTGAGAACTACGAACTCGACAACAAACAATAATACACAATAGCTAAAGAGTGAGAACTACGAACCCGACAAACAAACAATAGTACACAACAGCTAAAGAGTGAGAACTACGAACCCGACAACAAACAATAATACACAACAGCTAAAGAGTGAGAACTACGAACCCGACAACAAACAATAATACACAACAGCTAAAGAGTGAGAACTACGAACCCGACAACAAACAATAATACACAACAGCTAAAGAGTGAGAACTACGAACCCGACAACAAACAATAATACACAACAGCTAAAGAGTGAGAACTACGAACTCGACAACAAACAATAATACACAACAGCTAAAGAGTGAGAACTATGAACCCGACAACAAACAATAATACACAACAGCTAAAGAGTGAGAACTACGAACCCGACAACAAACAATAATACACAACAGCTAAAGAGTGAGAACTACGAACCCGACAACAAACAATAATACACAACAGCTAAAGAGTGAGAACTACGAACCCGACAACAAACAATAATACACAACAGCTAAAGAGTGAGAACTACGAACTCGACAACAAACAATAATACACAACAGCTAAAGAGTGAGAACTATGAACCCGACAACAAACAATAATACACAACAGCTAAAGAGTGAGAACTACGAACCCGACAACAAACAATAATACACAACAGCTAAAGAGTGAGAACTACGAACCCGACAACAAACAATAATACACAACAGCTAAAGAGTGAGAACTACGAACCCGACAACAAACAATAATACACAACAGCTAAAGAGTGAGAACTACGAACCCGACAACAAACAATAATACACAACAGCTAAACAGTGAGAACTACGAACTCGACAACAAACAATGATACACAACAGCTAAAGAGTGAGCACTACGAACTCGACAACACACAATAATACACAACAGCTAAAGAGTGAGAACTACGAACTCGACAACAAACAATAATACACAACAGCTAAAGAGTGAGAACTACGAACTCGACAACCAACAATAATACACAACAGCTAAAGAGTGAGCACTACGAACTCGACAACAAACAATAATACACAACAGCTAAAGAGTGAACACTACGAACTCGACAACAAACAATATTACACAACAGCTAAAGAGTGAGAACTACGAACCCGACAACAAACAATAATACACAACAGCTAAAGAGTGAGAACTACGAACTCGACAACAAACAATAATACACAACAGCTAAAGAGTGAGCACTACGAACTCGACAACAAACAATAATACACAACAGCTAAAGAGTGAGCACTACGAACTCGACAACACACAATAATACACAGCAGCTAAAGAGTGAGCACTACGAACTCGACAACAAACAATAATACACAGCAGCTAAAGAGTGAGAACTACGAACCCGACAACAAACAATAATACACAACAGCTAAAGAGTGAGAACTACGAACTCGACAACCAACAATAATACACAACAGCTAAAGAGTGAGCACTACGAACTCGACAACAAACAATAATACACAACAGCTAAACAGTGAGAACTACGAACTCGACAACAAACAATAATACACAACAGCTAAAGAGTGAGCACTACGAACTCGACAACACACAATAATACACAACAGCTAAAGAGTGAGCACTACGAGCTCGACAACAAACAATAATACACAACAGCTAAAGAGTGAGAACTACGAACTCGACAACAAACAATAATACACAACAGCTAAAGAGTGAGCACTACGAACTCGACAACACACAATAATACACAACAGCTAAAGAGTGAGCACTACGAACTCGACAACAAACAATAATACACAACAGCTAAACAGTGAGCACTACGAACTCGACAACAAACAATAATACACAACAGTTAAAGAGTGAGAACTACGAACTCGACAACAAACAATAATACACAACAGCTAAAGAGTGAGAACTACGAACCCGACAAACAAACAATAGTACACAACAGCTAAAGAGTGAGAACTACGAACCCGACAACAAACAATAATACACTACAGCTAAAGAGTGAGAACTACGAACCCGACAACAAACAATAATACACAACAGCTAAAGAGTGAGAACTACGAACCCGACAACAAACAATAATACACAACAGCTAAAGAGTGAGAACTACGAACCCGACAACAAACAATAATACACAACAGCTAAAGAGTGAGAACTACGAACTCGACAACAAACAATAATACACAACAGCTAAAGAGTGAGAACTACGAACTCGACAACCAACAATAATACACAACAGCTAAAGAGTGAGCACTACGAACTCGACAACAAACAATAATACACAACAGCTAAAGAGTGAACACTACGAACTCGACAACAAACAATATTACACAACAGCTAAAGAGTGAGCACTACGAACCCGACAACAAACAATAATACACAACAACTAAAGAGTGAGCACTACGAACTCGACAACAAACAATAATACACAACAGCTAAAGAGTGAGAACTACGAACCCGACAACAAACAATAATACACAACAGCTAAAGAGTGAGAACTACGAACTCGACAACAAACAATAATACACAACAGCTAAAGAGTGAGAACTATGAACCCGACAACAAACAATAATACACAACAGCTAAAGAGTGAGAACTACGAACCCGACAACAAACAATAATACACAACAGCTAAAGAGTGAGAACTACGAACCCGACAACAAACAATAATACACAACAGCTAAAGAGTGAGAACTACGAACCCGACAACAAACAATAATACACAACAGCTAAAGAGTGAGAACTACGAACCCGACAACAAACAATAATACACAACAGCTAAACAGTGAGAACTACGAACTCGACAACAAACAATGATACACAACAGCTAAAGAGTGAGCACTACGAACTCGACAACACACAATAATACACAACAGCTAAAGAGTGAGAACTACGAACTCGACAACAAACAATAATACACAACAGCTAAAGAGTGAGAACTACGAACTCGACAACCAACAATAATACACAACAGCTAAAGAGTGAGCACTACGAACTCGACAACAAACAATAATACACAACAGCTAAAGAGTGAACACTACGAACTCGACAACAAACAATATTACACAACAGCTAAAGAGTGAGAACTACGAACCCGACAACAAACAATAATACACAACAGCTAAAGAGTGAGAACTACGAACTCGACAACAAACAATAATACACAACAGCTAAAGAGTGAGCACTACGAACTCGACAACAAACAATAATACACAACAGCTAAAGAGTGAGCACTACGAACTCGACAACACACAATAATACACAGCAGCTAAAGAGTGAGCACTACGAACTCGACAACAAACAATAATACACAGCAGCTAAAGAGTGAGCACTACGAACTCGACAACAAACAATATTACACAACAGCTAAAGAGTGAGAACTACGAACCCGACAACAAACAATAATACACAACAGCTAAAGAGTGAGAACTACGAACTCGACAACAAACAATAATACACAACAGCTAAAGAGTGAGCACTACGAACTCGACAACAAACAATAATACACAACAGCTAAAGAGTGAGCACTACGAACTCGACAACAAACAATAATACACAACAGCTAAAGAGTGAGCACTACGAACTCGACAACAAACAATATTACACAACAGCTAAAGAGTGAGAACTACGAACCCGACAACAAACAATAATACACAACAGCTAAAGAGTGAGAACTACGAACTCGACAACAAACAATAATACACAACAGCTAAAGAGTGAGCACTACGAACTCGACAACAAACAATATTACACAACAGCTAAAGAGTGAGAACTACGAACCCGACAACAAACAATAATACACAACAGCTAAAGAGTGAGAACTACGAACTCGACAACAAACAATAATACACAACAGCTAAAGAGTGAGCACTACGAACTCGACAACAAACAATAATACACAACAGCTAAAGAGTGAGCACTACGAACTCGACAACAAACAATAATACACAACAGCTAAAGAGTGAGCACTACGAACCCGACAACAAACAATAATACACAACAGCTAAAGAGTCAGCACTACGAACTCGACAACAAACAATAATACACAACAGCTAAAGAGTGAGCACTACGAACTCGACAACAAACAATAATACACAGCAGCTAAAGAGTGAGCACTACGAACTCGACAACAAACAATAATACACAACAGCTAAAGAGTGAGCACTACGAACTCGACAACCAACAATAATACACAACAGCTAAAGTGTGAGAACTACGAACTCGACAACAAACAATATTACACAACAACTAAAGAGTGAGAACTACGAACTCGACAACAAACAATATTACACAACAGCTAAAGAGTGAGCACTACGAACTCGACAACAAACAATAATACACAACAGCTAAAGAGTGAGAACTACGAACTCGACAACAAATTGGGGGTTAAAAGATTATGATGTAATCTTAACAGTAGCTACACTAGAAACAGTTGTTAAACATATATTCCAGGCTTTAAAATGTCATCGAATTGCACAATTTTGACATATTTTATTGTAAAAATTAATTCAATAATTTGTAAGTTCAAATGTCAGTTTAAACAAAATATTATTCGAATCCACTTTAAAAAATAAATCCAACTTCCGCGAGTCAGACGGCGACTTCCATCCAAGATGCTTAAGCAATTACTGTTTATAACGGGTCAATGTACCAATGAACAAAATAAACATTAACAATAATATATATGTATATATATGCTACAGTAAATTTGTATAATCAGGAATTATGCATAATTACTGAATTTTCAGTAATTATGTATAATTACCAAACATGGTAGTGGTTATATATAATCCCTGAAATTGACCAGTAAATATACATAATTACTGAACATTTTGTTAATTATTCAACAAATTTATTGGTTTGATTTTAGGAAATTTGAATAATAATAATCATCTCTAGACTTGATCAGTCAATGTTAATGCCATATATTAAAACATAGAAATCGAATGTTAATCTTTTTAAAAACCTTAAAAGTGAGTAGATTTTGTTTGGTTATTCCTTCTCAAGTTTAGTTAGTTAATCTTAAGTGAACACTAGTTTTAAGAATGACACTTTAAATTAAAAAAATAGCACTGAAGATGATCTTAGAGATATCACAAACACTGGATTTAGAAATGACTGACATTATTGAAATAACTGATGAGGCTTCTGGCACTGGAAACACAGACAGTGTAACATGTATTGTCAGAAACCAACTTCAAATGCTCATTCATGTTCAAAATGTAGCAACACTGTGATTTGTGGAAAAACAAATGGAGAATGAGGCTTCGGGAGATCAATCTTATGTTTCTTATGTTTTAATGAAAAACAAATTGAACTTGAAAGATGTGAAACAAATAGATGTACATGCAGAAAGGCTGGACAAATGTGCAATAGTAGATGCCATCCAAATCTTGCTTGTAAAAATAAATGAATGTATTTATCACTTCTTCTTTGTAAAATGTTTTATGTGACATTAATTTGATTAAAGTGTTAAACTTTTTAGCCCTTTTCTAACGCCTGTAAAATTAAATAAGGAGAAATGAGCATTTCAGTAATTGTGCATAATAACTGGCAATATATTTAGTAATTATACATAATCACTGAAAATTTCAGTAATTATATATAATTCCTAAACCCGTCAGTTATTATACATAATTCCTAAAAATTTCAGTAATTATGCATAATTCCTGATTATACAAATTTACTGTAACATATATATATATATAAACAAAATCTCTGAAAATTTATCCGGAGCTTTCGGCCGTACAACGCGGCCTTCTTCAGCGGAACTTTATTATGTTATGATACATTTAAATTATATTGTTTTTATATATATATATATATATATTAGGGAGTGGATGTGGTCGAGTGGTCTAGGGCGCTGGACGTAAGGCTTTATTTGCGCGAATGGTGCTGCAGTGTATCAATGGTGTGAGTTCAAATCCCGTCGAGGGAAGAACAAAAATTTGACAGCTCAAAAATCTAATTCTAACACTGTTTGGTTTAATTTTCAGACGTATATAAATATATATATTATTGTTAATGTTTATTTTGTTCATTGGTACATTGACCCATTATAAACAGTAATTATATATATATATAATGCTTTTGTTCTTATAATACACAAATCCATCATTTACAACTGTAAACCAATACAGATGTACCTCTCCTACTTATAATGAAGAACTTTGTAAAGTCTTTGTTAAATGTTATACCCCATGTCATGGTCATGTAGTGTATCAGATGTAATTCAGGAAGCTACAGGATCCCGGGGTTCACGGCGCACGATACCGTTGATGTCTATAAACAAATTTAACATCAATATGCCCATTCAAATCTTGCACGAAGCAAATGTTTTGATTGTAAGCAAAATAAATTGTAATGTAATATTAACTCACCAATAAGTGATTATGTAAGTGGTGAAGAACATGAAACTTTCAGACATTGTTTTGTATATGCCGTTACGAATTTCAAATTGAGAAATCTCTTTGTTTACTTGATACAGAGAGTTCCATTAATTGTATGTCCAGTCAATTTAAATTCATTTCAGGATTTGTTTATCTCAAAACTTATTGCTGCAAATGACAAAATTGAATTAGCGAATAATCAATCCTTTCAAATATTTTGGAACAGTTGATATGAAAATAACTGCAAGGAAAACACCAGATTCGTGTTTACATACGTAGTAGTGAAAGCATCACATCCGCTAATGTTGGTCACATATTATTTAATACTGTATTATCAAGAAAGGTTGTTCTAGAATTTAGGGGCCGTTAAAAAATCCAAATTCCATTCAATAGAATACATTAACATTTAATTGAGAAAAATTTAATAGAAATATAAAACACGGAATACAAAATCAATAACAAGAGTGGTATCATAAAAGCGAAATATGCTAACGGTAATTCACTATATACTAGTTCCGCTTAAACTTTTTTAATTTTACAAATGAAATTGTACGTTTGAATAAAAGATAGGTTGTATTTATTACATCAGTCGATGAAACCGAAGACGTTCCCATAATCAATCCCTTTGTACCTGTTTTAAAAAGAACTCGTACAAATAATATATCTGATTCTTTAAATAAAGAGAATAGTTTGTCAAAGTTTCCTTTCTGTTGGGACTCTATGTATTTTTAAGTCTATGTCACGGCAATTTCTTATTCAATTTCCAATTACCAATATCTCACCGAGTCCTATACAACCAAAATGCACAAATATCTGACTTCATTGTTTGACCTGATAATTTGTCTCAGCTTAGAGTCTGTGTTACATAACTCACAACACATGTATTGTCACTTATAAATGTCTAAGGTCACTTATGGGGCTTACAGTTCTTATCCCTCATTATTTCCGAATGGCGAAAATCTTGATAGAATTGACTTTTAAATGATATCTGTGTTATATAGAATACATTCTTGTTGCGTCAGAAACATTTGATCCACACATTCAATACCTCAATTAAGTTTTTAGGTAGACTCAAAAATAATGACCTTAAATTGGAACCGAAAAAATGTTCGTTTGCCCAGAGCACATGCATTTACTTAGGTCATAAAAATGTAGTCAAAGGAATCCAACCATCCTCAGATCTAGTGAAGGTTTTTGTTATTGAGGAATACCCTGCACATTATAATATAAAAGAATGATGGTGCCACCTCGTATGTTTACTAAATTAATTAAGCGTTGATAGAGGTACGAGAAGGTTTTCAATGAACAGATTCAAAACAAAGTTAATTTGAGAAAGTCATATCATTACTAATGTATTCTCCATTTTTGGCATCTAGATTATAATATACAATAAATAAGTATCAAAACTCTAGAATTACTAGTCATGGTCACAGTAATCTAGGACTTTTTACCTATTTCCTAAGTAAGCCATTGATAGTAGAGTGTGATCATAAGGCACTGGAGCCGTATTTCTTAGCAACCAACTGAACGGTGGTATTTACGTGAGCTGGAGTGCCATTTTACAACAATACAGTTTCGAGATGCAATACAAACCTCCAAGAGAAATGAGAGACGACAGAAATGTATGAAATTCTTTTCATATGATCAGTAATTCAACCAAGAGATGGTTATGAATGTGGCTAGATGTGTGTTAATCAAATTGGCGTGGTAAGTGACACCGTTAATGTTACGTTGTACAACATTCATGGCCTATCTGCAGTTGCAGGAAAAGCACCAAAGACAGTTACACTCCCACACCCGTACGCTAGCACAACCATATTGTCACTGTTATGAGATGCGGTGTTCCTATTCCGTCCAATCGTAGCAACCAAAAGCGATATTATATTGAAACGACCGATTGGATAGTCAGATGGATATTTTATTTCTCCGAAATCGAAATGATTGTGCTCTTTTCCCTCCATATTTCACGTTTAACGTTTATAAAGATTATGCATCATCCTTGACTTCAAGAAAATTGCAAGAAAAGTTTAAAGATACAAAAAGGGGTCAGAAACCGTATATCGAAGAAAGACAGACAATGCAATTACCAAGAGTAAAGGACAAATAATGATCTACAAAGCATTACAAAAAAACCCAAAGATCAATAACACGAACCTCACTAAAAACTGGGGGTGATCTCAGGTGCTTAGAAATGGTTAACAGTTCCTGATCCCCATGTGCCACCTGTCGTGTTGCTCTTGTCACAAACCCGGTGATAAGTTTTAAATGAGGAAAGGCCCGGATTATGATTACGACAAACGGAACATATCTGTAATCATTTGTGACACAAATCTTCCGTAACGGTTTCCTAGGTCTTGTTTGCGATCGTAAAGCTTCCAAAGTGATGACTTCCTTTTAATAAACAACGCAACCCTCTATCAAGGAAATCATGAAAGGAACCAAAAGCTCTGGAATATCGGAGCAACTGAGAAATATCTATTCTATATTCAGGTGATGCTGGAATGTTTCTGCATATAAATGGAAAGTTCACGGTGTGAAATTGAACCCTCTCTTTTGTCGTAAAGTTTTCTTCCTAATAGTTTCACATAATGGCCTTTCGCGGAAATCTTGTAATTGGAATCTGTAGTAGATATATATAAACGGCAATGAACCATCCAATGATTACACATTTCTATTTCAATAACGACAGCCATGGATGATAAAGGGCAAGACAAACCAAGTTTAGTTTTATTATGGTGTGTCACTGTCAAACTTTATCACACAATGTTGTATCGAGTACACCCCGCCATGTGCAGGATTCGAACTCACAACAATAGTGGTGATAGGTACTGATTGCAGGACCCAGACGCCCATAAGTGATGGAGGGGAGAATTGCGGCACATAGTTTTGATTGAGGAGCATTCCAACCAAGTTTTGCTTTACTATGTAAAATGATTTCTGAGTAGAATATTTTCAACCATAACTACTATTACATGATATCACACTGCAATAAAAGTATAGACGTCATGGATATATTACGAAAAATGTCTTTTATTGACGTCGGATCTGTAAGCAGATATTTTCTTTAGTAACGACAGACATATTTCAAGGTTGAGAGACTTGCTGAACACAATTTTAGAGAGGACCATCAAAGGACCATCTTAGCCAAGTTTTCGTAAGAGTTGCCCATTGGTCTTGGTATGAACAGACGATTGATGACAAATGACTATAAACAGACGACGGACACCAAATGAAGGAAACAGCTCACATTACCATTTTAGTCAGGTTTGCGTCCTCGGTGGTGGTCATTATGGATTTTCCGCCCATATTAAAATGACTACCATTCATGTATTGCTTTCATTTCAATCATATTTGTAGTTTCTAGGAACAAGTTTTTATTCATTTATTATCGGTTAGGCCTATGTTGGAGTTTTTCGATCAGAACCAAAAACTGACATATGAACAATATTCCTGCAATATCACAATCTAAATCCTACCAGTGGTTTGTCTGATCGTTTTCTAAAATTTGACCAAATCAGAGCGCATTCTTTGCCTTGGTACCAATTTGAACTTTCGATCAGCACCACACACTGAAAACTTTTTAGTGAATCACCTAGCACGTACTTCTGCAAAGTTTGGTTCAAAAAGGAAAATTGAAATATGAAACACACCTCCGACGACGGCTGCAAAGTGATGACATTAGCTGACACAACACTTTACATCATGTGAGGTGAATCGTTAACTACGACGACGGCTGCAAAGTGATGACATTAGCTGACACAACACTTTACATCATGTGAGGTGACTCGTTAACTACGACGACGGCTGCAAAGTGATGACATTAGCTGACACAACACTTTACATCATGTGAGGTGAATCGTTAACTACGACGACGGCTGCAAAGTGATGACATTAGCTGACACAACACTTTACATCATGTGAGGTGAATCGTTAACTACGACGACGGCTGCAAAGTGATGACATTAGCTGACACAACACTTTACATCATGTGAGGTGAATCGTTAACTACGACGACGGCTGCAAAGTGATGACATTAGCTGACACAACACTCTACATAATGTGAGGTGAATCGTTAACTACGACGACGGCTGCAAAGTGATGACATTAGCTGACACAACACTCTACATCATGTGAGGTGAATCGTTAACTACGACGACGGCTGCAAAGTGATGACATTAGCTGACACAACACTTTACATCATGTGAGGTGAATCGTTAACTACGACGACGGCTGCAAAGTGATGACATTAGCTGACACAACACTTTACATCATGTGAGGTGAATCGTTAACTACGACGACGGCTGCAAAGTGATGACATTAGCTGACACAACACTTTACATCATGTGAGGTGAATCGTTAACTACGACGACGGCTGCAAAGTGATGACATTAGCTGACACAACACTTTACATCATGTGAGGTGAATCGTTAACTACGACGACGGCTGCAAAGTGATGACATTAGCTGACACAACACTTTACATCATGTGAGGTGAATCGTTAACTACGACGACGGCTGCAAAGTGATGACATTAGCTGACACAACACTTTACATCATGTGAGGTGAATCGTTAACTACGACGACGGCTGCAAAGTGATGACATTAGCTGACACAACACTTTACATCATGTGAGGTGAATCGTTAACTACGACGACGGCTGCAAAGTGATGACATTAGCTGACACAACACTCTACATCATGTGAGGTGAATCGTTAACTACGACGACGGCTGCAAAGTGATGACATTAGCTGACACAACACTCTACATCATGTGAGGTGAATCGTTAACTACGACGACGGCTGCAAAGTGATGACATTAGCTGACATAACACTTTACATCATGTGAGGTGAATCGTTAACTACGACGACGGCTGCAAAGTGATGACATTAGCTGACACAACACTTTACATCATGTGAGGTGAATCGTTAACTACGACGACGGCTGCAAAGTGATGACATTAGCTGACACAACACTTTACATCATGTGAGGTGAATCGTTAACTACGACGACGGCTGCAAAGTGATGACATTAGCTGACATAACACTTTACATCATGTGAGGTGAATCGTTAACTACGACGACGGCTGCAAAGTGATGACATTAGCTGACACAACACTTTACATCATGTGAGGTGATTCGTTAACTACGACGACGGCTGCAAAGTGATGACATTAGCTGACATAACACTTTACATCATGTGAGGTGAATCGTTAACTACGACGACGGCTGCAAAGTGATGACATTAGCTGACACAACACTTTACATCATGTGAGGTGAATCGTTAACTACGACGACGGCTGCAAAGTGATGACATTAGCTGACACAACACTTTACATCATGTGAGGTGAATCGTTAACTACGACGACGGCTGCAAAGTGATGACAATAGCTGACACAACACTCTACATCATGTGAGGTGCATCGTTAACTACGACGACGGCTGCAAAGTGATGACATTAGCTGACACAACACTCTACATCATGTGAGGTGAATCGTTAACTACGACGACGGCTGCAAAGTGATGACATTAGCTGACACAACACTTTACATCATGTGAGGTGAATCGTTAACTACGACGACGGCTGCAAAGTGATGACATTAGCTGACACAACACTTTACATCATGTGAGGTGAATCGTTAACTACGACGACGGCTGCAAAGTGAT
This sequence comes from Bathymodiolus brooksi, assembly GCA_963680875.1. Taxonomy (NCBI): domain Eukaryota; kingdom Metazoa; phylum Mollusca; class Bivalvia; order Mytilida; family Modiolidae; genus Bathymodiolus; species Bathymodiolus brooksi. The sequence continues at coordinate 59,427,383 of OY804576.1, read as the reverse complement.
GACATTAGCTGACACAACACTTTACATCATGTGAGGTGAATCGTTAACTACGACGACGGCTGCAAAGTGATGACATTAGCTGACACAACACTTTACATCATGTGAGGTGAATCGTTAACTACGACGACGGCTGCAAAGTGATGACATTAGCTGACACAACACTTTACATCATGTGAGGTGAATCGTTAACTACGACGACGGCTGCAAAGTGATGACATTAGCTGACACAACACTTTACATCATGTGAGGTGAATCGTTAACTACGACGACGGCTGCAAAGTGATGACATTAACTGACACAACACTTTACATCATGTGAGGTGAATCGTTAACTACGACGACGGCTGCAAAGTGATGACATTAACTGACACAACACTTTACATCATGTGAGGTGAATCGTTAACTACGACGACGGCTGCAAAGTGATGACATTAGCTGACACAACACTTTACATCATGTGAGGTGAATCGTTAACTACGACGACGGCTGCAAAGTGATGACATTAGCTGACACAACACTTTACATCATGTGAGGTAAATCGTTAACTACGACGACGGCTGCAAAGTGATGACATTAACTGACACAACACTTTACATCATGTGAGGTGAATCGTTAACTACGACGACGGCTGCAAAGTGATGACATTAGCTGACACAACACTTTACATCATGTGAGGTGAATCGTTAACTACGACGACGGCTGCAAAGTGATGACATTAACTGACACAACACTTTACATCATGTGAGGTGAATCGTTAACTACGACGACGGCTGCAAAGTGATGACATTAGTTGACACAACACTTTACATCATGTGAGGTGAATCGTTAACTACGACGACGGCTGCAAAGTGATGACATTAGCTGACACAACACTCTACATCATGTGAGGTGAATCGTTAACTACGACGACGGCTGCAAAGTGATGACATTAGCTGACACAACACTTTACATCATGTGAGGTGAATCGTTAACTACGACGACGGCTGCAAAGTGATGACATTAGCTGACACAACACTTTACATCATGTGAGGTGAATCGTTAACTACGACGACGGCTGCAAAGTGATGACATTAGCTGACACAACACTTTACATCATGTGAGGTGAATCGTTAACTACGACGACGGCTGCAAAGTGATGACATTAGCTGACACAACACTTTACATCATGTGAGGTGAATCGTTAACTACGACGACGGCTGCAAAGTGATGACATTAGCTGACACAACACTTTACATCATGTGAGGTGAATCGTTAACTACGACGACGGCTGCAAAGTGATGACATTAGCTGACACAACACTTTACATCATGTGAGGTGAATCGTTAACTACGACGACGGCTGCAAAGTGATGACATTAGCTGACACAACACTTTACATCATGTGAGGTGAATCGTTAACTACGACGACACTGACATATGAACATACAACGGACGCTAAGCGATTACAAATTTCCACTGTGAATTGTGTGAGGTAGACAAACATTTGTAAAACATATTGTTTGTTTTTTTCTGTTGGATGAACTACAGCACAATGTGTACCAAACTATTTTAAGTACATGTATAGAAATGTGAAATCACTAATCACTATTTTCACCAATTATACAGCTGTTGTACCACGTAAAACTGTAAATGGTGAACAATATATGTCAAAGAAAGTCCTTTTGCATAATCTTTGAGGGGCCCGGGTGGCTCAATGAGTTTAGGTCGTTGGATCTAACAACTCATGCAAGCCTATCACCAATAAGGCGTGGGTTCGCGCCCATCTTTGTAAATTACAAAAGAGGGTGCACTCGACTCGCAGCCGCAAGTGATAAAGTTTACCAGATGCTTGCCCAGGGTCGGTGGTTCTCTCCACCACTAACACTGGTCGCCATGATATAGCTGAAATATTGCTGAAAGTGGCGTTAAAGACCAAAATTCAAATTCATAATCTGTTTTTTATTTTTGTTTTTCCTAGCAAGTTTTATTTTATACGATGCGAATATTGTGTATTGAATTAAGACAAGATTTTATTTTCTACTTTGTTTTTGTATATGACACTCAGTTTATATTCTTCATCAGACTTTAGAGAGTGTAAACAATATCCACTGAATAATATGATTAATAAAGTTTGTAAACAATTGATCCATCATTCCACACAATTCTTACAGTAACGAATTAACTATTACTGTGTATTTCTAATAAATCAATACCAACTAAAATTGATATTAATATTTTACTACATCTATATAACAATAATTACATACTAATATATATATAATGCTTTTGTTCTTATAATACACAAATCCATCATTTACAACTGTAAACTAATACAGATTTTCCACTATTTATAACGAAAAGTTTTGTGAAGTTATTGTTAAATGCTATACCAAATGGTTCATCAATACCATCATGTTTACTCAGTACTATATCACGGAATGTTCCATCTGGTGACAACCTTTGTATGTCGTTGGATAGTGATCCACTAATGTATATATAACCTTGTCGATCGACAGCCAGTCCGTCTTCCCCTGATGTGTTGTATCTATATATAACTTGGCCATCTAAACTGATACAACACACCCTCTCAGACTGTCTTAACAACATCTGATCATTCCTCTCATTATAGAATAAACCATAACCATAATCACCATCAGTTTGTACTTCTCTCACACGAGATCCATTAATATCTAAAATAATAACTTTGTTACGTCCACCAAGGTAAATTTGATCCTTTACAGCGGTGACACCGCAACACTTATCTCCTATCTTTACCTTCGTGTCCTTTGTATTGTTGGTGGTGTTGATGAATTGTATGGAGTGCTCCCATGGAAGAGTAACTACAGCTTTATCTGTACATGGTACTACAGTGATACCAAATGGTACAGAGGTAAATGATATTTCGTCTTCATAGGTTTTGTAATCCTTGTAGATATATACCTTTGGATAAGTTGAATAATAATTACAAATAAGTAATCTGTTGTCAGAAGTGACGGCCATGTCGGTTAAGTTGTATTCTTCGCCACGTTTTAGTTTTACTTGATCATTTTTTCTGAATTTTGTCAGTGTCTTTGTCCTGTCTTGTTGTACTTGTGGTTGTTGTATTTTCATTGATTTGTACTGAATAGGACACGGACGGGTAATCTCTGATATCGATCCAATTGATTCAATTTTGATATTCTTATTTTCTTCAAATTCCATGTTTATGTCCTTAATAGTAGACATCATCTCTTGGATCTTGGTGTCCGTCTTCTGGATGTTTGTTATTTGCTTACGTAAAACCACAAACAGCTGATTATTTGTTGAATAATTTTTATGGAATTCCAATTCTTGTTTTTCATCTTTCAAACAAGACACCAAACGTGACATTTCATCTTTCTCTTTATTCATTTTCGTCTCATTTTTCTCTTTGATAGATATAAGTTTAGTGATTAACTTTTGTTCAAGTTCATCTATGTGTTTTAATAACTTGGACTTCGTGACACTAATTTGTTGGATCATTGACGTCTCGCTCTGTTGAAGTACTTTCCTATTGTCTTCTCTGTTCGATACTAGTGTTTCCAATGTTTCAGTCATATGATCAAATTCTTTTAGCGTATCAGAAAGTAAAGACGAATTTATGATATCTTTTGATGCAAATTCTAGAGGTAAAACATTTTCACAAGTCCTATGACTCTCCGGAAGACAAGCCCTACAACATACAACATCATGTTGACTACAAAAATAATCAATCTGGACATCTGGATGTATTTCACAGTTTATTTTAGAAGATGTTGGTATTCTTGATCCTATGGACGACAAATCAATTACATGGTGAGACTTGAATGCTTTAAACCGGAGATGCGATCCTGCACAATCTCCACACAATTTTTCCTCGCAGTCGGAACAATATTTTACCGCCGTGGAATTCTTGCCTTCCTCTATACATGGATCACATATATTCGCATTTGCCATAATGTATCTACATGAAAGAAAAAAAAAGAATTCTGCCAAATGTTAGTTAACTGTGGGATAACACAAGCATGTATCGTTCACCTGGTAACCTCTTTTTTTTAAAATACTAATATTGATTAAGCATGTGTCGAAATTTGAGCCCCCAGGACATGGACAAAATAGTCGTTTGTTATTAACTTGTACTAAATTCAAACATATTTTGATGCATTTACATTCCTGGTTGTGTTGATGATTGGTTTTATGTTCACCATTACATCAGTCTATTTTAAATTGTAGACAATAAGGCTAAGACCCTTGACACTCCAGTGGACTTTTATATATGTAAGCCTGAATCTGCATAGTGCAACGATATTTTATTTCTTATGATTTCATCTGGATGCGATTTAACTGAAAATTATAATTGATTTATTATATGCAAAAACTATTTTTAAAAACAGTTCCCCCTCTTAATCTATGCTAGAACCCATAACTTATGGGGCATATTGTTGTACAAACCTGAATATACCAACTACAGCAATACGGAATTTTTTTTATAGAAATTTCCCATATTGCAACATTTGTAAGATTTGGACACGAAATGAGAAATGATCGATCACTTTAGATCCGTCATCCCTCATTTGTACAAGTCTGTATCCCCAATTAATTTTAAAGAAGCCATGTATTACGCTCCATACATTATATTTTATATTCTATTTTTGTAGTCTGTCTGTGTGTACACTTGTTTAACAAGATGTATAGTACATTATGAAGTCATATATATATATATATACGTCTGAAAATTAAACCAAACAGTGCTAGAATTAGATTTTAGAGCTGTAAAATTTTTGTTCTTCTCTCGACGGGATTTGAACCCACACCATTGATACACTGCAGCACCATTCGCTTAGCCTTTACGTCCAGCGCCCTAGACCACTCGACTACATCCACTCCCTAAAAAAGGAGCTTCAATAATCGTAGTGTTACCTTTTCTCGTAAGGCAAATCTAGGGATAAACGTAAGACATGTGTATAAGCGTGTGTAGATGGTACATATATACTTAATATTATAATTTGACAGCAATCTAACTCGGCAATTTTTAATATATTGTATAGGATAATGAAGAATTCATTATACAGTCACAGGAAATAAAGTATATTATACAAACGTATATATATATAGATTCTATATATATTACTGGTGTAGTCCGAGATTCCTCTGTCGTCGGACGACAGAGGAATCTCGGACTATTACTGGTGTTGAATAAAATTATTTCTAAAATAAATAAATAGGTATAGCATTTTATGCTTCAAGTCCCTTCTTCTTTTTTTCCTCATAATTTGTTTAATTTGACGGAATGAGATTTTTATATTATGGTAAAAAAATGTATTTACTATTGATATTTATAGACGAAAATTGGATTTAAATGTTTCTTGTTGGCAAGGACGTATATAAGATACGTCCTTGTTGTTAGTAACTATCTATTATATCGTAGCTGCAATAATGTAGCTCCTGTGACAAACTTGTGTCGGCCTTGCGAGTAAGCGAGCATTTAGGGTTTTATTATTAGAACTAATTATATCGTAACAGTGTGTCTTATATCTAGGTCATAATATCAAGAATGGTATTCCGTATTTTCACTTTGTTATAATATTTTATCATATTAATTCATTGTTATATGGAATCGTCTAAGACAAAAAAAAAATAAACATATGTTTGTATCAATTTTATTTTCAGTTAAAATGGAAATATTCAATATTTTCTGTTTAACTTTCGTTTTCCTTTACGTACAATGTTGTGGAAACGGTTCATCTTTAGACAGTTGACAGAAATTTAAAAAAAATTCATAAAAATCAAAATTTATATAAGTTAAATATCTATTACTACATTGCATCTTATTAAATAATCGTCTCCTTACCATATAAAGAACTGGCAAGATGGTTACCCACTGACACATCCGACATCCACCCAACTATTCTAACCAGGCCTGATTATCGAGGTGATTACCTCCATATTGGAAATTAGTCGATGAAGTTGAGGGCGAATGAAAACATCAGATTTATCGAAAATTAAGGTTTGCAAATAAATAGAGAATATATAATCCTATTTTGCAATGCATCATATTCACATTTAAATCCATGATATGTACGATTATTGACCTATCAAACTGTTTTCAGATATTTTGTGTGATAGTCGTACTATTTATACATAAAAATAGTCATCTCTAAAAACCCAATATTGGTTATTTGAATTTTTTTTGCACCGTAGAACAGATTTTTTTTACATCTGCAAGCAAGGGAGCTAATCGACCGTGGCCATAATACCAGTGTCAAACTCCCCTGATCAAAGTTTTTTTTAAGCTATGGAAGAATGCTAGTCGGGTAATTTAAATTGTATTTTATCTTAAATTCGCAACAAGACATTTTCATCCAGTCTATGCGATTATATTAAGTAAATATAAGAAATGGTGCGAAAAATAAACATAAAACTCTGGATGAAATAATGTAGAACAAATTAAAATTGAAAGCCAAAATAATTATGATTGACAATCGGATAGATCACAATTAAAGACAAATTAATACAACATCAACTTCTTGACAAAAAGAATTCCAATGACCACATTATTTAAAATAGAGGACAAGCACACTAAGAGGCATATAAAAACATGCTAAAAAACGGGGAGGGGGTAATCCAGGTTACTCCTTTATCAAATATATGGTTGGATCAGAATCAGGATACTAGTAATATGTCCGAGTGGAGTGACATGTCTGTCCGTAAGTGAACTAGCACTATAAAAATCTAACTAAGTGTGTTGTTCTAGTACAAATAGGACATCATTATCATCAACAAAAAAATGTATCTTCTTCTTGCCATGAAATGACATAAGAATTGTTCAATTGGAGTTAAATAACTATTACTCTCTGAGTTCTTAATTTGACATTATAATTGTAAGTTATAAACTAATGAAATATAATACATGTATGACTACAATAGAGATTGTCGAGAGATGTGAATATCTCTTGTGTTTGACTACAATAGAGATTGTCTAGAGATGTGAATATCGCTTGTGTTTGACTACAATAGAGATTGTCTAGAGATGTGAATATCTCTTGTGGTTGACTACAATAGAGATTGTCTAGAGATGTGAATATCTCTTGTGGTTGACTACAATAGAGATTGTCTAGAGATGTGAATATCGCTTGTGTTTGACTACAATAGAGATTGTCTAGAGATGTGAATATCGCTTGTGTTTGACTACAATAGAGATTGTCTAGAGATGTGAATATCTCTTGTGTTTGACTACAATAGAGATTGTCTAGAGATGTGAATATCGCTTGTGTTTGACTACAATAGAGATTGTCGAGAGATGTGAATATCTCTTGTGTTTGACTACAATAGAGATTGTCGAGAGATGTGAATATCTCTTGTGTTTGACTACAATAGAGATTGTCTAGAGATGTGAATATCGCTTGTGTTTGACTACAATAGAGATTGTCTAGAGATGTGAATATCGCTTGTGTTTGACTACAATAGAGATTGTCTAGAGATGTGAATATCGCTTGTGTTTGACTACAATAGAGATTGTCTAGAGATGTGAATATCGCTTGTGTTTGACTACAATAGAGATTGTCTAGAGATGTGAATATCGCTTGTGTTTGACTACAATAGAGATTGTCTAGAGATGTGAATATCGCTTGTGTTTGACTACAATAGAGATTGTCTAGAGATGTGAATATCGCTTGTGTTTGACTACAATAGAGATTGTCTAGAGATGTGAATATCGCTTGTGTTTGACTACAATAGAGATTGTCTAGAGATGTGAATATCGCTTGTGTTTGACTACAATAGAGATTGTCTAGAGATGTGAATATCGCTTGTGTTTGACTACAATAGAGATTGTCTAGAGATGTGAATATCGCTTGTGTTTGAATACAATAGAGATTGTCTAGAGATGTGAATATCGCTTGTGTTTGACTACAATAGAGATTGTCTAGAGATGTGAATATCGCTTGTGTTTGACTACAATAGAGATTGTCTAGAGATGTGAATATCGCTTGTGTTTGACTACAATAGAGATTGTCTAGAGATGTGAATATCGCTTGTGTTTGACTACAATAGAGATTGTCTAGAGATGTGAATATCGCTTGTGTTTGACTACAATAGAGATTGTCTAGAGATGTGAATATCGCTTGTGTTTGACTACAATAGAGATTGTCTAGAGATGTGAATATCGCTTGTGTTTGACTACAATAGAGATTGTCTAGAGATGTGAATATCGCTTGTGTTTGACTACAATAGAGATTGTCTAGAGATGTGAATATCGCTTGTGTTTGACTACAATAGAGATTGTCTAGAGATGTGAATATCGCTTGTGTTTGACTACAATAGAGATTGTCTAGAGATGTGAATATCGCTTGTGTTTGACTACAATAGAGATTGTCTAGAGATGTGAATATCGCTTGTGTTTGACTACAATAGAGATTGTCTAGAGATGTGAATATCGCTTGTGTTTGACTACAATAGAGATTGTCTAGAGATGTGAATATCGCTTGTGTTTGACTACAATAGAGATTGTCTAGAGATGTGAATATCGCTTGTGTTTGACTACAATAGAGATTGTCTAGAGATGTGAATATCTCTTGTGTTTGACTACAATAGAGATTGTCTAGAGATGTGAATATCGCTTGTGTTTGACTACAATAGAGATTGTCTAGAGATGTGAATATCTCTTGTGTTTGACTACAATAGAGATTGTCTAGAGATGTGAATATCGCTTGTGTTTGACTACAATAGAGATTGTCTAGAGATGTGAATATCGCTTGTGTTTGACTACAACAGAGATTGTCTAGAGATGTGAATATCGCTTGTGTTTGACTACAATAGAGATTGTCTAGAGATGTGAATATCGCTTGTGTTTGACTACAATAGAGATTGTCTAGAGATGTGAATATCGCTTGTGTTTGACTACAATAGAGATTGTCTAGAGATGTGAATATCGCTTGTGTTTGACTACAATAGAGATTGTCTAGAGATGTGAATATCTCTTGTGTTTGACTACAATAGAGATTGTCTAGAGATGTGAATATCGCTTGTGTTTGACTACAATAGAGATTGTCTAGAGATGTGAATATCGCTTGTGTTTGACTACAATAGAGATTGTCTAGAGATGTGAATATCGCTTGTGTTTGACTACAATAGAGATTGTCTAGAGATGTGAATATCTCTTGTGTTTGACTACAATAGAGATTGTCTAGAGATGTGAATATCGCTTGTGTTTGACTACAATAGAGATTGTCTAGAGATGTGAATATCGCTTGTGTTTGACTACAATAGAGATTGTCTAGAGATGTGAATATCGCTTGTGTTTGACTACAATAGAGATTGTCTAGAGATGTGAATATCGCTTGTGTTTGACTACAATAGAGATTGTCTAGAGATGTGAATATCGCTTGTGTTTGACTACAATAGAGATTGTCTAGAGATGTGAATATCGCTTGTGTTTGACTACAATAGAGATTGTCTAGAGATGTGAATATCTCTTGTGTTTGACTACAATAGAGATTGTCTAGAGATGTGAATATCGCTTGTGTTTGACTACAATAGAGATTGTCTAGAGATGTGAATATCGCTTGTGTTTGACTACAATAGAGATTGTCTAGAGATGTGAATATCGCTTGTGTTTGACTACAATAGAGATTGTCTAGAGATGTGAATATCTCTTGTGTTTGACTACAATAGAGATTGTCTAGAGATGTGAATATCGCTTGTGTTTGACTACAATAGAGATTGTCTAGAGATGTGAATATCTCTTGTGTTTGACTACAATAGAGATTGTCTAGAGATGTGAATATCGCTTGTGTTTGACTACAATAGAGATTGTCTAGAGATGTGAATATCTCTTGTGTTTGACTACAATAGAGATTGTCTAGAGATGTGAATATCGCTTGTGTTTGACTACAATAGAGATTGTCTAGAGATGTGAATATCGCTTGTGTTTGACTACAATAGAGATTGTCTAGAGATGTGAATATCGCTTGTGTTTGACTACAATAGAGATTGTCTAGAGATGTGAATATCGCTTGTGTTTGACTACAATAGAGATTGTCTAGAGATGTGAATATCGCTTGTGTTTGACTACAATAGAGATTGTCTAGAGATGTGAATATCTCTTGTGTTTGACTACAATAGAGATTGTCTAGAGATGTGAATATCGCTTGTGTTTGACTACAATAGAGATTGTCTAGAGATGTGAATATCGCTTGTGTTTGACTACAATAGAGATTGTCTAGAGATGTGAATATCTCTTGTGTTTGACTACAATAGAGATTGTCTAGAGATGTGAATATCTCTTGTGTTTGACTACAATAGAGATTGTCTAGAGATGTGAATATCGCTTGTGTTTGACTACAATAGAGATTGTCTAGAGATGTGAATATCGCTTGTGTTTGACTACAATAGAGATTGTCTAGAGATGTGAATATCTCTTGTGTTTGACTACAATAGAGATTGTCTAGAGATGTGAATATCGCTTGTGTTTGACTACAATAGAGATTGTCTAGAGATGTGAATATCGCTTGTGTTTGACTACAATAGAGATTGTCTAGAGATGTGAATATCTCTTGTGTTTGACTACAATAGAGATTGTCTAGAGATGTGAATATCTCTTGTGTTTACTTAAAAGTTATATTGGGGTCGTCGTGGTCGTGATTGTATGTTGGTTGGATTGACAACTACCTATTGAATTAGTCCCTATCACCACTGAAATTGTGAGTTCGAATCTCGCAAATGAAAGTTTTAGCCGACATAACATTATGTGATAAAGCTTGTCGGTAACTTGTGACAGGGCGTTGGGTTTCTTCGTGCACTCTGGTGTCCTCCACCAATAAAGCTGACCGCCACGAAATAGCTGAAATATTGTTGAATGTGGCATTAAACACCATTACTCTAACCCTAACCACGTCATATTTATTTTATTTAAGAATTTCATATCTATGGTAATTTGAATGATTATTAAATTGTTTTTTATATATCATTTTTTGATCTACAACGTATACATAAACACATCCTTGTTTACTGTAAACAGCTTTGCTATTTTTAACCTGATTTTGCATCTTTAGAAGATAAACATCAACCTTAAGTGAAATAAGATTTAAAAAGATGATGTCCTTACTTTTAGTGAGATAAGAAACCTTATGACAGTAAAACTGTTGTAACACTGTATGATTTTATATATCTGGAATTGAGGGTAAAATAAATAAGACATTCATTAAAATTACGATATATACATGTATTACAATGATACGTACATCCATCCTAGACTGAGACATTAAATTGTCAATTATAATCAAGTCATTTTCTTTATTTATAATAACCATTAAATATACTTACCTGTATGTACAAGTATTACATGCATTACAGTGTAGACCAATACATGTAAATATAGGTACATGAATATCACATACACGAGCGGCTTAGATTACTCAATGGTTTATACTTACTCAATATGATAGAGTGAGGTCATGACCCTATAATTCTACGTTAGATCATATTTCACAACTACTCTGCCAGATGTGTTATTTGTAGGTAACTTTCTTTTGTCTACCAGTGCGGTCAATCAATTAATGTTGTCAGTTTTGTATTATTCCATAATCTGAACAAACCGAGGAGTAGCGTCAACGAGAGTCGGTCTCTCCGTTCACTCTATTAAATCTACGCAGAAAAACTTTTCCAGAAAGACAACTATTTGCCAATATAAATGCCGGCTGTTGGGATTCATCTTGCCGACCTAGTTTTCTCTTATAGATAGGGCCGATATATTTCCAGTTATTCTCCTTATATATATTTGAAATATATTATGAAACATTTATTACATCTATTAATACAATACATATATTTAATTTTCCCTAAATAATGAACATATATATGGTATAAGGTAACACTTTCGTTGACTCCTATAGATATAACATTCCTGACTTGTGAGAATGAATCTTCAGGTGCTTAAAAATCCATACATTGGCCTACCGAAACAGGGTAATACTTCAACTATGGAAGCTATTTTTGTTATATTGTGGATGTGACTGAGTGGTCTAGGGTGCTTGCCATAAGACTAAGAGGTTGACGCTGCTCGAAAATCTGTTTTAATACTAAGTATGTATTATACAGTTATTTCATGCCTGTTCAGGGAACAGTCAAAACTATTGACACGAGGTGCTGGAGATGACTTGAGAACTGTTGCCTGAGTCCCAAGGCCGAAGGCAACAGTTCCCAAGTCATCTCCAGCACCGAGGGACAATAGTTTTGACTGTTCCCTGAACAGGGATGAAATAACTGTTTTATTATCTTATATACATGCACATAACCACAAATCCACTGAAGATGATAATGTCAGCATACCATACCATTAAAAGATTGGGGCACAACATTGTTTTGAAAGAAATACAGCATTTGACAGGAATGACGCACTGTGCATCGCTCTCGGGCATGGCACAGTTCGGATCCGAAAGTAGGGGAACAGTCAACTGTTTCACTCCGCCGGCTATTTTTAAAAAATGTTTGTAATCAGTTAAAAATATAGCATATGAAAAATATATACTCTAAGTTTAAGTTAATAATCCATTTTATATATTGGCTGTTGTCTTTGATTATATATATGTTTTTTTTATATTAATTTTAATGTGTACATTTTGAGGTCTCAACAGATATACATAAGACATTGTTTAATATTGATGTATTTTCTGTCAAATCATATGTAACAAATATTTAATCATGAAAACTAGACACTATTCCAATATTAATTCCATAATGTAAATGGTAGGCAGAAATAAAATATCAATGGGTAATATATAAAAGGAAGGCTTCTAAATTCAATTCAAAATTGGCAAATGTAAACAAATCGGACTATTTTTCGTGGATGGGTTTCACTTAAATATTGCGATACTTATATATATTACAGATCGAAGTGTGATATTGAAAAAGTCTCTAGTTGAAATTTTTTTTCTGTCATTTTAATTAAAGCAATAACTATTTGTAACTAATTTAGTTAAGCATTTGGTGTTGTGCAAACGTTTTAAACATATTTATATATACATATAAACCAGGAACATGATTATTATGAAATTAAAAATCTAATCAAGGTAAATACTTGAAATTTGACCAGGTTCTGAATTTTTTTTGGATTAAATGTAACCCAATATTTGTATCCAGACCAGAGGTAAAGGCAGCGGGACGGGGTATAGGATTTGACCCCTCTGTTTTATGAAAAATCCTTTTTTTAAATAATTTTCATGAATCGCTTAGGAGACTCCATACTACACGTGTAAAATGCATCTTAAGTTTTTTTTTTTTCTCTCACTATTTGCGGAAGTGGACATTTTGATAAACATGGCCACCCTACAAAGGCATACAGGCTGTCAGAATTGATTTTTTTTGTTTATATTAAAAGTTGCCAACATTCGATGTTTTATACTAATAAAATGTTCTAAACAAGAAGCCATGTTTAAAAAATATGCTATAATGTCGTAATTAGTGAAAAGAATTCGAATGTCTGTTGGTAAAATCGCCATTAACACGACCTAATTATAAGTCGGCTGCTTTTCCGAAGTTTGCCGAATACTGATAACTGCTATAAATAACCAGGAAGCATGTTGGATGTAAATTCGTTAGAATTAATATAATTTAAGAAATATATCTATGAAATTGGATCCCGGGGTAATCAGTTAATATTATATAATGGTATTTAGTAAGAATGACACTTAAAATCGGAAATACGTGATGAAATCAATAAAAACAAACCCAAACTCTGCAAAGGGGCCCGATAAAGGGAAAATTGTAAACAAATTGTATTGCATATTATTGAAAACACTTGAGTTGGCTTGATTATATATTTTTTTCAAAAACCAGAAATGAAGTTCATTATTTTAGTCTCTAATTTAAAAGAGATATCACCTAGCGTTTTCTCCTGAGAAAAAAAGAATATATAAAATCTACGATGCAATTCTACTGTTAGAATATGATTCAGCCGAAAAAAAGATACTAAATTATGCTTACGTGTTGAAAAATGGAATAGGTCGGTATAATATGTTTTTTCAATTTTTGCACAAAGCTCGCTGAATCCTCCTTTTTGTGTCGTTTTCGTATAGAATCCATCAATATTTTTGTTCAATTCCAAGATTCGATTTGCGTCATGTGCTTTCTTCATCAACAAACAATTTCGCACATGCGCAAACGCTTTCCCGAATGAGTTCACTGTCAGGTCGTATGAATATTGCGCGGATAAACATACCAGATTCTTTACTGGATTCAAGAAAATAAAACAGCGACGTATTTCCTTCGTTCTAGGCTGTTTGTGCATGATATTATGAAAAATTTCAACTGCAATTAGTATAAAACATCGAATATTGGCAACATTTAATATAAACAAAAAATTCAATTCTGACAGCCTTTAAGTTAAATCTTATCAGGTTGGACGTATAATATCTCGTCTATGAAGATAAAGATATTTTATAGACACGGTGTTTATAGATAACACTTTTTAGAAGCGCATGTGAATATAAATATGGAAGCAGAACAAGATGAGGTAAGATTTCCTATTGTCAGATCATAGTCGGAGCCAGTGGTTGTGTGGTGGGGATAGGGATATAGGCGGATTTTTTTTAATTTACGGGGAAAGTTTTTTTCCGAATTTGAGCCGGATCGCTCATTTAGACTTATAGGCATATAACGATTCCAACTCTCAGAAATTCTTGATCCACCGATGCAAATATTATGAAATCGTTATTGAAACGTTTTGCAGCAAATAATTTATCTAGTCCGATAATTTACAAACTATGTTGAATAGAGATATGTCAACTGATTGTGAAATCCCCAAACATGGTCACCAAGACCCATTATTAAATCAAGTTGGCTCAAGTTTTAACACTTTTCTTCATGTTTCACCTAACACCAGATAGTGCGAAAGTCAGCATGACCTGCTAAATGCATGCATGACACCCACCATGTATTATGACGAAACAAAAAGAGTGGTGGGCGACACAATGCCTCAACGAATTTATGAAAACTAAAGATGGCAACAAAACCATGTACGAAGAAGTAATGAAATAATATATCTCTCCTAATGCAATACCATTAAAATAGCCTTTACGCATAATTATGTTCTCACTCCAAGCTAAAAAACAGATTAAAAGAATTAGTTCAAGTCTGGTTAAAAAAGAATGGCCAACGCAGACACGTTTCCAACAAGAGTAATACGACGGATGCCACTAGTGGAACAGGAACTGCTTACCCTTAGGGAGCACCTGAGTTCACCCCGGGTTTTTAGTGGGGTTCATGTTACTCGATCTTTAGTTTTATGTGTAATGTTTTGTAGATCGATTTTTGTCCTTTTTATTTTGGTCATTGTTGTCTGTCCCCCGATTTACGGATTCTGATATCCCTTTGGTATCTTCAAACTCTTTCAATATAAACGTTTTCTTTTTTACTTAACTGGCTTTCAGAAAGTAGGACATCATAATGAATGTTGTATGTAGAACAGGACATGTTAACATTCATGCAGTACATGGTCTCACTCCAGAATTATCTAGACGTCTATTGACTTTTGCTGTTTTGGTTTGCCTTATCCATGTGTTTATGCTACTGCTTGCTGTTATTGCAACCTGATTCCCTTGTTCAAAATTTTTTTTGAATTGTGTCCTTGTCTTAATCTTGTTTCTTCTATTTTCTGCAGTAGCATGTAGCTTGCTGTTATTGCAATCTGATTCCCTTGTTCAAAATTTCTTTTGAATTGTGTCCTTGTCTTAATCTTGTTTCTTCTATTTTCTGCAGTAGCATGGTAAAAGTACATCTGTAATTTAAGGATTCTAACCATACATTTTTCAAATTCTATTTGCTTAAAAAACCCCAACGTATATGGATAAATAAGGGCTCGAAATCACTTTGTATGTTCAATTGTTAAGTTATTTGTAAAGAGAAAGGGAGGACATTATTCTTTAGCCAAAATCAAAAATCAGGTTTCCAACCTTATCGGTTCAAACTTCGTACATTGAATTAATGCATCGAATTTGTTTTCTTGAAGGTCTGTTTATGTTCATCAGAAAACATTTAAAAACGAACAAAATAGAGTTAATTGACAACTGTTTGGATTGTCTATTTCCTGTTTTTCATCTGCATGGCTGCATTGAGAGAAGTGTGTTTTCATTGGATAATAAAAATATAAAGTTTAGAGAGATTTTTAAAGTGAAAACAAAAAAGTTGAAAATCCCTCTGTTTACAAAAATTGTGTCTATATTAAGAAAACTAACTTCTTCTATCGGATGTTATCGTTGGTTTAACACACGAAAATAAATACAATACATCGAAATGGCTATACTAGTGTACCTGTGTCAAAATTGTGTATAAATTTGAGAAATATGTTCGCATAAGGTGCAAATTTTAAACTGATAAGGTAAACCAATGGCACAAGTTTACCTACATTGTACATACATGTACATACATACCGGTTTATTACATATATAATATATACGTATTATCTTACAAACAGACATTATTGCCGGTGGCGTCAAAGATGGTTGTCGCAGAAAAAGAGAAAGACCGGAGGTATGGATGCGGACCACTTAAGCCAGGGTAAGCTATAACAAACGTAAATTTTACATTTACCAAAGCAAAAAAAATAAAAAAATAAAAAAAAAAAATAAAAAAATAGAATGAAAATAAAAAATGAAATAAATTAATAAATAATAACGAATAAAATAATAATATAAAAGATTAATTAAGAAAACTATATTTGTAATAAGACTGTATGCTTGTTTTTAAATTGAAAATGGTGGTTTGGGTTTTGGTGTTGAACGCCACTTTCAACTCTCTTTCAGTTATATTGGGAAAATGATGTTGCTGTACCTTTAATTGTGCCATTGATATAAACTAATTAAAAAGCTATTGTTCGTTTAGAGAGAAAATTGAAAAATCTTTTTTCCATGAAATATGATACAGAAAATAATTAATGGTTTTAAATGCTTAAAATAAAAACATGTAGAAATTATTCCAAACATAATATGCTTCTAATAAACTATATTTTTGTTTTGGTTGGACGATCAGTCTCTGTTTTTGTTTTGTGTTTTCACATTTGTATGGAAGATACAAAACACACATTTTCATTGCAGTTCTAAAGAAAGACTAATAGCTGTAAAATGAAATATATGACTGGTTGATGTTTTCACCTTTGCACACAATGCATTTCTGTTTCACGTCAAACGTTTCAAATAAGTTTCTACAAGGCTATACATTTCAAATGGAAAAAATTAACAATTAGATCGAAAAAAAAAGAAAGAAAATTCAGGTCGGGTTGAACGATGATCAGCAACATATTTCTAATAATAATAAAGCATACAAACGCCACTGTTTTAAATATGCATATTTTTCTTCTTTTCGTCAAATAGATATTAACTTCTAGCACAGTGAAACCTGTCTAATCTGAACTTCCTTGTGACCATCTTCTGTGATTGGAATAGACAGGTGTTCGGTTCATACAGATTGAATTAACAAAATATTTTCTGCATTTTGGTTTTTATTTAAAGATCAATTTATACATGATTTCGGGTTTATTCGGTGCTGAGGACAGGTTTCACATTAATAATATATACATATTCATTTTATATTTGCAGTTGCCTTCAGTGGCTGAATTCGATACGATGGCATGTGTTTTGGCAATGTGTTTTCAATTTCTTCGAGGGTTTCATCGTAAACGGTGTAGTGAATGTCATCCTTCCAGCATTAGAGAAACGTTACGACCTCTCCAGTTCGAAATCTGCTATTATTGCTAGTGCTAATGATTTTGGAGCATTCGTATTGCTAATTGTGGTAGGCTACTTTGGAGAAAGGAGACACAAGCCAAAATTAATGGGCATTGGAGTGTTGGTGATGGCGCTTGGATGTCTTCTATTTTCTCTTCCACAATTTGTCGGAGGGAAATATGCCTATACAATATCAGGTATTGTATTATTAATGCTTCATAACCTAGATTATGCTGAAATCATCTTCAGATGGCTGGAAAATATTTCATATTTCTATTAGTAAAGAAAATCACTAAGTAAGATTAACAAAAAGAGCAGCATAATTATAACGGAAGCAGAGATAATCCGAAATAATAATCAATTATTTTTCATGTTAAATATCCCAATTATTCCGTGTTATAGAAATAAAGCATAGTTTCTCTTTCGGGGAGTACAATCACTCTAACGGTTGTGTGGGACGAAACGTTTTTTGACATCCTTAATCTCCTCCATGTTACTTGACATCCTTAATCTCCTCCATGTTACTTGTGACAATAAAAAATCCGTCCTCTTAGGCCCTTCTCAGAGTAACTTTTTATTCTCTTATTTGTACACTTGTTATTGATATATAGCTCAATTTTCGTGGTCAACAATCAATGAATCAAGCAATAAAAAAGATGTAGTTGTAATGTTTTCTACGTAACCAAAGAAACATGACCAAACATTGAAACCAATTTCAAAATTACCATTAAAAACGAGAACTATCTGAAATGCCGAAGGCAAATAAGTTTTTACGACAGACATTAACTATTAATTTGCATAATTACAATATGAGGTTATATTCTCTCGTATAAAATTTATTTATTTATAAGCTACGGTATCTATATAAAGTAATTTTTTTTCCAGATTCATCGGAAAATGGAACAGAAAATATTTGCAGTAGAAGTAATAAAACGTCTTCCGAATGCTCCTCGACTGATGATGAAATAAAGAATTACTTTAAAGCATATTACGGCCTGTTTATTCTGGGGCAAATGCTCTTAGGGATAGGTGCCGTTCCGATGTTTACCGTAGGTCTTAGTTATATAGACGAGAACTGTAAACAGAAATTAACATCATTTTATATAGGTAAGGTAAATATTTTTGTTTGATGTCATTAATTTCACGTCTCGTCTGAAAACTATATGATTCTCATTAAGGTGAGATGACTACCTTCCCTTTAATTCAAGGCTATGTATATTATAGGAAATATTTTCATTTTGGATTAAATGTTGGAAGAAATATAAAAATAATGGATATTTAACCCTTCCAAATTTATTGTTACGGAAGGTAAAGCATATGTAATAATAATAATTATAATAATAATATACTAATAATAATACATTTATATTTATACAAATGGATCATATTTATGCATTTTGTCGTACATAAGAAATGTCAGAATGTTCGATTAACTTTTGACTTATTCATACCTAAAATTCGAAGTATTTAACCATCACTTCGGATACACTCTCCATTTACACATAAAAAGAGTGTATTTTTAGAAAAAAGAGATGATAAATTAGTACTGGTAATTTCCTCTCAAACAATAAAGACTAACGACACTTCAGTTGAAAGCGGTCAGTATTTGGAATATTTATCTGGATTGACCATTGACCATATTATGAACTAGGATAAAGTGGCAGTATCGGGTGACATTCCTTCTACTGAACTAGAACAAAACAATGAGTGTTTTCCCTAGAAATTTTAGTAAGGCATGGTATTTGTGGAATCAGAGGGCACTATAACTGGAGATCTGATGGCACATTTACGGATTCTGATCGCCCCTTTGGGATCTTCAAAATCTGCTTTTCATTAATTATCAGATATCATGAATGTTAAAACTATTAATATTGATACCAATACTGTTATTTTACTGCTATAATAATAATAGAAGTATTTATTAAAGTGAAATAATGTTATAATTTCACACATTTGACAAAGGAAATTTACATTCATATTAAGAGAACACAATGATAATGGAAAGCGAATACATGGGAAAACAATAACAATCAGAGTTAGGGTATTATGATGATATATCTCAATCAATATTATTTACTTTGTCGTAATCTGTGGTGTGCACTCAACACGATAATATAACAGAAATATTGTTAAAAGTGGCATTAAACAACACCCATAAGCCAAACCTATATATGTTTAAAACATTCTACTCAAATTAGGAATCCACATATATTACATAATTTTTCTTGTATTCTGACTTTTTTCGGGGCCTGTCTCAAGCCAGGACGATCAATTCAATCTACTATTATCGCCGTCGTTTACTAAGTTTGGTAGTTTGTGATAGGGGTAGTTGGTGTAGTTGTGGTTAGTAGTTTGTGATAGGGGTAGTTGGTGTAGTTGTGGTTAGTAGTTTGTGATAGGGGTAGTTGGTGTAGTTGTGGTTAGTAGTTTGTGATAGGGGTAGTTGGTGTAGTTGTGGTTAGTAGTTTGTGATAGGGGTAGTTGGTGTAGTTGTGGTTAGTAGTTTGTGATAGGGGTAGTTGGTGTAGTTGTGGTTAGTAGTTTGTGATAGGGGTAGTTGGTGTAGTTGTGGTTAGTAGTTTGTGATAGGGGTAGTTGGTGTAGTTGTGGTTAGTAGTTTGTGATAGGGGTAGTTGGTGTAGTTGTGGTTAGTAGTTTGTGATAGGGGTAGTTGGTGTAGTTGTGGTTAGTAGTTTGTGATAGGGGTAGTTGGTGTAGTTGTGGTCAGTAGTTTGTGATAGGGGTAGTTGGTGTAGTTGTGGTTAGTAGTTTGTGATAGGGGTAGTTGGTGTAGTTGTGGTTAGTAGTTTGTGATAGGGGTAGTTGGTGTAGTTGTGGTTAGTAGTTTGTGATAGGGGTAGTTGGTGTAGTTGTGGTTAGTAGTTTGTGATAGGGGTAGTTGGTGTAGTTGTGGTTAATAGTTTGTGATAGGGGTAGTTGGTGTAGTTGTGGTTAGTAGTTTGTGATAGGGGTAGTTGGTGTAGTTGTGGTTAGTAGTTTGTGATAGGGGTAGTTGGTGTAGTTGTGGTTAGTAGTTTGTGATAGGGATAGTTGGTGTAGTTGTGGTTAGTAGTTTGTGATAGGGGTAGTTGGTGTAGTTGTAGTTAGTAGTTTGTGATAGGGGTAGTTGGTGTAGTTGTAGTTAGTAGTTTGTGATAGGGGTAGTTGGTGTAGTTGTGGTTAGTAGTTTGTGATAGGGGTAGTTGGTGTAGTTGTGGTTAGTAGTTTGTGATAGGGGTAGTTGGTGTAGTTGTGGTTAGTAGTTTGTGATAGGGGTAGTTGGTGTAGTTGTGGTTAGTAGTTTGTGATAGGGGTAGTTGGTGTAGTTGTGGTTAGTAGTTTGTGATAGGGGTAGTTGGTGTAGTTGTGGTTAGTAGTTTGTGATAGGGGTAGTTGGTGTAGTTGTAGTTAGTAGTTTGTGATAGGGGTAGTTGGTGTAGTTGTAGTTAGTAGTTTGTGATAGGGGTAGTTGGTGTAGTTGTGGTTAGTAGTTTGTGATAGGGGTAGTTGGTGTAGTTGTGGTTAGTAGTTTGTGATAGGGGTAGTTGGTGTAGTTGTGGTTAGTAGTTTGTGATAGGGGTAGTTGGTGTAGTTGTGGTTAGTAGTTTGTGATAGGGGTAGTTGGTGTAGTTGTGGTTAGTAGTTTGTGATAGGGGTAGTTGGTGTAGTTGTGGTTAGTAGTTTGTGATAGGGGTAGTTGGTGTAGTTGTGGTTAGTAGTTTGTGATAGGGGTAGTTGGTGTAGTTGTGGTTAATAGTTTGTGATAGGGGTAGTTGGTGTAGTTGTGGTTAGTAGTTTGTGATAGGGGTAGTTGGTGTAGTTGTGGTTAGTAGTTTGTGATAGGGGTAGTTGGTGTAGTTGTGGTTAGTAGTTTGTGATAGGGGTAGTTGGTGTAGTTGTGGTTAGTAGTTTGTGATAGGGGTAGTTGGTGTAGTTGTGGTTAGTAGTTTGTGATAGGGGTAGTTGGTGTAGTTGTGGTTAGTAGTTTGTGATAGTGGTAGTTGGTGTAGTTGTAGTTAGTAGTTTGTGATAGGGGTAGTTGGTGTAGTTGTAGTTAGTAGTTTGTGATAGGGGTAGTTGGTGTAGTTGTGGTTAGTAGTTTGTGATAGGGGTAGTTGGTGTAGTTGTGGTTAGTAGTTTGTGATAGGGGTAGTTGGTGTAGTTGTGGTTAGTAGTTTGTGATAGGGGTAGTTGGTGTAGTTGTGGTTAGTAGTTTGTGATAGGGGTAGTTGGTGTAGTTGTGGTTAGTAGTTTGTGATAGGGGTAGTTGGTGTAGTTGTGGTTAGTAGTTTGTGATAGGGGTAGTTGGTGTAGTTGTAGTTAGTAGTTTGTGATAGGGGTAGTTGGTGTAGTTGTAGTTAGTAGTTTGTGATAGGGGTAGTTGGTGTAGTTGTGGTTAGTAGTTTGTGATAGGGGTAGTTGGTGTAGTTGTGGTTAGTAGTTTGTGATAGGGGTAGTTGGTGTAGTTGTGGTTAGTAGTTTGTGATAGGGGTAGTTGGTGTAGTTGTGGTTAGTAGTTTGTGATAGGGGTAGTTGGTGTAGTTGTGGTTAGTAGTTTGTGATAGGGGTAGTTGGTGTAGTTGTGGTTAGTAGTTTGTGATAGGGGTAGTTGGTGTAGTTGTGGTTAGTAGTTTGTGATAGGGGTAGTTGGTGTAGTTGTGGTTAGTAGTTTGTGATAGGGGTAGTTGGTGTAGTTGTGGTTAGTAGTTTGTGATAGGGGTAGTTGGTGTAGTTGTGGTTAGTAGTTTGTGATAGGGGTAGTTGGTGTAGTTGTGGTTAGTAGTTTGTGATAGGGGTAGTTGGTGTAGTTGTGGTTAGTAGTTTGTGATAGGGGTAGTTGGTGTAGTTGTGGTTAGTAGTTTGTGATAGGGGTAGTTGGTGTAGTTGTGGTTAGTAGTTTGTGATAGGGGTAGTTGGTGTAGTTGTGGTTAGTAGTTTGTGATAGGGGTAGTTGGTGTAGTTGTGGTTAGTAGTTTGTGATAGGGGTAGTTGGTGTAGTTGTGGTTAGTAGTTTGTGATAGGGGTAGTTGGTGTAGTTGTGGTTAGTAGTTTGTGATAGGGGTAGTTGGTGTAGTTGTAGTTAGTAGTTTGTGATAGGGGTAGTTGGTGTAGTTGTAGTTAGTAGTTTGTGATAGGGGTAGTTGGTGTAGTTGTGGTTAGTAGTTTGTGATAGGGGTAGTTGGTGTAGTTGTAGTTAGTAGTTTGTGATAGGGGTAGTTGGTGTAGTTGTGGTTAGTAGTTTGTGATAGGGGTAGTTGGTGTAGTTGTAGTTAGTAGTTTGTGATAGGGGTAGTTGGTGTAGTTGTAGTTAGTAGTTTGTGATAGGGGTAGTTGGTGTAGTTGTGGTTAGTAGTTTGTGATAGGGGTAGTTGGTGTAGTTGTAGTTAGTAGTTTGTGATAGGGGTAGTTGGTGTAGTTGTAGTTAGTAGTTTGTGATAGGGGTAGTTGGTGTAGTTGTGGTTAGTAGTTTGTGATAGGGGTAGTTGGTGTAGTTGTGGTTAGTAGTTTGTGATAGGGGTAGTTGGTGTAGTTGTGGTTAGTAGTTTGTGATAGGGGTAGTTGGTGTAGTTGTAGTTAGTAGTTTGTGATAGGGGTAGTTGGTGTAGTTGTAGTTAGTAGTTTGTGATAGGGGTAGTTGGTGTAGTTGTGGTTAGTAGTTTGTGATAGGGGTAGTTGGTGTAGTTGTGGTTAGTAGTTTGTGATAGGGGTAGTTGGTGTAGTTGTAGTTAGTAGTTTGTGATAGGGGTAGTTGGTGTAGTTGTGGTTAGTAGTTTGTGATAGGGGTAGTTGGTGTAGTTGTGGTTAGTAGTTTGTGATAGGGGTAGTTGGTGTAGTTGTAGTTAGTAGTTTGTGATAGGGGTAGTTGGTGTAGTTGTAGTTAGTAGTTTGTGATAGGGGTAGTTGGTGTAGTTGTGGTTAGTAGTTTGTGATAGGGGTAGTTGGTGTAGTTGTGGTTAGTAGTTTGTGATAGGGGTAGTTGGTGTAGTTGTGGTTAGTAGTTTGTGATAGGGGTAGTTGGTGTAGTTGTAGTTAGTAGTTTGTGATAGGGGTAGTTGGTGTAGTTGTAGTTAGTAGTTTGTGATAGGGGTAGTTGGTGTAGTTGTAGTTAGTAGTTTGTGATAGGGGTAGTTGGTGTAGTTGTGGTTAGTAGTTTGTGATAGGGGTAGTTGGTGTAGTTGTAGTTAGTAGTTTGTGATAGGGGTAGTTGGTGTAGTTGTGGTTAGTAGTTTGTGATAGGGGTAGTTGGTGTAGTTGTAGTTAGTAGTTTGTGATAGGGGTAGTTGGTGTAGTTGTGGTTAGTAGTTTGTGATAGGGGTAGTTGGTGTAGTTGTAGTTAGTAGTTTGTGATAGGGGTAGTTGGTGTAGTTGTGGTTAGTAGTTTGTGATAGGGGTAGTTGGTGTAGTTGTGGTTAGTAGTTTGTGATAGGGGTAGTTGGTGTAGTTGTGGTTAGTAGTTTGTGATAGGGGTAGTTGGTGTAGTTGTGGTTAGTAGTTTGTGATAGGGGTAGTTGGTGTAGTTGTGGTTAGTAGTTTGTGATAGGGGTAGTTGGTGTAGTTGTGGTTAGTAGTTTGTGATAGGGGTAGTTGGTGTAGTTGTGGTTAGTAGTTTGTGATAGGGGTAGTTGGTGTAGTTGTGGTTAGTAGTTTGTGATAGGGGTAGTTGGTGTAGTTGTGGTTAGTAGTTTGTGATAGGGGTAGTTGGTGTAGTTGTGGTTAGTAGTTTGTGATAGGGGTAGTTGGTGTAGTTGTGGTTAGTAGTTTGTGATAGGGGTAGTTGGTGTAGTTGTAGTTAGTAGTTTGTGATAGGGGTAGTTGGTGTAGTTGTAGTTAGTAGTTTGTGATAGGGGTAGTTGGTGTAGTTGTGGTTAGTAGTTTGTGATAGGGGTAGTTGGTGTAGTTGTAGTTAGTAGTTTGTGATAGGGGTAGTTGGTGTAGTTGTGGTTAGTAGTTTGTGATAGGGGTAGTTGGTGTAGTTGTAGTTAGTAGTTTGTGATAGGGGTAGTTGGTGTAGTTGTGGTTAGTAGTTTGTGATAGGGGTAGTTGGTGTAGTTGTGGTTAGTAGTTTGTGATAGGGGTAGTTGGTGTAGTTGTAGTTAGTAGTTTGTGATAGGGGTAGTTGTGTAGTGTGGTTAGTAGTTTGTGATAGGGGTAGTTGGTTGTAGTTGTGGTTAGTAGTTTGTGATAGGGGTAGTTGGTGTAGTTGTGGTTAGTAGTTTGTGATAGGGGTAGTTGGTGTAGTTGTAGTTAGTAGTTTGTGATAGGGGTAGTTGGTGTAGTTGTAGTTAGTAGTTTGTGATAGGGGTAGTTGGTGTAGTTGTGGTTAGTAGTTTGTGATAGGGGTAGTGGTGTAGTTGTGGTTAGTAGTTTGTGATAGGGGTAGTTGGTGTAGTTGTAGTTAGTAGTTTGTGATAGGGGTAGTTGGTGTAGTTGTGGTTAGTAGTTTGTGATAGGGGTAGTTGGTGTAGTTGTAGTTAGTAGTTTGTGATAGGGGTAGTTGGTGTAGTTGTAGTTAGTAGTTTGTGATAGGGGTAGTTGGTGTAGTTGTAGTTAGTAGTTTGTGATAGGGGTAGTTGGTGTAGTTGTGGTTAGTAGTTTGTGATAGGGGTAGTTGGTGTAGTTGTGGTTAGTAGTTTGTGATAGGGGTAGTTGGTGTAGTTGTAGTTAGTAGTTTGTGATAGGGGTAGTTGGTGTAGTTGTAGTTAGTAGTTTGTGATAGGGGTAGTTGGTGTAGTTGTGGTTAGTAGTTTGTGATAGGGGTAGTTGGTGTAGTTGTAGTTAGTAGTTTGTGATAGGGGTAGTTGGTGTAGTTGTAGTTAGTAGTTTGTGATAGGGGTAGTTGGTGTAGTTGTAGTTAGTAGTTTGTGATAGGGGTAGTTGGTGTAGTTGTGGTTAGTAGTTTGTGATAGGGGTAGTTGGTGTAGTTGTGGTTAGTAGTTTGTGATAGGGGTAGTTGGTGTAGTTGTGGTTAGTAGTTTGTGATAGGGGTAGTTGGTGTAGTTGTAGTTAGTAGTTTGTGATAGGGGTAGTTGGTGTAGTTGTGGTTAGTAGTTTGTGATAGGGGTAGTTGGTGTAGTTGTAGTTAGTAGTTTGTGATAGGGGTAGTTGGTGTAGTTGTAGTTAGTAGTTTGTGATAGGGGTAGTTGGTGTAGTTGTGGTTAGTAGTTTGTGATAGGGGTAGTTGGTGTAGTTGTGGTTAGTAGTTTGTGATAGG
Source organism: Bathymodiolus brooksi (assembly GCA_963680875.1). Classification (NCBI taxonomy): domain Eukaryota; kingdom Metazoa; phylum Mollusca; class Bivalvia; order Mytilida; family Modiolidae; genus Bathymodiolus; species Bathymodiolus brooksi. The sequence continues at coordinate 59,401,480 of OY804576.1, read as the reverse complement.
GGTAGTTGGTGTAGTTGTAGTTAGTAGTTTGTGATAGGGGTAGTTGGTGTAGTTGTAGTTAGTAGTTTGTGATAGGGGTAGTTGGTGTAGTTGTGGTTAGTAGTTTGTGATAGGGGTAGTTGGTGTAGTTGTAGTTAGTAGTTTGTGATAGGGGTAGTTGGTGTAGTTGTAGTTAGTAGTTTGTGATAGGGGTAGTTGGTGTAGTTGTGGTTAGTAGTTTGTGATAGGGGTAGTTGGTGTAGTTGTAGTTAGTAGTTTGTGATAGGGGTAGTTGGTGTTGTTGTGGTTAGTAGTTTGTGATAGGGGTAGTTGGTGTAGTTGTGGTTAGTAGTTTGTGATAGGGGTAGTTGGTGTAGTTGTGGTTAGTAGTTTGTGATAGGGGTAGTTGGTGTAGTTGTGGTTAGTAGTTTGTGATAGGGGTAGTTGGTGTAGTTGTGGTTAGTAGTTTGTGATAGGGGTAGTTGGTGTAGTTGTAGTTAGTAGTTTGTGATAGGGGTAGTTGGTTTAGTTGTGGTTAGTAGTTTGTGATAGAGGTAGTTGGTGTAGTTGTGGTTAGTAGTTTGTGATAGGGGTAGTTGGTGTAGTTGTGGTTAGTAGTTTGTGATAGGGGTAGTTGGTATTGTTGTGGTTAGTAGTTTGTGATAGGGGTAGTTGGTGTAGTTGTAGTTAGTAGTTTGTGATATGGGTAGTTGGTGTAGTTGTAGTTAGTAGTTTGTGATAGGGGTAGTTGGTGTAGTTGTGGTTAGTAGTTTGTGATAGGGGTAGTTGGTGTAGTTGTGGTTAGTAGTTTGTGATAGGGGTAGTTGGTGTAGTTGTGGTTAGTAGTTTGTGATAGGGGTAGTTGGTGTAGTTGTGGTTAGTAGTTTGTGATAGGGGTAGTTGGTGTAGTTGTAGTTAGTAGTTTGTGATAGGGGTAGTTGGTGTAGTTGTAGTTAGTAGTTTGTGATAGGGGTAGTTGGTGTAGTTGTGGCTAGTAGTTTGTGATAGGGGTAGTTGGTGTAGTTGTGGTTAGTAGTTTGTGATAGGGGTAGTTGGTGTAGTTGTGGTTAGTAGTTTGTGATAGGGGTAGTTGGTGTAGTTGTGGTTAGTAGTTTGTGATAGGGGTAGTTGGTGTAGTTGTAGTTAGTAGTTTGTGATAGGGGTAGTTGGTGTAGTTGTGGTTAGTAGTTTGTGATAGGGGTAGTTGGTGTAGTTGTAGTTAGTAGTTTGTGATAGGGGTAGTTGGTGTAGTTGTGGTTAGTAGTTTGTGATAGGGGTAGTTGGTGTAGTTGTGGTTAGTAGTTTGTGATAGGGGTAGTTGGTGTAGTTGTGGTTAGTAGTTTGTGATAGGGGTAGTTGGTGTAGTTGTGGTTAGTAGTTTGTGATAGGGGAGTTGGTGTAGTTGTGGTTAGTAGTTTGTGATAGGGGTAGTTGGTGTAGTTGTGGTTAGTAGTTTGTGATAGGGGTAGTTGGTGTAGTTGTGGTTAGTAGTTTGTGATAGGGGTAGTTGGTGTAGTTGTGGTTAGTAGTTTGTGATAGGGGTAGTTGGTGTAGTTGTAGTTAGTAGTTTGTGATAGGGGTAGTTGGTGTAGTTGTGGTTAGTAGTTTGTGATAGGGGTAGTTGGTGTAGTTGTGGTTAGTAGTTTGTGATAAGGGTAGTTGGTGTAGTTGTGGTTAGTAGTTTGTGATAGGGGTAGTTGGTGTAGTTGTGGTTAGTAGTTTGTGATAGGGGTAGTTGGTGTAGTTGTGGTTAGTAGTTTGTGATAGGGGTAGTTGGTGTAGTTGTAATTAGTAGTTTGTGATAGGGGTAGTTGGTGTAGTTGTGGTTAGTAGTTTGTGATAGGGGTAGTTGGTGTAGTTGTAGTTAGTAGTTTGTGATAGGGGTAGTTGGTGTAGTTGTGGTTAGTAGTTTGTGATAGGGGTAGTTGGTGTAGTTGTAGTTAGTAGTTTGTGATAGGGGTAGTTGGTGTAGTTGTAGTTAGTAGTTTGTGATAGGGGTAGTTGGTGTAGTTGTAGTTAGTAGTTTGTGATAGGGGTAGTTGGTGTAGTTGTGGTTAGTAGTTTGTGATAGGGGTAGTTGGTGTAGTTGTAGTTAGTAGTTTGTGATAGGGGTAGTTGGTGTTGTTGTGGTTAGTAGTTTGTGATAGGGGTAGTTGGTGTAGTTGTGGTTAGTAGTTTGTGATAGGGGTAGTTGGTGTAGTTGTAGTTAGTAGTTTGTGATAGGGGTAGTTGGTGTAGTTGTGGTTAGTAGTTTGTGATAGGGGTAGTTGGTGTAGTTGTAGTTAGTAGTTTGTGATAGGGGTAGTTGGTTTAGTTGTGGTTAGTAGTTTGTGATAGGGGTAGTTGGTGTAGTTGTGGTTAGTAGTTTGTGATAGGGGTAGTTGGTGTAGTTGTGGTTAGTAGTTTGTGATAGGGGTAGTTGGTGTAGTTGTGGTTAGTAGTTTGTGATAGGGGTAGTTGGTATTGTTGTGGTTAGTAGTTTGTGATAGGGGTAGTTGGTGTAGTTGTAGTTAGTAGTTTGTGATAGGGGTAGTTGGTGTAGTTGTAGTTAGTAGTTTGTGATAGGGGTAGTTGGTGTAGTTGTGGTTAGTAGTTTGTGATAGGGGTAGTTGGTGTAGTTGTGGTTAGTAGTTTGTGATAGGGGTAGTTGGTGTAGTTGTGGTTAGTAGTTTGTGATAGGGGTAGTTGGTGTAGTTGTGGTTAGTAGTTTGTGATAGGGGTAGTTGGTATTGTTGTGGTTAGTAGTTTGTGATAGGGGTAGTTGGTGTAGTTGTTGTTAGTAGTTTGTGATAGGGGTAGTTGGTGTAGTTGTAGTTAGTAGTTTGTGATAGGGGTAGTTGGTATTGTTGTGGTTAGTAGTTTGTGATAGGGGTAGTTGGTGTAGTTGTGGTTAGTAGTTTGTGATAGGGGTAGTTGGTATTGTTGTGGTTAGTAGTTTGTGATAGGGGTAGTTGGTATTGTTGTAGTTAGTAGTTTGTGATAGGGGTAGTTGGTATTGTTGTGGTTATTTATATCTATCGGGCCATTACTCTTTAACTTTTACTTCATTTCCAGGTAATGTATTTATGAATATAACATTTCTTCACATATTCGCATTTAATGACTGTACTCAATTGAATTACTAGCTTTCAGAAACCCTGCTACTGATAATATTTGTCACATTATGCATGTGTATTGAAACCATGGAAATGTTATTATCCTTAAATACTGAAGTAGCAATCTCGTCATCGCCCATATTTTTCAGGTTTAACATTCTGTTCAGCGGCTGTAGGAGTAGCTGTTGGTTATATTGTAGGGGGAAATGTCTTGAATATCTTTGTTGATGTTGACAAACTTGACATAGCTGAGTGAGTAGATTGAAAAGTCAAAGCCTGAAAGAAATATGAGTTTAATCATATTTTATTTATGAATGTTCAACCTGTTCCCATTATTGTGACTGTGAAATGTAGGATAGCAATACAAATGCTGTTCTTTGACATTATTTGGTGTCTAAGTGTAATGTTGAATAGTCTCTTACATGTATGTTTATTTACATCAATATCCTTTCTCAATTATGCTTACAGATGTATGCATTTTTAATGATTCGGAAACGAGTCAAATCAACTTAAGCAATTCCGTCTCCTGAAAGAAATACAAAAATGTATCTCTTTTGCTAAAGTGTTTGTTTTAAGTCTGCGCGAAAAACCGTGTTAATTTGATTCGTAAAATTCTAATAACAACCCGTCAACATTGTATGCATGGAGGAACAATATATAGGGTACATTTTGATGCTCCTAATTACCTAAAGTCGCGTCGCTGTTAAACTGGTTAGAGTGCTCCCCTCGGGTGCTGTATATCTAAACACCATTAGCTCTTTTTTAAAATATAGCAATTGGTGTCCGTATACTTATATTGTCAACAAAAAGACTTGGATAATACATATAACAAAAATCATCTGCGTAGTGTTCCTTAACATTGACAGTAATACAAATGTATAGTGTTCCTTAACATTGACAGTAATACAAATGTATAGTGTTCCTTAACATTGGCAGTAATACAAATGTAGAGTGTTCCTTAACATTGAGAGTAATACAAATGTATAGTGTTCCTTAACATTGACAGTAATACAAATGTATAGTGTTCCTTAACATTGACAGTAATACAAATGTATAGTGTTCCTTAACATTGACAGTAATACAACTGTATAGTGTTTCTTAACATTGACAGTAATACAAATGCATAGTGTTCCTTAACATTGACAGTAATACAAATGTACAGTGTTCCTTAACATTGACAGTAATACAAATGTATAGTGTTCCTTAACATTGACAGTAATACAAATGTATAGTGTTCCTTAACATTGACAGTAATACAACTGTATAGTGTTCCTTAACATTGACAGTAATACAACTGTATAGTGTTCCTTAACATTGACAGTAATACAAATGCATAGTGTTCCTTAACATTGACAGTAATACAAATGTATAGTGTTCCTTAACATTGACAGTAATACAAATGCATAGTGTTCCTTAATATTGACAGTAATACAAATGTATAGTGTTCCTTAACATTGACAGTAATACAAATGTATAGTGTGTTCCTTAACATTGACAGTAATACAAATGCATAGTGTTCCTTAACATTGACAGTAATACAAATGTATAGTGTTCCTTAACATTGACAGTAATACAAATGTATAGTGTTCCTTAACATTGACAGTAATACAAATGTATAGTGTTCCTTAACATTGACAGTAATACAACTGTATAGTGTTCCTTAACATTGACAGTAATACAAATGCATAGTGTTCCTTAACATTGACAGTAATACACATGTATAGTGTTCCTTAACATTGACAGTAATACAAATGCATAGTGTTCCTTAATATTGACAGTAATACAAATGTATAGTGTTCCTTAACATTGACAGTAATACAAATGTATAGTGTTCCTTAACATTGACAGTAATACAACTGTATAGTGTTCCTTAACATTGACAGTAATACAAATGTACAGTGTTCCTTAACATTGACAGTAATACAAATGTACAGTGTTCCTTAACATTGACAGTAATACAAATGTATAGTGTTCCCTAACATTGACAGTAATACAAATGTATAGTGTATACAGGTATAGATAACCATAGCCAATTTTGGCTATCTTGTTTAGGCCCTTTGGTTTTCTTGCTGCCAGAGATTTTTTTAAATCGTTTGGCTTTTAAATCTTTAGACGTTGAGCGTACCTGATGCATGTTATGTCATGTGCACTAAATTAATTTACTTATCTACTTTTTAATTTATACATGCACATCTATCAATTTCTCAAAATATAACATGATTTAACTGTTTTCAGTGTTCCCTTGACACCATCAGACCCGCAATGGGTAGGGGCGTGGTGGATTGGGATCATCATAGCTGTTCCCGCCTATATTTTAGTAGCATTTCCAATACTAGGGTATCCACGAAGACTTCCAGGTAATGTATTACGAAGAGTAATTATTTGTTGATAAATTTGTAGTAAACATCAGTTTTTTTCTGTTTAGCTCAAACAAACAAAATATATTTTACATAAAACAAAACCTTAGTAACTTTTTATACATTTTGCATTGTAATTTATTCAATGTTGTAAAATTAATTAACAACACAGGATGTGTCTGTGGATGGGTAATAGAGGATGCGATTCATTTGTTCTGGAGTGTTGTTTATATGTTGAAGCCCGTGAACAGTTGACAAATAATCTGCAATTTATTGACAATTTAATTATTGAAACTTTACTTTTTAGCGATAATAAGCTATATGAGGAACACAATTCACAAATTCAGTGGAGTTGAACATCAAAAGTTTTACCCTACAGTGATCACTTCATATTTTGAATTTAGCCATTTCCTGTTGTGTTAATATTTTCCATCGGTGTCTCTTATTCCACGAATATGACAATTCTGTATTGTAACGTAAAGGTATATAGAACTCAATATGTTATATAAGAAGAGTTTGAAGATACCAATGGGGTAATCAGAACCCGTAAATCGAATGGCAAAAAGAAAAAGGACAAACAGCTATCTACAAAACATACACACGAAAAATATTAAATTAAAAAATTCTTTCTTTTTTCTCATTGTTTGTAATAGAATATTATTACTGTAAATACAGTATTAATTGCTGCTGCTTGGAATCTATAATCATATGTAAATATGTAGAAAGGACCTTTGTAAGTTGTACAGCTTATGTCAGATCTAAATATTATATATAGTTAACAATAAAATATGTTTAATCTAATCTATTCAATGTTGTTTCGAAATAAACGTTTTAAAATACGAGTAAGCAACTTGTTTGATGGAAAGATGAAAAATAAAATTCATCAAAAGACCGAAATGTCCAGTGAATTTGCGTTAACATTTAATGGGAAATAACACATCTTAAAACTTAAAACACTGTTATATCACACCAATTTAAAGCAATGTTATTTGTTTTCTTCCACATTTCAATGGATTTTACAATTAAAGTTTAAATACATACAAATACAGCATAATGAACATATAACAGTTGACTGAACAATGAAATGGACCAATGTCTCCATATTTTAGATCTTATTTCTGTCTGTTTTGTAGATTAGATTAAACATATTTTATTGCTAAATATTATAACAATTGGATTGGACACAAATTATAACAATTTACAATGGTCCTCTCCACATAATAAATAATTACAATAGTACATGCGTCAGCAATAGTAAAATACAATATACAACATTATAAATAAATTCTTTGAAAAATGAAAAAAACACAACAAAAAAACAAAAACAAAATGTTTTGTAGGATATGAAGAACTTCAAAAACAACGAAGGTCTGAAGCACATGATAATAATGGTGAAGAAGTAACAGCACAAGCGTCCTTTGGTAAAAATTGGAAAGACTTTCCTAAGTCGTTTCTGCTACTAGTAGGTACAATATAATATGCATTATGTTGTGATGGTAAACGTTTGTTTGTTTGTTTGTTTGTTTGATGGTGTTTAACGCCACTTTCAACAATATTTCAGTTATATCGTGGCGTTCAGTTTTATTGATGGAGGAAACCGAAGGACCCGGAGAAAACCATCGACCTGTCGCAAGTCACTGACAAACTTTATCACATAATGTTGTACACCTCGCCCTGATTGAGATGTGATAGGCACTGATTGCATAGGTAATTGTAACTCCAACTACCATACAATCACGGCCACGACGGGCAAATGAAATGCAATGATTAAAAATATATTAAGTATTCATCCCTTTAGAAAAATGTTACAATTGTTTTTTAAATTTATGATCGTTATTATATGTAATTAAATTATACATCGTTAAATAATTCATTTTTCAAAACATTTGTGTATGTTGAAAAACGGAAAGGGAGTTTTTTTTTAAATAATGTGCTGATTTGTTTTCCCCCCTATACAAATGAGTTTGTAAACAAGAAGGAACCCTAAGTAAGCTTCTCTAGACTGTTTAGGTTATCGTAAAGCAAGAGTTTGTTTAATAAACTACATGTATATGCATTAAACACAATTTCTTAATACATTAAAAGGTAAAGAAAGAGTTACAATTTACATTTAGGTCAATACTAATATATTGTTTTCATCAAAATTTTAATTAAGATTAAGATTTGCTTTTTAAACTTGCAGATAAAAAATCCAACGTATGTCTTGGTGTGTCTTGGCAGTGTTTGTGAGACATTACTTATAGGAGGCACGGCAAGTTTCGGTGCAAAAATTATACAAGAATTCTTCAACGTAGACCTGGCTACAGCAGGAACCATCATGGGTATATTTATCCTTATTCAAGCAATTTATTTTGCTTGCTCCCAAATACTTATATTATTTGGCGTTCAAATCTTTTGACTTCGAACGTACTTGATCAAGGTTATTCCAGAAACTAAATTAGATACATGCATTTTTATTTGCAAAATAAATTACATTCGCTACATAGAAAAGTATCCTTCATATTAACATATTTGGTTTTCCAATCTGTAGACATCAAGCATACCTGATGACGGTTATTCCAGGAACGCATCGTGCTCACTAAATTAGATATCTACCTTTTAATCAATAAATAATTATCTATATATGCGATACATGTGTATGTAGAGTAAATACAAGTCTTGTTTCAATGGGTGTCAAATAGAATCAACTTGCATAGTAATACAATCAGAATCGTGACATATATATTATTTGGAAACCAATTGATCGATTAAATATATTTGCAGTTAATATACAAGTATAAAATGGTGTTACAGTAAACTCTAAATAAGATCGAATTATATACTCATTAAGTTTAATAAAAACACAGATATCAAACTTAGTCCGCAAGACGCTTTTCTAAAATAACATTCCTTAAGATGCTTACACATGCCGACCTCCATTTGTTATCAATAACATTCCTTAAGATGCTTACACATGCCGACCTCCATTTGTTATCAATAACATTCCTTAAGATGCTTACACATGTCAACCTCCATTTGTTATCAATAACATTCCTTAAGATGCTTACACATGCCGACCTCCATTTGTTATCAATAACATTCCTTAAGATGCTTACACATGCCGACCTCCATTTGTTATCAATAACATTCCTTAAGATGCTTACACATGCCGACCTCCATTTGTTATCAATAACATTCCTTAAGATGCTTACACATGCCGACCTCCATTTGTTATCAATAACATTCCTTAAGATGCTTACACATGTCGACCTCCATTTGTTATCAATAACATTCCTTAAGATGCTTACACATGCCGACCTCCATTTGTTATCAATAACATTCATTAAGATGCTTACACATGCCGACCTCCATTTGTTATCAATAACATTCCTTAAGATGCTTACACATGCCGACCTCCATTTGTTATCAATAACATTCCTTAAGATGCTTACACATGCCGACCTCCATTTGTTATCAATAACATTCCTTAAGATGCTTACACATGTCGACCTCCATTTGTTATCAATAACATTCCTTAAGATGCTTACACATGCCGACCTCCATTTGTTATCAATAACATTCCTTAAGATGCTTACACATGCCGACCTCCATTTGTTATCAATAACATTCCTTAAGATGCTTACACATGCCGACCTCCATTTGTTATCAATAACATTCCTTAAGATGCTTACACATGCCGACCTCCATTTGTTATCAATAACATTCCTTAAGATGCTTACACATGTCGACCTCCATTTGTTATCAATAACATTCCTTAAGATGCTTACACATGCCGACCTCCATTTGTTATCAATAACATTCCTTAAGATGCTTACACATGCCGACCTCCATTTGTTATCAATAACATTCCTTAAGATGCTTACACATGCCGACCTCCATTTGTTATCAATAACATTCCTTAAGATGCTTACACATGCCGACCTCCATTTGTTATCAATAACATTCCTTAAGATGCTTACACATGCCGACCTCCATTTGTTATCAATAACATTCCTTAAGATGTTTACACATGCCGACCTCCATTTGTTATCAATAACATTCCTTAAGATGCTTACACATGTCGACCTCCATTTGTTATCAATAACATTCCTTAAGATGCTTACACATGCCGACCTCCATTTGTTTTCAATAACATTCCTTAAGATGCTTACACATGCCGACCTCCATTTGTTATCAATAACATTCCTTAAGATGCTTACACATGCCGACCTCCATTTGTTATCAATAGCATTCCATAAGATGCTTACACATGCCGACCTCCATTTGCTATCAATAACATTCCTTAAGATGCTTACACATGCCGACCTCCATTTGTTATCAATAACATTCATTAAGATGCTTACACATGCCGACCTCCATTTGTTATCAATAACATTCCTTAAGATGCTTACACATGCCGACCTCCATTTGTTATCAATAACATTCCTTAAGATGCTTACACATGCCGACCTCCATTTGTTATCAATAACATTCCTTAAGATGCTTACACATGTCGACCTCCATTTGTTATCAATAACATTCCTTAAGATGCTTACACATGCCGACCTCCATTTGTTATCAATAACATTCCTTAAGATGCTTACACATGCCGACCTCCATTTGTTATCAATAACATTCCTTAAGATGCTTACACATGCCGACCTCCATTTGTTATCAATAACATTCCTTAAGATGCTTACACATGCCGACCTCCATTTGTTATCAATAACATTCCTTAAGATGCTTACACATGCCGACCTGCATTTGTTATCAATAACATTCCTTAAGATGCTTACACATGTCGACCTCCATTTGTTATCAATAACATTCCTTAAGATGCTTACACATGCCGACCTCCATTTGTTATCAATAACATTCCTTAAGATGCTTACACATGCCGACCTCCATTTGTTATCAATAACATTCCTTAAGATGCTTACACATGCCGACCTCCATTTGTTATCAATAACATTCCTTAAGATGCTTACACATGCCGACCTCCATTTGTTATCAATAACATTCCTTAAGATGCTTACACATGCCGACCTCCATTTGTTATCAATAACATTCCTTAAGATGTTTACACATGCCGACCTCCATTTGTTATCAATAACATTCCTTAAGATGCTTACACATGTCGACCTCCATTTGTTATCAATAACATTCCTTAAGATGCTTACACATGCCGACCTCCATTTGTTTTCAATAACATTCCTTAAGATGCTTACACATGCCGACCTCCATTTGTTATCAATAACATTCCTTAAGATGCTTACACATGCCGACCTCCATTTGTTATCAATAACATTCCATAAGATGCTTACACATGCCGACCTCCATTTGTTATCAATAACATTCCTTAAGATGCTTACACATGCCGACCTCCATTTGTTATCAATAACATTCCTTAAGATGCTTACACATGCCGACATCCATTTGTTATCAATAACATTCCTTAAGATGCTTACACATGCCGACCTCCATTTGTTATCAATAACATTCCTTAAGATGCTTACAAATGCCGACCTCCATTTGTTATCAATAACATTCCTTAAGATGCTTACACATGTCGACCTCCATTTGTTATCAATAACATTCCTTAAGATGCTTACACATGCCGACCTCCATTTGTTATCAATAACATTCCTTAAGATGCTTACACATGCCGACCTCCATTTGTTATCAATAACATTCCTTAAGATGCTTACACATGCCGACCTCCATTTGTTATCAATAACATTCCTTAAGATGCTTACACATGCCGACCTCCATTTGTTATCAATAACATTCCTTAAGATGCTTACACATGCCGACCTCCATTTGTTATCAATAACATTCCTTAAGATGCTTACACATGCCGACCTCCATTTGTTATCAATAACATTCCTTAAGATGCTTACACATGCCGACCTCCATTTGTTATCAATAACATTCCTTAAGATGCTTACACATGCCGACCTCCATTTGTTATCAATAACATTCCTTAAGATGCTTACACATGCCGACCTCCATTTGTTATCAATAACATTCCTTAAGATGCTTACACATGCCGACCTCCATTTGTTATCAATAACATTCCTTAAGATGCTTACACATGCCGACCTCCATTTGTTATCAATAACATTCCTTAAGATGCTTACACAAGCCGACCTCCATTTGTTATCAATAACATTCCTTAAGATGCTTACACATGCCGACCTCCATTTGTTATCAATAACATCCCTTAAGATGCTTACACATGCCGACCTCCATTTGTTATCAATAACATCCCTTAAGATGCTTACACATGCCGACCTCCATTTGTTATCAATAACATTCCTTAAGATGCTTACACATGCCGACCTCCATTTGTTATCAATAACATTCCTTAAGATGCTTACACATGCCGACCTCCATTTGTTATCAATAACATTCCTTAAGATGCTTACACATGCCGACCTCCATTTGTTATCAATAACATTCCTTAAGATGCTTACACATGCCGACCTCCATTTGTTATCAATAACATTCCTTAAGATGCTTACACATGCCGACCTCCATTTGTTATCAATAACATTCCTTAAGATGCTTACACATGCCGACCTCCATTTGTTATCAATAACATCCCTTAAGATGCTTACACATGCCGACCTCCATTTGTTATCAATAACATCCCTTAAGATGCTTACACATGCCGACCTCCATTTGTTATCAATAACATTCCTTAAGATGCTTACACATGCCGACCTCCATTTGTTATCAATAACATTCCTTAAGATGCTTACACATGCCGACCTCCATTTGTTATCAATAACATTCCTTAAGATGCTTACACATGCCGACCTCCATTTGTTATCAATAACATTCCTTAAGATGCTTACACATGCCGACCTCCATTTGTTATCAATAACATCCCTTAAGATGCTTACACATGCCGACCTCCATTTGTTATCAATAACATTCCTTAAGATGCTTACACATGCCGACCTCCATTTGTTATCAATAACATTCCTTAAGATGCTTACACATGCCGACCTCCATTTGTTATCAATAACATTCCTTAAGAAGCTTACACATGCCGACCTCCATTTGTTATCAATAACATTCCTTAAGATGCTTACACATGCCGACCTCCATTTGTTATCAATAACATTCCTTAAGATGCTTACACATGCCGACCTCCATTTGTTATCAATAACATTCCTTAAGATGCTTACACATGCCGACCTCCATTTGTTATCAATAACATTCCTTAAGATGCTTACACATGCCGACCTCCATTTGTTATCAATAACAATCCTTAAGATGCTTACACATGCCGACCTCCATTTGTTATCAATAACAATCCTTAAGATGCTTACACATGCCGACCTCCATTTGTTATCAATAACATTCCTTAAGATGCTTACACATGCCGACCTCCATTTGTTATCAATAACATTCCTTAAGATGCTTACACATGCCGACCTCCATTTGTTATCAATAACATTCCTTAAGATGCTTACACATGCCGACCTCCATTTGTTATCAATAACATTCCTTAAGATGCTTACACATGCCGACCTCCATTTGTTATCAATAACATTCCTTAAGATGCTTACACATGCCGACCTCCATTTGTTATCAATAACATTCCTTAAGATGCTTACACATGCCGACCTCCATTTGTTATCAATAACATTCCTTAAGATGCTTACACATGCCGACATCCATTTGTTATCAATACCATTCCTTAAGATGCTTACACATGCCGACCTCCATTTGTTATCAATAACATTCCTTAAGATGCTTACACATGCCGACCTCCATTTGTTATCAATAACAATCCTTAAGATGCTTACACATGCCGACCTCCATTTGTTATCAATAACAATCCTTAAGATGCTTACACATGCCGACCTCCATTTGTTATCAATAACATTCCTTAAGATGCTTACACATGCCGACCTCCATTTGTTATCAATAACATTCCTTAAGATGCTTACACATGCCGACCTCCATTTGTTATCAATAACATTCCTTAAGATGCTTACACATGCCGACCTCCATTTGTTATCAATAACATTCCTTAAGATGCTTACACATGCCGACATCCATTTGTTATCAATACCATTCCTTAAGATGCTTACACATGCCGACCTCCATTTGTTATCAATAACATTCCTTAAGATGCTTACACATGCCGACCTCCATTTGTTATCAATAACAATCCTTAAGATGCTTACACATGCCGACCTCCATTTGTTATCAATAACAATCCTTAAGATGCTTACACATGCCGACCTCCATTTGTTATCAATAACATTCCTTAAGATGCTTACACATGCCGACCTCCATTTGTTATCAATAACATCCCTTAAGATGCTTACACATGCCGATCTCCATTTGTTATCAATAACAATCCTTAAGATGCTTACACATGCCGACCTCCATTTGTTATCAATAACATTCCTTAAGATGCTTACACATGCCGACCTCCATTTGTTATCAATAACATTCCTTAAGATGCTTACACATGCCGACCTCCATTTGTTATCAATAACAATCCTTAAGATGCTTACACATGCCGACCTCCATTTGTTATCTATTCTTACTTCAAAAGCATACACCTACAACGTATGAAACAACATTACAATGGTGTGTTCGAATGAAGTCGGGTATCGGATGCCTATCAAACATGGATTTTTCTATATCCTGAATGAAAATGGAAATATCTTCTATACTTCTTCCAAACAAATGACAGCATCGTTGAAGATTATGTACCAATCAATCAATTTAGACAAATCAGATGGTATGAAAGTACCCAAATGATATGAATTAGTTTAATAGTATTTTATTGTACATAAACAATAGGATTGGACAGCAAGTTATACCAACTTATATGAAGTCCTCTCCTTACAAATTATACACATGAATTAATGACAGCAAAACAAAACACAGACAATAGACATTTAAAATTTTGACACTAGAAGAAAGTAAGTACAAGTGAAAAAGTGAAAAAGTGAAAAATTGCTGACATTAGCCCTAAAATCTTTTTGATTGATTTATAAAAGTTCGAACTTTTCCAAATATTTTGGAGTTGACGTCATAACTATACTTGTCGTTCCCAAAGAGCAAAGTTTCAATATTGATATTGATATCGTCGCAATTACTCAGAAGTGTTCTTCTTTCGTTCAGGTATAAAGGACATTCTAGAAAATAATGTATAGCATCTTCAAAAGAAGCACCGCAATTACATTTAAAATTATTTATTATACAGTATGTATTTTTGACAGATCGGCATTGAGTGAGCTGCATTGGTGTCTAAGTCTAGTATGTAATATACTTAGTTTCCGTGGGCCTTCATTATAATACTTTGGGGTTTTATAAATATCAGCTTTCACTCTGTTTTTAAACGAAGATAATGTAGGAGAATTTCTTATTAATATGTCTAGATTATTCCAAAGCGAAACGGTAGATGGAATAAATGAGCTTACTGATGTTCTCAGTCTGCATCTGGGTGGAACATAATTCTGATTATTTCTAAGATTATAACTATTTATATCTGATGTAATTGGAGGTAAACAGTTAAATAAATAAGGAGGGCATAATTTATTATGAATTTTATAAAAAGTAGTTAATTTACGAGTTTCCCGCCGATTGGCTAAAGTTTCCCATCCAGTCTCAAAATACAATGAATCCTTACTAGCAAATTTTGTCAGACCTGTTACAATTCTTGCCGCTTCTAATTGTATTTTTTCTAATTTTTCAATGTCCCGTTCATAACACCCATCCCACACTTCACATGCATATTCTAGTACTGGTCTGATAAATGTAAGATAGATATTTGACAATGCTTGTTTAGATAAAATAAATTTTAATTTACGAAGAACATTTACTTGTTTTAATGCTGATCTAGCTATGTTTTCAGTATGTACAGTCCAGTTTCCATCAGATACAAATGTTACACCCAGATGTTTATGATTATCAACAAGTTCAACTGATTCGTCATTAAAACGTATGTTTAATTCAGGAATATTAGTATTATTTGATATTATAAGGGCTTTAGTTTTTTTAGGGTTAAAGTATACAAGCCATGTTTTTGCCCATTGATCCAATATTTGTAAATCATTATTTATCTCAATTTGCATCAAGTCAAAGTTTTTCCCAGAGTATGACAATGAGGTGTCGTCAGCAAACAGTCTCGCCAAATTGCCCAAGTTATCTGTAATGTCATTAATATATAATAAAAATAATAAAGGGCCAAGTACAGATCCTTGGGGTACACCTGCTCTGACAAGACCGGAATCTGATAGTTCATTATTAACAAACACAAATTGCCTTCTACCACTTAAATAATTTTTAAACCAGATCAAAAGGTCGCCCGATATCCCATACGATTTTAATTTCTTAATAAGCCCCTCATGCCAAACTCTGTCAAAAGCTTTTGAAATGTCACAAAATATTAAAATAATTGACAATCGTTCATCTAAATTTTGACATACTCTATGATACATTTCTAATAATTGGTATACAGTAGAATGACCACGAATGAATCCTGATTGGTAGGCATACAGAAGAGAATGTTCAAAAATAAAATTATATGTATACTTATATACAGCACGTTCCATCACTTTCCCTATACAACTTAATAAAGATATGGGTCTATAATTTGAAGGACTGCTTTTGTCGTCTTTTTTGAAAGCTGGCATAACTCGCGCAATTTTCCATGTTGACGGAAATATGCCTTTCTGCAACGAAAAGTTAAAAATAATAGCTAAAGGTATACAAATGGTTTCAGAAGTACTCCTTAACATTTGATGGGTGATGCCGTCATCACCACAAGCTTTACCTATTTTCAATGTTTGTAAAATATCTTTAATATCATGTTCAGTAATATATATATTAGATAATAATGCATCAGTTCTTGATGGTATATCTGGGGGAACATGATTAGTATCATCAACAAATGAAATAGAACAAAAATATTTGTTCAACAGATTTGCCTTAATCTTGTCATCATATATCAATTCATTTGAATCATTATCATATAAGGGCGGAATAGAATAATTTTGGGACGTTCCTTTCATTAATTTCCGAATCAGTGACCAATAAGATTTCGAATCATTTCTTTGGAGTGAGTCTACCAATTCATTTGCACTTAAAAGGAACTGTTCACGGGCATGCTTGATCATATTATTTACCTTATTACGATGGGATTTGTACTTATGTATAGCGGTCGATGACTTTTTTGTTCTTGCAATTTTTTTCAATCGGTTTCGGGTACGGATTTCCCTTTTGATATGGGAATTAAACCATGGCTTATCAGAAGGTCTTACTTGAATCATTTTTGAGGGGATATTTCTCGATATTATCTCAAGGTATTTCTGTGTAAAGCTTGATGACATGATATCAATATCAGTGCATTCTTTGAGATACGATTCCCATTGAAATTCTGATATTTCATTATTAAGTTTTAAGAGGTCTACATGTTTGTATTGCCAAACTTTACGCATATATGTTTTTTTGATTGAGTACGGGATTTTGATATTAATCATTGTTGCATTGTGGTCACTTATACTTCTATCAACCCCTATTACTTCAGAATCAACAACTATATCTATATTTGAAACAATAACTGGATCCAGTAGTGCACCCATCCTTGTTGGCTCATTTATAACATTAGTTAAATCATACAGTGTCATGATTTCGTTCAACTTATGATTAGTTTGAGTAAGTAAATCAACATTAAGATCGCCAGTAATAATTATGTTTTCAGTAAAATTTAATGCTTGTTCAAGGGAGTAATCAAAATTATCCCAAAATGATTCTGTAGTTCCTGGTGGTCGATAAGCAACACACACAAGTAGTTTAAAATATGGAATAAGTACTTCAATCCACAGCATTTCAACCCCATCACAATTTAAATCGTGCCCTTCTTTCACACAAATACCTTGAGAAGTATACACGAGAACGCCACCCCCAAAACTGTTTCTATCTTTTCTAAATATTTTATCGGAAAAACCATCAATACCAATGTCAGTATCCAATATATTTCCGTCCAAATGGCTCTCTGTTACACAAATTATAGACGACTCAGAAGCTATGTCTTCTAAATATGACAATTTATTTCGCACACTACGTGCATTTAAATGAAACACAGAAAATTCGTATTCTTCAGGTCCCGGATTTTGATGGATATCATTATCAAGAATCAATAATAGTAAAAGTATTAGAGTAAATTGGATATTTGTCGAAAAGGGAAAGTGACAGGTTTGTGCAAACATGCAGATCAAATTCTGTAAATAAAGCATTACCTTCATAAAGTTCAAAATACCAAAACCAAAGAAGACCCTCATTTTTTTAACTAAGGAGGAATAAGCTCTAATATAAAACATACCTATCGACAGTCTATACATACCGATATCATTACCCATTGTCTATATGTATTTTATACTTTGAAGGATTCTGTCGATAGGATTTAAATAAGGATATGTCAGCAATATTAAAAGAATAATGAGAAGTAAATACAAGAATATGAACAATATGTACAATTTCAGTTTCATTTGTGAAAAACATGATTAAGATAGAGAAAATGAATGTTAGGTTCAAAAACATTCAGGAAAAGTGTTTTAGTTTTGTACGAAAGTCAGAAAGATAAATTTTAGTCTCTGAAGATATAAATTTCTTAACATTTGATATTATATTTATAAAAAAGACAAAAAAAACAAAAACAAAAACAAATTTTCTATAAAATAAAATAATATATATATATATATATAGTAAAGTAGAATAGTACTATTTTTTCCCACAGAATGCATTAAGTTAAGCAAAATGGAAACAAAAAGAAGGAGAATATAAACTTACCGAAATGTTAATAACAGTTTAATGTCTACAGTTTACATATAACAAAAGGACAACAATAATATACAACCTAATGAAGATCAAAAACAAAGAAGGAAATTAAGTCAATATACACAGGAAAACAAATTACTTACAAGTCAATATTCAAGGGGAGAAAAATCAGAAAAAAATACAGACAAAAATATATATAAAAAAAAAAGAGTAATGAAATAAATAAATAATAAACAAGCATTAAATCCACATTACAGTAAACATATTGTATTCTAGTTACCATTGCATAATAAATTCGGCAATCTATAAGGAGCTTTGACCAAAAAGTAGGAAATGTAGAAGTCATACACGCCTATTAGTAGTGGTAAGGTTATTTTAAATTTTTTTCATGTTCAAACACACCTTTCCTTTAATGTATTCATGGATTATATCAAGATCATATCAATTAATGATTTCTAATGCAATATGCTGAGCTACTACAACATTATATATTATTTACAAGAAATTAATTATTGTAAAAAAAAAAAATAAAAAAAATATTGAGTAATATAGAACAGCAAATGACAAATCAAACACACCTTTTATCAGAACGTATACATCATTGAACACGTGGCAGTATGTTTACAAATAAAGCGCCGGATCACTTACATAACACGGACGTGTATGCATGTGGTAGAAGTTAAATATTATATGTATACATGTATATATGGACTAGCGTTTTTGCGTACTTTCGGGAATATGCATTCGTGAATAATAAGGATATTGGGGGGAAAAATGTGTTTCTGGATAATTAACAAGTGGCAGAGATGTGGTAAGTAATTTACTATAAAATAAAGTTGAATGTATCTGTGAAAAAAACCCATTTAAATTGGTAGCAGTTTATATATAAAACAATCAACAAGCAAACAAAGTGAAGAAATACCCATTAAGCAATGATAAAAAAAGCAATAATGAATAGACAAGTAATGATCAATTATTACTAAACATTGAGAACAGAAAGTTATATGGCATTGTATGAACGCCTTCCGGTAGTAAAAGGATTGATTAAATGCTTATACCAGTTCGATTTTACACTATGTTTGAACACGTGGTAATTTATTTACAAATAGGACTAAGAATAGTGATAATTTGAAAGGGTATAATTTTGAATAGGGGTTCAAGTTTCCCGAAGATATACACTTCCAAAATTACAGATATATTTGAACAATTGGGTTATTTGATATAATAGTATTTATCGCCACACTGTCATGAAATGTTTCGGTAGAAGATGCTCATACCGTTTCGAGTACACCCTATATTTAAACACGTGATAGTTTGTTTACAAACACAATGAAAGATAATTCATCAAATACACACATATATATATTCAATTTAATTTGGAAGTGTAAAATTATTGATAATAGTACCTAGTCAAAATAAATATATATTTGATAATCTGGTTACTGGCATAATTTAGTTTATAGTATAATATATTTTAAATATTTTTCATTCCTATACAATTTAAGGTAAAAAAAATATATTAACAGTGCAGCTAAACTACATGGGGATTTTTTTACAACTCTTTAAGAAAAAGAATACTGTATGTAATTTCAAGTACAAAAATGCGCAAGAATATATTATAGTTGAATGTTTGTTATATTTTTTTACAAACGTTCGTCAAATTACTGGATGAGATCATTAATATCTTGGATACATCTGATGAATGTCTTCCTGGAATCGTCTGTCTTTTTTGCAAATATACGGCCATCAAATGTCCAGAAGGAGTTTAGTTTTTTTGCTTTTTTTTGTGCGTTTAGTTCTTTGATGATGGATTGTCGAAACTTTGTGAGATCTTCGGTAATAAAGATGTTGTCCTTGTTGTTTTTGAGATTTTTCTTCTTCATAAAGATAGAGTTTTTTACCTTCCAATTACGAAAACGGCATATCAACTGACCTTTACCGTTGTTTATAGGCCCAATAATGTGAATACTTGCACATCGTCACATGTTGTAAATAACAAATGCCAATGGACAGAACGATTAACAAATGTTTTTTTAAAATAAATTTGGTGTTACACGTAGCACTGTCATTGTATTAGGAAATTACCATTGAATATGTTATACATAGCGCATTATTTCTTACCACAGGAGCTATTACTATTCCTGGCTCTGGTGGTGGGATGATATTTGGAGGGTATATGGTGAAGAAATTTAACCTTAGAGTCCGTGGTATTATATTTTTCTGTTGTGCTTGTATTGGAATAGCTGCTTTGTTTGGACCGTCGTTTTTAGCCAGTTGTCCTAGTCAACCTGTTGCTGGAGTATCAACATCTTATAATATGTAAGTGTTTGTCAGGTCTTCTTGTTGATTGTAGCACTGAATGCATATATCGGTTGTTTTGTCGCTTAAGGAAATATCTGTTCAGTACATACATACTCGTGTGCAAACAATCAGAAGCCGAATAGAGAAAACATCACAAGTGAAATGAATATCCAAAGACAACCTCATATGCGAAACTTCCCCGAATACAAACAAACAAACAAACAAACCGAAAACTCGGACAATACGATATGAAATTTTTAACAAAAAGGGTAGTTTGACTAGGTGTTCCACAAAGACAAGCTTCTTCTCTTACCAAATGCTGTCGAATAAAAAATAATTATGAATACTTCTGAATAATAATGCAAATGGGATGAATGATGTCATAAGTTACGTCATTCCCACATCTTATAAAAAAATAAATCGCACTAAATAAGTTTGCATCATTGAAAAATTGTAATACCGAATAAATGAATGAATATAAAGCATATTATTTGTATATATGTGTAAATATTAAAAGTTTCTGGTGAAATCAGTGTATCTTGGGATTATCGTTCTTAGTACATAGTTGTGAAAGGCAAAGTCATAAAAATTGTTTCCGCAAATGCATTTTTCAGCTTTATTTTAATGTTAAAGTATACATTGTAATTTCACAAGTACAACTGCTCTCGTTCCATTATTCCCTTTTTCAGTATTTTAATGTAGAAACTTCTTGACATAAATATTAGTGCACTTCACATTTGAATTCCCAAGTGTTGCACAACTCCAAAATAATATCAAGCATATACATATACTAAATAAACGTTAGAGAAACCCGAAGGGGTAGTCACGAATGGAGAATTCAGAGACACGGGCAACTATGGGCATAAGCCACAGAACAAAAACAAACAAAACCAAAAACACAACACAGAAAGCTAATAAGATGAGCAACACAGACCCAAAGGGAAAGCAGTTCCTGTTACTTACAAAACTCCCACACCGTGGTGCACATCGTGGTAAATGTCTGTCGGTGAAGAAAACCTCTACGTTAAAGGTAAAAGATCCATTGTCATTTGAGAAATAGATATTTCGTAACGGTCAACCAGTTCATGATGATGATCGTAGAATGTTTGTAGTGATGACTTCGACCTAGGAGCAAAGTAACATCGTTTGAGTAGCATCAGCATCAGCAGCTGAGCTCTTTACAGAAAATCAGTGTTTGGGTACAAATGCTAAATAGCGTTTTAGTTGTGAAATATAAACTAGATATTATCCTTGTTTTTATCCTACATCATTTTGATCATTCAGGGAATCCAACATGGAGCTTGTTTCGACATGTAACGTTGACTGTGGCTGCACCACTGCTGGTTTCGAACCTATCTGTGATAATAATTATACGGTTTATTTCTCTCCCTGTCACGCTGGGTGTACTGTATCAGAACTTTCAAATGGAACAAAGGTAAGTTTTTTAACTACAAGTTTCACATGCGATCTCAAAGTTATCACAACATGATCACCTTGAACTTCTTCCTATAAAGTTTTCGAACATTCCCATACATTCTATCCAGGTTAATTATAATTCATTTTTTCTTTGTAATATATAACAACTAGAAACATTGCGACAAAATGAATTTTTGAGATTTAAAAAGTAAATGAGTATCTAGTGTTGATTTAAATACGCCAGAAGATATATAACTCTTTTGTGCCAATCGACTGACTTACCAAACATTATATTCCACTTATCTTCATGCACATAGCGAAATTTAGAATAATAGTTATCAATGCGTACATAGACACCAATCGCGGGTCTTTCAATTAAACATTGAAGAGCAATGAAAGATACGAAACAATCATATCCATTTATATACATTTATGTATATAAATGGATATAATTAATTGAAGTTTTTAAATATCAACTTTTACTAAAAGTGGTTCAATAGTAAAATTGGACGATATTTAACGTTATTTAATATTCTTTTCCTGCTCCTATGACGTAAAATATTTGCATTACCCTCATATGTGGACATATATGTAGAACTAAACATACCACTGAAACCTACATTTTTTAGGAACTTTGAATTTCAGGATTTACAACTGCTTCGCATATCTAGTATGATCATGTAATTACTGCTGATGTCCACTTTTAATCATATTTGTTAAATCATATTATTGTCATTAGCATCATACGAGATCCAGAGACCCAATAGGTATAGCGCGATTCATAGTATTGAGACGGCTATGAACATACCTGTCTCTATGTAAGATTCAGTGCAGAAACATTAAATAACAACTGCTTTTGTTGTTAAGTAATTTTATTTAGACACCAACATTGTTGTTTGTTTTGGTACTACAAAGATATGCCTTCTTTAAGGGAAAATATATATGGATTCTGTTTAACAAGAAACATACTTTTTTTCTTTTTTTTCCAGACATACTCAGATTGTGCTTGTATAAGCCCCGTTACAAACTCAATTGACATACAAGCAGTAGCGGGTACCTGTTCCCACAAATGTGACTTATTCTATGTATTTTGTGTCCTGCTGTTCTTCATCATGTGGTTTACATTTTCAACAATGTCTCCAATAGTAACCGTCGTATTCAGGTGAGATATATCATATAACCATGTAATTAACATTTGGATATAAAACTGAAAGGAACGGAAACGACTATACAGTAAACATTTTGTATTTGACAAATGTGTCAGACTCCCTGACATTTTGATTACATTTGTACGTCTGAAAGACACAGTAAGTGTCATATAAAGTCCATCACCTATACAATTGACAAGTACAACAGAATCTCCATTATATCATATACATAGTACTTCTAGTAAACAGATAGTAATTATCTAATATTTCTTATGCGTATTCCAATACTATTGCGATACCTGATTTTTATATCAATAGATATATTCTGATTAAAAAAAACTTTAATTCTGATATTAGAAAATATTTTTTGATATTAGAAATTATATTTTTTGATATCAGAAAATCAATTGTCAAAAATATATTTTTTTAGAAATAGTTGCTCCAAATACATATCCAGAGTAAATGTCTCATATTCCCGCCATTTTCAAATATTTATAATGGCGGATAACACAGTGCAAGATGATATTTATTTACTGATTTATAGATCACGTTGTTTTTACCACTATGTGTCTCAATATTTACAAAACAACATTTAAAATCTATTTTAAAAACAATATTACAACATTTCAGATGTGTTCCACAAGATCAAAGATCTTTTGCTATTGGTTTACAGTTGTTAATAGTACGACTATTAGGTAAGTTATCAAAAACAGTCCTGATTCCACTGAATATGTATACATACTAGTATACTATAAACTAAGAGAGAGCTGTACAAAACGTCACAAACCAGATAGACAAAACAACACAATTAGAACATATACAAATATACAATTCATCTGTAATTAGAATGAAAATGTCATGGAAACGTCATTCAAAAATTTTGTCATGTGTATTTGTGAAAACGTGAAAAATTATGAAATCGTAATTGAATATGCTACATTTTGCACGAAATTTTGCACGTAAATATATTTAGAAAAAACATCACACATGTCATTGACATGAATAAACTCGATTCACATTGTACTTACACAGGAATTATTTTAGGCATCGTATGCAATTCCTGTTATGAAAAAAGTTGTGGCAATCAGTAACTACGCACCAGTAACCAAAACTAGCTACTGATTGTATGCAAATGAACGGTTTCCTAGAATGCTTACCTGGACTACACAATACTCTTCGGTTGCATCTCCTATGCAAATATACAGGTTATCAACGATTTAGAGTTGGCGTTAAACAACAATCACCCTATCACTCACTCAACGATTTAATACATGGTTTCTAAATTGGAGAAAAAGAAATCATTTGCTCGGAGCTGTTAGGAATGCTACTAATCCATATGTAGGTGTTGTTCAGTCGAATTACTTGTATTTATTAAAGCGAACGAATCGATGGACACGTGCTCTTATATATTTTGTATTAGATTTGTTGTCACACTGCTATAAATTGATATTCCCTTATTTTTAGGAACTACGCCAGGACCGATTTTCTTAGGGGTTATTATTGATAGTTCTTGTGATGTTTGGCAGGACACCTGCGGTGAAAAGGGGTCATGCTGGATATACCGGAAGTTTGAGTTAGGAACTCGTATTATGGTTTGGTGGATTGCTTTGAAAGTTCTAGGATTAATATTCTTATTATTGGCAGCAAAATTCTATAAACCCCCAAAAGACCAAAAGGAAACAAATATACCACCACCGAATGTCATAAATGATAACGAAAATCTTAAAAATACAAAGGAACTTACGAAGCTTTGATATTTAAGGTTATACGAAACATGTTGAATTCATTACATTGATATTTTTTGTAATACTGTCAGATGAATATTCATGCAACACGTGTCTGTTGTAGAGTTGAGTATTAATATAGACAAGACATTTTACAGTTAATATACAGACCTATCTAATAATGTGTAGATATTGATGACAATACTCTTTTTTGAAGTACATGTAGTCATTAAGACGACCTGACCTTTTTAGTAGATGGTAGCTTAGACATATAATATAAGTACATGTGTATTAATATAAAGGCAATACACATCTACAGTGCACAATATATGATAGTAATTGTCTGATAATTTCACTTTAAACAGCCACTTGTTTTATTTGAGCCATTATGTAATAGCCACACAAAGGAATCTATTTGTCATATTTTTAGCCATAATGTAGGAAATCGGGGTGTAGAAACGGGATCACATTTCTCGGCTGTGGTGTACTCCTCGACCTAAAGTAGTATTCGGTGGTTATGCGAGACTAAATCGAGCACAGAACTAGCCCTTATGACCGGATGTAAACGAGTGTCTTGCGTTTGAAGATATCATGTTCCTCACGAACGTCAACATGTCGCAGATGTTAATAATCATTGGTTGTTAGCAGTGGTCCTTGATTAGCGTTGCAAAGCACAGTTTTCAGAGTATATTCGTTTTATCCTCATTCATGTGGCAACTGAAATGTTCGCCCATAGACTTATCCCAGTGCCACCTTTTTTTACATACATGGTTTATTGTTTGTAAGCTTGTTTCCATGATGAATTTAACTGATATACTACTCACATGACTTTATTTAATAAATGAACAATTCTAACATAACGTCCTCCTTTCGCTTTGTAAACAAACGAGCGATTTATCGATTTGGTGTAATCTCATTAGCACATGTGCATGTGACTGACTTTCCCGTCGTAAATGTATATGTTGATGAATATTATCGTCTGCTCGAATTTGGCAGTATAAATTGTGTGTGACATTGTCCGCAAACGTAAATATAAATTACCGTCTTCCAATCAACGTATACTACCACTACCATATGTGTACTCTTAGACATATCAGAATCGAAATAATTCATCATAGTGGAAGCCAGAATGTGTTTTGAGTTTCAACATGGGCTGGCAAGTTTTATCCCTCTTCTCTGGCTCGGGATAAAATATTAATATCCGCCAACCCATGTTAAAACTCAAAACACATTCTGGCTTCCATGATTTATTTCTTAAATAAATACATTGCAAAAATTTATATATAAATAAATTTTATTACAGAAAGTTGAATAGTTATGGTCAACAATTCCACAAATATCACATATTATGGTCATAAGCCAATTGATGACTAAATGAATTTTAAAATAACTAACATGCTCTATGTATTAATATGAGACAGGTGCTAGCTGTAGTGCCAGCGAAGCAAAATCCACATTATCTAATATTTAAATCATGTAAATCCTTGGAATGATTGAAATAACACAGTTAAACAACACAAATAGTAGTTTTGGGTTCTTTTCTTCATTATTCTTGATTTTTCTTCTTTGTTCTTTAATTCCACTTACCCAGTTAATTCTTTTGCAAAGGAGATATTTTGGGCCGAGATATATCGGGGACGACTTTTTTTAGTGCCGATCACAGGGGCTTGTTACGATTTTTATTTAATTTTCAATCTACTCTAAAAAACCACAAGGGAGGAATCTCAAATGCCAAATTGCCATACAACACTTTTTCAAAATAGTTTTGTATCGGTGTCTTGACCTGATTCGCCATAATATTGGTACCCATTTGAAGCATAATAAATATATTTTTGATATTCCTATTCCTTTTTGTCATAATCTTTACCTATCTGCAACTTTAAAGCAATTTTTAACACAGAATTTGCAGCACGCTACAACCTCCTCCATCATTATGGCTGTAGTTATAGTGATATCCTTTTCCTGCAAAATTGTAAATACATGTACTGCAGTCATATATATTAATATTGAACGATTTTTGATTATAGAGTACGTTTCATCAATATCAATATTCAAGTGCCTAAATTTCATACTACAAGACTACATTTGTAAGATGGCTACCATAGACATTGTAGAAGCAGAGAGAGGTAGACAAAATATTATCTGCCAGTAGTATAAATATGCTAAGTTGAAGTCATCACTTCGAAAGTTTTACGGTCGTCACCATGACTTGGTTGACCGCTATGGAATATCTGTGTCACAAATGACCACGGATTGGTTCCACTTGTCGTGAGAACTTCCTGGTCCTTTTCCCATTCACGACTTATCACCAGGTTTGTAACTAGATGATCACGAAGGGTGCCATTAGTGGAGCGGGTACTGTTTACCTTTCCGGAGCACCTGAGTTCACCGCCGGTTGTTAGTGGGGTTCGTGTAACTCGATCATTAGTTTTATGTATATGTGCTGTAGATAATTTTGTTTTGTATTTTTTCTTTTAGCCATTGTGTTGTCTGTCCTTCGATTTACGGATTCTGATTACCCCTTTGGTATCTTCAAACTCTTCTTAAGCATAGCGAAACTGCAAATAGCGTTGTTTCATGTGTGTTTGGAGGGAATGAGATACCAAAATCAATACAATGCAAAGTCGATAATAAAGATATGATGTTGTTGTTTACACCAGTGTAAACAAGTAGATCATGTCAGCAAAGAAGTACTACATGTAAAAACAACCATAAAACACAGAGCAACAGCGACTGACGAGACAGCTTAGAATATAAAAAGTACAACAGAGGTCAACATGTCTAAACGGTACAACAGTTCAACTCCCACCGATTCGCCACATCAGACGATGTGTATACATACAAAGAATGATGTAGGCAATCTTTTACAAGTCCAACAAAACCAAATAGTAAACAATGAACAGCTTTAAATTTTTGATGGTGGGTACGTAGACAGTACTAACAGAATATTGATTTACTGCACTGAGACAGAAACTTACAACAGATCACTGGTTTTAAGATGAATCTTCGAGGTAGAACCAGAGTTGCTTTTATTAGATTTTGCTATTTATTCCGTTGTTCATAATAGCTTTCCATGAATCCAGGCCCTGCTTCCCCCCAAATAAACAGGCATGCCTATGTGTATTCAGCTTTCCAAGGGTCTACGTTGATACTAGAAATTACCAACTGTTGGTCATATGTCATGCGCGGTCTAACGTGACGTCACTAAACCTTTCATTAAAAAAAAAGGTCAAAACACAACAAAAAAAATCACAAAGCTGTGTTAAAATTGTGAAATTACCGATAGAAAAATTATTAGTATAAAAAAAAAAGGTTAAAACACAACAAAAAAAATCACAAAGCTGTGTTAAAATTGTGAAATTACCGATGAAAAAAATATTAGTATTTTTTTTCGCTCGACAAGGATTGTCTTGCGAAAAAAAATACTAATAATTCATATTTATCCTGCAATTGTGTAATTTTGAGTACTAATAAAGGGGTCAAATTAACTTCAGTGTTATTTAGTCATGGACTTAGTAAAGCTTTTCCTGTACCTGATGCATGTTTAACTACGGTAAAAACGGTAACAGTATAGATCAGTATATGCGCGGACATCACATAGGACACCATTGAAAACAACTGCCAAATTGTCTAAACAGAGCTGAAACAAGCGTCGTTCTAATAGTTTTGGACTTTTTGGCATTGCAGGATAAGCACAATATACAATCTAACCTGTCTTATGTGACCTTCCAAAGAGCAGTGAAATATGGTCACATAAGACAGGTGGTCACTTAATACAAGTTTAATTGATATGGAATGCACTGTAATAAAAGGGAAATAAAGTTAATGTCACATAATTATATAATAGTTACTTATATATAGGGTATTATCGTGATTTATAGACTGCCCAAGGGACAGTAGTATTGACAGAAACATTGATAATGCCCGAGCCGCAGGCGAGGGCATTATCTGTGTTGAAGTCAATACTACTGTCCCAAGGGCAGTTTATCTATCACGATAATGCCATATACATAAGTAACTATTGTTTTTATTTCATTGAAGGAAATAAGACTTTCTAAATAATTTTGCTCATTTTAGTACAATGTTGGTTTACATTGACAACTGCACAATCTCTAAAACTTCGAGCGGTCATTAACATGATAATGACTGGTGAACTTTTTAAACGCAGATTAATGCATGACACATGACCATCTCTACACCAAAAGTCGAATATAGAACTGATATGAAATAATACAAATGATTGTTTAATAGAGGTGGTCACTAAAGCAGGTTTGACTGTACATACATAGTCAGTCAATATAAAATAATACAAATGATTGTTTACTAGAGGTGGTCACTAAAGCAGGTTTGACTGTGCTTAATAGAGGTGGTCACTAAAGCAGGTTTGACTGTGTTTAATAGAGATGGTCAATAAAGCAGGTTTGACTGTGTTTAATAGAGATGGTCACTAAAGCAGGTTTGACTGCGTTTAATGAGATGGTCACTAAAGCAGATTTGACTGTGTTTAATAGAGGTGGTCACTAAAGCAGGTTTGACTGTGTTCAATAGAGATGGTCAATAAAACAGGTTTGACTGTGTTTAATAGAGATGGTCACTAAAGGAGGTTTGACTACATACATAGTCAGTAAATATATAATTAATTTGCACTCGATGCGAAACAGACCAGAAAAGTTCGCCAAGGGCTAGCCTTTCTACCTGTTTCTATAGCTGGTACAAATAAATTATATATTTTCCGATAATGTACGTATATTGTATATATAGATGTTTAAATAACCGTGGAATACCAAGAGTTAGACGATGATGACAATTACTGATTCAAAACATCATAAAACAAATAGCTGAAAGAATTATACCCCTTTACCCTATTTATACCTTTAAAGAGGATATTTTATTGATAATTAAAGAATAAATAAAAAAATGATATCGTACGTCATTGGACTAACAGTTAGTCATGTGGTTGTTCAATGTTGTCAATAGAAAACTCAATAGATGAACGCTTTTATATGTGATCTAATTATCATTAATTCACATATGAATAAAATGAAAAATAAAAAATACCATACTGTCGGAAAAATACCATACTGTCGGAAAAGTACCATACTATCGAAAAAATTCCAAAATCCAATCGTCAAAACATGAAAAATCGATACTCTAACATATATATATGATTGTTTACTTTCCTGGCTTGGTACAGGAATTTCAATGAAAAAGTGGCGGGGCTAAAGAAGATTTATTGGCCCAACTACCATACGATCACGACCACGACGGTCCCACAATTAGTAATCATACGTGGAGTAAAATGTCAATCCTCTTTCATCATCAGACCGTACTGTTTATTAAAGTGTAATGGTTGCACATATTTTTTATAAAGTTCATATTTTCTCCATTATATAGAGCATTTGAGAGATTTCGGCTTTTCTGCACTTTAATTCTTCTGTGTCATATTACAAGGACGATAAATAATATGTTACTGACCTTGATAATGTCATGTAATACGTCTATTTTATATGTCATGGAACTGGATTACTAATTCAATAATAAATACAATACATATATTAAAACAGAGTAACAACAGATGGCAAGCCATGAAAGAGTCACCGACTTGTTTGCTTAGATTCTTTCATTATAATGTATTCACATACGTGTATTTGAAGGAGTATTTTATGCAGTTGCACATAAATGTTACTTAATGTCTCAAAATTCGCCTCACTGTTTTTTTTTATATTATTTAGTAATTTATCTCTGCTGGTAGACTATTAGTTCCCGACAGTATCATCCGCCCAGTAGTCAGTGTTTTGTCACTGACATGGTTTATTAGATACATTTATTACTAAAATTTAAATAAAGATACCACATATACAGCTAGGTCTTCTTCATACCTTGACCTACACCTTAAGAAAGAAACCTTACCACAAATGAGATGATTTCAATTTTCCCATTGTGAATTTTCCATTTATATGTACAAATGTAGCAACATTCCAACAGTACCTGTATATGGAGTATATTTCTCTCAGTTGATAGTTGATAAGATATTTCAGAGCTTGTGGTTCCTATCGTGATTTCCTTGCTGAAAACAATGAAGCTACTGAACCCAGGGTTCCTATTGGTTATGTTGAAGTCATCAAGTTTTACGGTCATCACCATGACTTGGTTAACCGTTACGGAATATATCTGTCTCAAATGACCACGGATATTCTCCGTTTGTCGTAATCACAATACGGTCCTTTCCTCATTCATGACTTATCATCGGATATGTAAAAAAGAGTAACACGATAGGTGCCACACGTGGAGCAGGAACTGCTTACTCTTCCTGAGCACCTGAGTTCACCCCCGGTTTGTAGTAGGGTTCGTGTTGCTCGATCTTTAGTTTTCTGCTTGTCATTTGTCATTTTCTTTTGACGATTGAGTTGTCTCTCCTTCTATTTACGAATTTTGATTACTCCTTTGGTATCTTCAAACTCTTCTTACTGGAATGGGTATATGGACGGATTGTTTTATTATCATGTCCAGGAACCATAGCATTATCCCAACACGAGGCAATCCTTTGTGTAATCAACTTAAGTGTGAGTTGTATATCTGATTCGTCCCAAACAAACAGCTGATGGTCCTTTCACAGTAGCTGTAAATCCTAGCGAAGAAACCGGGTCTTTTTCTATAACCCAGAGTAATCCTGGGGAGGAGAGAGTAATGATTGTATAAAAACTTTATAAGGAGTACCTTAAATTAGTAATCAGTTTTATAGGCGGAGGACACCAGAGTACCCAGAGAAAACCACCGACCTGTAGCATGTCACTGACAAACATTATCACATAATGTTGTATCGAGTACACCTCACCTGGGTGGGGTTCAAACTCACCACGATAGTGGTAATAGGCACTGATTGCATAGGTAGTTATAAATCCAACTACCATACGATCACGACAACGAGAGTGCCACAATTAGTAATCATATGTGAACAAAGAGTGAACATAAAATGTGGATACATTTTAATGTCACAAAAAATGGTACAAACATATTCATTGGTGAGTAAAACTTGCATATTGTCACAGTGGTTGAAATCAATGCATTTATTATTCGTAGAAAATTCTCATGTTACTGCTAACTGAAACCGATCTGTTCATATTATTATTATGGCTGTAGTCATAGTGATATCCTTTTCCTGCAAAATTGTAAATACATTTACTGCAGTCATATATATTAATATCGAACGATTTTTGATTATAGAGTACGTTTCATCAATATCATCATTCAGGTGCCTAAATTTCACACCACAAGACTATATTTGTAAGATGGCTACCATAGACATTGTAGAAGCAGAGAGAGGTAAACAAAATCTTATCTGCCAGTAGTATAAATATGTTAAGTTTAAGTCATCACTTCGAACGTTTTACGGTCGCCACCATGACTTGGTTGACCGTTATGGAATATCTGTGTCGCGAATGACCACGTATTGGATCCACATGTCGTGAGAAATTCCAGATCCTCTTCCCATTCACGACCTATCACGGGTTTGTAACTAGATGATCACGAAGGGTGCCATTAGTGAAGCAGGTACTGTTTACCTTTCCAGAGCACCTGAGTTCACCCCCGGTTTTCAGTGGTGTTCTTGTTACTCGATCATTAGTTTTATGTGTATGTGCTGTAGATCGTTTTGTTTTGTATTTTTTCTTTTGGCCATTGTGTTGTCTGTCCTTCTTCGATTTACGGATTCTGATTACCCCTTTGGTATCTTCAAATTCTTCTTAAGTATAGCGAAAATGCAAATAGTGTTGTTTCATGTGTGTTTGGGAGGAATGAGATACCAAAATCAATACAATGCAAAGTCGATAATAAAGATATGATGTTGTTGTTTACACCAGTGTAAACAAGCAGATCATGTCAGCAAAGAAGTACTACATGTAAAAACAACCATAAAACACAGAGCAACAGCGACTGACGAGACAGCTTAGAATATAAAAAGTACAACAGAGGTCAACATGTCTAAACGGTACAACAGTTCAACTCCCACCGATTCGCCACATCAGACGATGTGTATACATACAAAGAATGATGTAGGCAATCTTTTACAAGTCCAACAAAACCAAATAGTAAACAATGAACAGCTTTAAATTTTTGATAGTGGGTACGTAGACAGTACTAACAGAATATTTGATTTACTGCACTGAGACAGAAACTTACAACAGATCACTGGTTTTAAGATGAATCTTCGAGGTAGAACCAGAGTTGCTTTTATTAGATTTTGCTATTTATTCCGTTGTTAATAACAGCTTTCCATGAGTCCACGCCCTGCTTCCCACTAAATAAACAGGCATGCCTAGGGGTATTCAGCTTTCCAAGGGTCTACGTTGACACTAGAAATTATCAGCTGTTGGTCATTTGTCATGCGCGGTCTAACGTGATGTCACTAAACCTTTCATTAGAAAAAAAAGGTCAAAGCACAACAACAAAAATCACAAAGCTGTGTTAAAATTGTGAATTTACCGATGAAAATTATATAATAGGATTTTTTTTCGCTCGACAAGGATTGTCTTGCGAAAAAAAATACTAATAATTAATATTTATCCTGCAATTGTGTAATTTTGAGTACTAATAAAGGGATCAAATTAACTTCAGTGTTATTTAGTCATGGAATTAGGAAAAGCTTTTCCTGTACCTGATGCATGTTTAGCTACGGTAAAAACGGTAACAGTATAGATCAGTATATGCGCGGACATCACATAGGACACCATTGAAAACAACTGCCAAATTGTCTAAACAGAGCTGAAACAAGCGTCGTTCTAATAGTTTTGGACTTTTTGGCATTGCAGGATAAGCACAATATACAATCTAACCTGTCTTATGTGACCTTCCAAAGGAGCAGTGAAATATGGTCACATAAGACAGGTGGTCACTTAATACAAGTTTAATTGATATGGAATGCACTGTAATAAAAGGGAAATAAAGTTAATGTCACATAATTATATAATAGTTACTTATGTATAGGACATTATGGTGATTTATATACTGCCCAAGGGACAGTAGTATTGACAGAAATATTGATAATGCCTGAGCCGCAGGCGAGGGCATTATCTGTGTTGAAGTCAATACTACTGTCCCAAGGGCAGTTTATCTATCACGATAATGCCATATACATAAGTAACTATTTTTTTTATTTCATTGAAGGAAATGAGACTTTCTAAATAATTTTGCTCATTTTAGTACAATGTTGGTTTACATTGACAACTGTACAATCTCTAAAACTTCGAGCCGTCATTAACATGATAATGACTGGTGAATTTCTTTAACGCAGATTAATGCATGACACATGACCATCTCTACACCAAAAATCGAATATAGAACTGATATGAAATAATACAAATGATTGTTTAATAGAGGTGGTCACTAAAGCAGGTTTGACTGTACATACATAGTCAGTCAATATAAAATAATACTAAGGATTGTTTAATAGAGGTGGTCACTAAAGCAGGTTTGACTGTACATACATAGTCAGTCAATATAAAATAATACAAATGATTGTTCAATAGAGGTGGTCACTAAAGCAGGTTTGACTGTACATACATAGTCAGTCAATATATAATAATACAAATGATTGTTTAATAGAGGTGGTCACTAAAGAAGGTTTGACTGTGTTTAATAGAGGTGGTCACTAAAGAAGGTTTGACTGTGTTTAATAGAGGTGGTCACTAAATCAGGTTTGACTGCACATACATAGTCAGTCAATATAACATAATACAAATGATCGTTTAATAGAGGTGGTCACTAAAGAAGGTTTGACTGTGTTTAATAGAGGTGGTCACTAAAGCAGGTTTGACTGTAATTTAATAGAGGTGGTCACTAAAGCAGGTTTGACTGTAGCTTAATAGAGGTGGTCACTAAAGCAGGTTTGACTGTGTTTAATAGAGATGGTCACTAAAGCAGGTTTGACTGTGCTTAATAGAGATGGTCACTAAAGCAGGTTTGACTGTACATACATAGTCAGTAAATATATAATTAATTTGCACTCGATTCGAAACAGACCAGAAAAGTTCGCCAAGCGCTAGCCTTTCTACCTGTTTCTATAGCTGGTACAAATAAATTATATATTTTCCGATAATGTACGCATATTGTATATATAGATGTTTAAATAACCGTGGAATACCAAGAGTTAGACGATGATGACAATTACTGATTCAAAACATCATAAAACAAATAGCTGAAAGAATTATACCCCTTTACCCTATTTATACCTTTAAAGGGGATAGTTCATTGATAATTAAAGAATAATAAAGGACGAAGTCCTTCTAACGGTGAGCTCTCCGATTTTTCCTTCTATATTGATCAATCGTAACTACTCGGCCATTCTCGCTACCCTGCAAATAACCTCGTACGTACATAGTAGAAATTCTTCTTAAATTGTTTGCCGGAAGTTAAGTTAAGTTAAGCTGCACAAAAATATAGTCCACGAAAATCCAATATGGAAGACATACTAAGTAAAATCTAATCATGCAAAACTAATTAAAACTTTAATTGAAATATAGAAATTGTTTAAAATATAACTTTATCAAACTTTCATGTAACTGACATGTGAAAAGTAGTGCGATTTATACGCCTAATGCATACGAGGTTATTTGCAGGGTAGCGAGAATGGCCGAGTAGTTACGATTGCTATATTGATAGCCAAAAATCTGCTCACCGGAAGTTTAAAAAATAGATCAATTGATAATTTAGAAACGTAAAAGAAATCTATTTCAATGAAAAATTCCCAATTCTTTGATTATTTACTCTATGCAAAATCGAAATAAACTTTTATTAAAATTCTAATAAAAAAAATCTCTTTCTACGAAACTCCCGATGGAATAGACTGACTCAATCTGTCTCAGTCTAGCCGAGATACGAGCCAGGGGACAGAACTCGTCAGTTTACCGATGGAAGAGCGGCGTAGGTAAAATGAACGCCATAACAAATCGGCTACACAATTCATTCAAAATAAAAGATAATAGCCTCACCGGACGCAATTACGATCGAAATAAAAAGTATGTCCCCTAATTGTTCCTTCAAAACATGAATTAAAAAAATGCTTTTATAAATAGATACCCCGCTAAATTACTCGTGTTTTGGGAGAAAATTATTCATTATTCATGCGCAGTTGTTGAATGTTGCAGACGACGGGTTTTCATATTTGTAAACAGAAAACGATCGACAATTGCACTTGGAATCTATCGCTAAAATTCATTGAGGTTCGCATATTTTGTTATCTTATGCCTGTAATTGGAAAGAATATGATCTCCTGGTTCTATGCATATGTAGAACACATTGAAATTAAAACAAAAACAGTCAATATAATACATTTTCCTTACCTTGATCTATGTCA
The DNA here is from genome assembly GCA_963680875.1 of Bathymodiolus brooksi. Taxonomy (NCBI): domain Eukaryota; kingdom Metazoa; phylum Mollusca; class Bivalvia; order Mytilida; family Modiolidae; genus Bathymodiolus; species Bathymodiolus brooksi. Next base: position 59,365,318 of record OY804576.1, on the reverse strand, counting down.
AAATCCGTGATGTACCTTATTCATTGAAGAGTCCAAGGAATTCCGAATGCAAACTGGCACACATTTATGGTATGAATAACGGAAAGGTTTTTATGTCATGTGTATTATATACAAATAGATATGTGAACGTAAATTAATGAATGCTCTTTCAATTTGAACAGTTGTCATTAAATAATTTACACTAGAAAGGTTATTATGATGTTCGAAATTGTGTCTGGATCTAGGTCACAGAGTGACTAGAACGGGGTCATGAAAATCTGTTCCAAGTTAAAACCCGTAACAATGCATTGAATAATATATGGGCTATGATTCAAAAGGAATATTGGTGTTTAATCTGAAATATGAACATGCAATCAGCTTCATCAATTTGGTCAAATTTATAAATTATTATCAAATGCCACGGTCAATATCATCAAAATTGTTCGTAATTGCGTCCGGTGGCGGTGTCTCGTGAGGCTAACGTGTACGGATCATCGTATTATTGAAATTTTAGGACTTCGTCCTTCAAACAGGTTGCCTGTATCATATTAAAAAAATGATATCGTACGTCATTGGACTAACAGTTAGTCATGTGGTTGTTCAATGTTGTCAATAGAAAACTCAATAGATGGACGCTTTTATATGTGATCTAATTATCATTAATTCGCATGAATAAAATGAAAAATAAAAAATACCAAACTATCGGAAAAATTCCAAAATTCAATCGTCAAAACATGTAAAATCGATACTCTAACATATATATATGATTGTTTACTTTCCTGGCTTGGTACAGGAATTTCAATGAAAAAGTGGCGGGGCTAAAGAAGATTTATTGGCCCAACTACCATACGATCACGACCACGACGGTCCCACAATTAGTAATCATACGTGGAGTAAAATGTCAATCCTCTTTCATCATCAGACCGTACTGTTTATTAAAGTGTAATGGTTGCACATATTTTTTATAAAGTTCATATTTTCTCCATTATATAGAGCATTTGAGAGATTTCGGCTTTTCTGCACTTTAATTCTTCTGTGTCATATTACAAGGACGATAAATAATATGTTACTGACCTTGATAATGTCATGTAATACGTCTATTTTATATGTCATGGAACTGGATTACTAATTCAATAATAAATACAATACATATATTAAAACAGAGTAACAACAGATGGCAAGCCATGAAAGAGTCACCGACTTGTTTGCTTAGATTCTTTCATTATAATGTATTCACATACGTGTATTTGAAGGAGTATTTTATGCAGTTGCACATAAATGTTACTTAATGTCTCAAAATTCGCCTCACTGTTTTTTTTTATATTATTTAGTAATTTATCTCTGCTGGTAGACTATTAGTTCCCGACAGTATCATCCGCCCAGTAGTCAGTGTTTTGTCACTGACATGGTTTATTAGATACATTTATTACTAAAATTTAAATAAAGATACCACATATACAGCTAGGTCTTCTTCATACCTTGACCTACACCTTAAGAAAGAAACATTACCACAAATGAGATAATTTTAATTTTCCCATTGTGAATTTTCCATTTATATGTACAAATGTAGCAACATTCCAACAGTACCTGTATATGGAGTATATTTCTCTCAGTTGATAGTTGATAAGATATTTCAGAGCTTGTGGTTCCTATCGTGATTTCCTTGCTGAAAACAATGAAGCTACTGAACCCAGGGTTCCTAGTGGTTATGTTGAAGTCATCAAGTTTTACGGTCATCACCATGACTTGGTTAACCGTTACGGAATATATCTGTCTCAAATGACCACGGATATTCTCCGTTTGTTGTAATCACAATACGGTCCTTTCCTCATTCATGACTTATCATCGGATTTGTAAGAAAGAGTAAAACGATAGGTGCCACACGTGGAGCAGGAACTGCTTACTCTTCCTGAGCACCTGAGTTCACCCCCGGTTTGTAGTAGGGTTCGTGTTGCTCGATCTTTAGTTTTCTGCTTGTCATTTTGTCATTTTCTTTTGACGATTGAGTTGTCTCTCCTTCTATTTACGAATTTTGATTATCCCTTTGGTATCTTCAAACTCTTCTTACTGGAATGGGTATATGGACGGATTGTTTTATTATCATGTCCAGGAACCATAGCATTATCCCAACACGAGGCAATCCTTTGTGTAATCAACTTAAGTGTGAGTTGTATATCTGATTCGTCCCAAGCAAACAGCTGATGGTCCTTTCACAGTAGCTGTAAATCCTAGCGAAGAAACCGGGTCTTTTTCTATAACCCAGAGTAATCCTGGGGAGGAGAGAGTAATGATTTTATAAACCTTTATAAGGAGTACCTTAAATTAGTAATCAGGTATGGGTTAAGTTTTTGGTATTTAACGCCACTTTCAACACTATTTCAGTTATATCGTGTCAGTCAGTTTTATAGGCGGAGGAAACCAGGGTACCCAGAGAAAACCACCGACCTGCAGCATGTCACTGACAAACATTATCACATAATGTTGTATCGAGTACACCTCACCTGAGTGGGGTTCGAACTCACCACGTTAGTGGTAATATGCACTGATTGCATAGGTAGTTATAAATCCAACTACCATACGATCACGACCACGACGGTCCCACAATTAGTAATCATATGTGAACAAAGAGTGAACATAAAATGTGGATACATTTTAATATCACAAAAAATGGTACAAACATATTCATTGGTGAGTAAAACTTGCATACTGTCACAGTGGTTGAAATCAATGCATTTATTATTCGTAGAAATTTCTCATGTTACTGCTAACTGAAACCGATCTGTTCATATTATTATTATGGTTGTAGTCATAGTGATATTCTTTTCCTGTAAAATTGTAAATACATTTACTGCAGTCATATATATTAATATCGAACGATTTTTGATTATAGAGTACGTTTCATCAATATCATCATTCAAGTCCCTAAATTTCACACCACAAGACTACATTTGTAAGATGGCTACCATAGACATTGTAGAAGCAGAGAGAGGTAGACAAAATCTTATCTACCAGAAGTATAATTATGTTAAGTTGAAGTCATCACTTCGAACGTTTTACGGTCGCCACCATGACTTGGTTGACCGTTATGGAATATCTGTGTCACAAATGACCACGGATTGGTTCCACTTGTCGTGAGAACTTCCCTGTCCTTTTCCCATTCACGACTTGTCACCGGGTTTGTAACTAGATGATCACGAAGGATGCCATTAGTGGAGCAGGTACTGTTTACCTTTCCAGAGCACCTGATTTCACCCCCGGTTTTTAGTGGGGTTCGTGTTACTCGATCATTAGTTTTATGTATATGTGCTGTAGATCGTTTTGTTTTGTATTTTTTCTTTTGGCCATTGTGTTGTCTGTCCTTCGAATTACGGATTCTGATTACCCCTTTGGTATCTTCAAACTCTTCTTAAACATAGCGAAAATGCAAATAGCGTTGTTTCATGTGTGTTTGGGGGGAATGAGATACCAAAATCAATACAATGCAAAGTCGATAATACAGATATGATGTTGTTGTTTACACCAGTGTAAACAAGCAGATCATGTCAGCAAAGAAGTACTACATGTAAAAACAACCATAAAACACAGAACAACAGCGACTGACGAGACAGCTTAGAATATAAAAAGTACAACAGAGGTCAACATGTCTAAACGGTACAACAGTTCAACTCCCATCGATTCTCCACATCAGACGGTGTGTATACATACAAAGAATGATGTAGGCAATATTTTTACAAGTCCAACAAAACCAAATAGCAAACAATGAACAGCTTTAAATGTTTGATAGTGGGTACGTAGACAGTACTAACAGAATATTTGATTTACTGCACTGAGACAGAAACTTACACCAGATCACTGGTTTTAAGATGAATCTTCGAGGTAGAACCAGAGTTGCCTTTGCTAGATTTTGCTATTTATTCCGTTGTTAATAACAGCTTTGCATGAGTCTTCGCCCTGCTTCCCCCCAAATAAACAGGCATGTCTAGGGGTATTCAGCTTTCCAAGGGTTTACGTTCTGGTTTTCCCAAAAATAAACAGGCATGCCTAGGGGTATTCAGCTTTCCAAAAGTCTACGTTCTAGTTTTCCCAAAAATAAACAGGCATGCCCAGGGGTATTCAGCTTTCCAAGCGTCTACGTTCTACTCTCCCAAAAAATAAACAGGCACGCCTAGAAGTATTACATTAACTAATAGTATTGAAGCAAGCAGTTTTTCTAAAATCCACCATTGTCAATTTGAGAATTTGATACACTTACTGCCATAAAATAAATGTAAATATCTAATTTAGTGCGTTTCTGGGATGACCGTTATCAGGTGACTCTTAGTGTATCTGATGAAAAGGTTAATCTAGAAACGCGTCGAGCGCAGTAGATTATATATCTATGTTTGTATTAGTAGATTACATATTTGTTTGTATTAGTAGATTATATATCTATGTTTGTATTAGTAGATTACATATTTGTTTGTATTAGTAGATTATATATCTATGTTTGTATTAGTAGATTATATATCTATGTTTGTATTAGTAGATTATATATCTATGTTTGTATTAGTAGATTATATATCTATGTTTGTATTAGTAGATTATTTATCTATGTTTGTATTAGTAGATTATTTATCTATGTTTGTATTAGTAGATTACATATTTGTTTGTATTAGTAGATTATATATCTATGTTTGTATTAGTAGATTATATATCTATGTTTGTATTAGTAGATTATATATCTATGTTTGTATTAGTAGATTATATATTTATGTTTGTATTAGTAGATTATATATCTATGTTTGTATTAGTAGATTACATATTTGTTTGTATTAGTAGATTATATATCTATGTTTGTATTAGTAGATTATATATCTATGTTTGTATTAGTAGATTATATATCTATGTTTGTATTAGTAGATTATATATCTATGTTTGTATTAGTAGATTATTTATCTGTTTGTATTAGTAGATTATTTATCTATGTTTGTATTAGTAGATTACATATTTGTTTGTATTAGTAGATTACATATCTATGTTTGTATTAGTAGATTATATATCTATGTTTGTATTAGTAGATTATATATCTATGTTTGTATTAGTAGATTATATATCTATGTTTGTATTAGTAGATTATTTATCTATGTTTGTATTAGTAGATTATATATCTATGTTTGTATTAGTAGATTATATATCTATGTTTGTATTAGTAGATTATATATCTATGTTTGTATTAGTAGATTATATATCTATGTTTGTATTAGTAGATTATATATCTATGTTTGTATTCGTAGATTATATAGCTATGTTTGTATTAGTAGATTATATATCTATGTTTGTATTAGTAGATTATTTATCTATATTTGTATTAGTAGATTACATATTTGTTTGTATTAGTAGATTATATATCTATGTTTGTATTAGTAGATTATATATCTATGTTTGTATTAGTAGATTATATATCTATGTTTGTATTAGTAGATTATATATCTATGTTTGTATTAGTAGATTATATATTTATGTTTGTATTACACTAAACACTAGTAAGACAAATATTTAATTATCATTTAATAAAATTTGCATTATTACAATATATGAAACCCTGATAAAAATGTAGAAATATAACTAAGTGCCCACGACACGTTTCTGGAATAACACAGAATATCACATCTTTAATAGTGATTGAATGATAGGTTATATTTTGGTCATTCCTAAAAAATGGATAACGGGAGTTGAACATTAATAAAAGAAAAATCCTAGAAAATGGACAACAAAAATAGGTATGGTAGCTATAGCTGTTGATAACAATCATACGACTTCACAATTTGTATTATACTTCATCTCAACAGCTTGAACCATGTAGACTACTCCCTCTCATTGTCAGCATTATTATTTGACCACAGATTACGGTATATTACATGAGTTAATGAAAAAATCAGCACCTAAATACCAGTTCTTACAAACAAGATTATTCCGAGTCAATGAATTTTACATTGTTCATTTCACGACAGTTCAGTATAAAAGATGGATATTTTGAATGAGAAAGTCAGATAATAGATTGTCTCCTTGCTTCAGCGTCTAAACTTCAGAATGAAGATCACTGTAAGTATACAATTTTATTATATATCATTTGTGTTTCTGTAATTGAAAGGATATTTTGAAAATAAGTTAAAATACTGCAAGAGTTTCCTCATAATGAGAGGCTACTACTCTTATAAAGCCACTTTTTCATTGTTAAAGGGTGGCCCTATCAGAGGGAGACTAGTCAACTGTCCTTTTATTAGTAGCAACATTTCCAGCATCATCAGCGTATGGAGTTTAGATTTCACAACTCATACGTTATTCTAGGGCTTTTGCCCAGAACAGTATAAGTTTCTGCACAGAGCTCAGCTTTTGACGAAAAAGCTACTCAAACAAGGCTATGTTGCTCCTAGGTTGAAGTCATCGCTACAAAAAGTCTACGATAATCATCACGAACTGGTTGACCGTTCCGAATATATTCATATCTCAAATGACAATGAATCTTTACCCTTATACATAGAATTTTTCTTTTTTCTATCATCGACAAGACTCTTCCCGGTCTTAATTATATGACTAACACGGCGGATGTCTTATAAGAAGCAGGAACTGTTTACCCTTCGCCAGCACCTGGGTTCACCCTTGTTATTTGTGTGTATTTTCTGTGTTGTGCAATGTTTTTTATATTGTTGTGTGTGTCTTCGTCCTGTGTCTTGTGTACTCAATGTTGCATATGCCTTTAGATTGTCTATTCTTGATTGGATACAAAAGTAAATGTCTTCGTCCTGTGTCTTATGTACTCAATGTTGCCTATGCCTTTAGATTGTCTATTCTTGATTGGATACAAAAGTAAATGTCTTCGTCCTGTGTCTTGTGTACTCAATGTTGCCGATGTCTTTAGATTGTCTATTCTTGATTGGATACAAAAGTAAATGTCTTCGTCCTGTGTCTTGTGTACTCAATGTTATCGATGTCTTTAGATTGTCTATTCTTGATTGGATACAAAAGTAAATGTCTTCGTCCTGTGTCTTGTGTACTCAATGTTACCTATGTCTTTAGATTGTCTATTCTTGATTAGATACAAAAGTAAATGTCTTCGTCTTGTGTCTTGTGTACTCAGTGTTGCATATGTCTTTAGATTGTCTATTCTTGATTGGATACAAAAGTAAATGTCTTCGTCCTGTGTCTTGTGTACTCAATGTTGCCTATGCCTTTAGATTGTCTATTCTTGATTGGATACAAAAGTAAATGTCTTCGTCCTGTGTCTTGTGTACTCAATGTTGCCTATGCCTTTAGATTGTCTATTCTTGATTGGATACAAAAGTAAATGTCTTCGTCCTGTGTCTTGTGTACTCAATGTTACCTATGTCTTTAGATTGTCTATTCTTGATTGGATACAAAAGTAAATGTCTTCGTCCTGTGTCTTGTGTACTCAATGTTGCCTATGCCTTTAAATTGTCTATTCTTGATTGGATACAAAAGTAAATGTCTTCGTCCTGTGTCTTGTGTACTCAATGTTACCTATGTCTTTAGATTGTCTATTCTTGATTGGATACAAAAGTAAATGTCTTCGTCCTGTGTCTTGTGTACTCAGTGTTGCATATGTCTTTAGATTGTCTATTCTTGATTGGATACAAAAGTAAATGTCTTCGTCCTGTGTCTTGTGTACTCAATGTTGCCTATGCCTTTAGATTGTCTATTCTTGATTGGATACAAAAGTAAATGTCTTCGTCCTGTGTCTTGTGTACTCAATGTTACCTATGTCTTTAGATTGTCTATTCTTGATTGAATACAAAAGTAAATGTCTTCGTCCTGTGTCTTGTGTACTCAATGTTGCCTATGCCTTTAAATTGTCTATTCTTGATTGGATACAAAAGTAAATGTCTTCGTCCTGTGTCTTGTGTACTCAATGTTACCTATGTCTTTAGATTGTCTATTCTTGATTGGATACAAAAGTAAATGTCTTCGTCCTGTGTCTTGTGTACTCAGTGTTGCATATGTCTTTAGATTGTCTATTCTTGATTGGATACAAAAGTAAATGTCTTCGTCCTGTGTCTTGTGTACTCAATGTTACCTATGTCTTTAGATTGTCTATTCTTGATTGGATACAAAAGTAAATGTCTTCGTCCTGTGTCTTGTGTACTCAGTGTTGCATATGTCTTTAGATTGTCTATTCTTGATTGGATACAAAAGTAAATGTCTTCGTCCTGTGTCTTGTGTACTCAATGTTGCCGATGTCTTTAGATTGTCTATTCTTGATTGGATACAAAAGTAAATGGTAGAGGCACAATATTTCCAAGAGATAGTCAAATAAAATTATCTAGCAATAAGTATGAATTCTACAGAACTGCTTACCCTACCGGACGAGCACCTGAGTTAACCACCAGTATTTAGTGGGATTCTTGGTACTTGATCTTTAGTTTTATGTGTATGTTTTATAGATTGCTATTTGTCCTTTTATCGTTTTTCTTTTGGCCATTGTGTTGTCTGTCCTTCTTCGATTTACGGATTCTGATTACCCCTTTTGTATCTTCAAGATCTTCTTTATCCATTAGATACAGCACAATAGTATTATATATGTATGTTATAGAAGATGTACTTTCGTGATGTCATCAGCTTAGAATGCAGGAAAACCCTATGCTATCTTCGTTAATAAATACAAAATCCCATTCGGATCAACGTAGAGCAAGCATTGTGTATATATGGACAGTGATTAATATTCATGAATGAAACGTTTGAATGAAAGTTGTGACGTGACACATCACAATCTCTGACGTATTGAACAAATTTGAATGTCAAAACTTTATTTCTTAAAAAGAAATATAATAATGAAAACTACCAGTATTTCCCTCTTTTGTCTCATGAAAATGTTAGATAAATATATTACATACATAGATGTGTTGGTGCCTTTGGCTTTGTTTGTATCGTGTCTCGTCAGTTATGCAAACCGTATCACTACTTGATGCTGTGTGTCCCGTAGTGACACGGTTTACACAACTGACTGGATATACTACATATACAATATACGTACATTGTCAGAAAATATATACAATGCAATTTATTTGTACGAGCTTTAGAAACAGATAGAAAAGTGAGACTTTGGTGAACTTTTTATGTTCTGCTTTGCAGCGAGTGACATTTTTTAAATTTCATATTTACTGACAATGTACCATATGGTTTATCCTGCAATGCCAAAAACAACTGTCAAATTGTCCGAAAAGAGCAAGCACAATCGTTGTAGTAGTCGTTTTCAATGGCACATCGTCTTGTGTCGTCCGTGCTTATATTGTTACCGTAGTTCTTCATGAATTAATTGCTAGAAAAACTTTATTATATTCATGAGTAAATAACACTGAAATTTATTTGACCCCTTTATTACATGAACGTAGCTTGGGTTGGAATTTTACCGAGACAGGAGATCTGGGAACGCTACAGCACCGCCTCTCCCGAAGCTATCAACTTTTTTTGGGGGGGGGGGGGGTTGCTAACATTTTGACGTTTTGGTAGTAGTTATTACCCTAATTTGGCCAAATTTTGTTTTTTGAATTATTGACATTGGAATACATGAAGCGATGCGTTCATCCCCGTGAAATGTTCATTATGCTATTTACACTCCTACATGATTTAAGAGTTGATTGACAAACCAGTAGGGGTTCTTCAACCATATGTGTAAGATATGTAACTCTAACATAACCCTTATTCAAACAGATTGATAGTTGATAGAGAGAGCCGGTTACATTGACGACCGACGGACCAAGGTTAATGCTAATGGATAGCAGAATGAATAGAAAATACGACGGATGTACAGTCGAGTATTCAATATCTCAAAACCTGTTAATGGAAAAAGAAAACAAACTTTAAAACAAAACCTTTACATGCTTTGTCTTCAAATACACAAAAATATTAAACTTCGAATGTTACACTAACGAGCAAAGATCTAACAAATACACGATAACTTTAAAACCATGTTTGAAATATTTATGTCTGTACATAATACTATAAATGTCAGCAAAGTAATTTACAAGTGCAGAGCGCCAGTTCTTCTATTACCCGTATCGAATTTGTCTAGAATTTTGACCCTTTCAACATTTACGTCTCTGTGAATGTGCAATAATGCTAATCCGTTTAGTCTGTCCTCGACCATTGTTGTTCTGTTCCATTGCTTTAGACACCTCAAGGCAGAAAAAAATCGTTCGCATGGTACGAATCCTTTTGGCATGGTTAGTAGAATGTGGAAGATTTCGCGAATGCTTGGTCAATAATCTGGGTCCGCCAAAATGAAAGCATCGGATAGGGAGTATGGCTTATCTTAAAGATCTTGACAGAACGTACTCCAGTGGTGGATTTCCTGTTGAAAAGTGGCATTTTGGGGTAGATCGGCACTGTACCAGTCAAAGACTCTCACAATTTCTGCTGGTGTCATTGTTGCAATAGTCAGAGAAATAGGTTTAGATGCCAGGAACATGTCTATTTTGTCAGCTTGAAAGTGTTGGTCTAATTGCACAAGACAATGGTGAATGAATGGGAAGAAAACATTCACTTTAAAGTACTGCAAAAGGGAATGTGAAAGTCAAGCTCAATTTATTTGTCACTTTTTGCCCATTAAATGTTCTTTTTAACTTTGCTGCGTGGGTTTGATTTTGTAGGAAATTCAAATCTAAACTGAGACATCGATCACAAAAGGGGTGAAACGGTAGAATTTTTTTTAGAAGACTGACATCGGATAATATATTTGGGAATCGAACGTTACTTCATAACGGTCTACCTGACATACTGGTGTTTACTGACAATCAAATAGACAAACGAAAATGCTAAAGGGCTGTAAACGGAACGAAAGAGGTCATTAGGGGCATGAAGACGCGTGTAGAGCCAAAGGCTTTCACGGACAGAGAGGGTGAGACAAACATAAATTCTTCTAACTTTTGAACGAAGTGACAAAGTCTTTGATGAGGGTTCAAATAAGAAATGGTGAATAGGGATTTCTAACAGAGATTTCAACGCTGACATACAACAACAAAAATCTGAAAGGGTGCATCTAGAATATTCTGGATTTTTTCTACTAATCTTGAAATTGATATCATTATGATCATGAAACAATTAAAGTGAACAATTACCTTTAGAAGAACATTCTGCTACCTCGGAACTTTCATCTATGTTTGGGGCTTTTACTTGGCCCAGGACCAAACAACGAGGTTATTTTGTCTTGTTTTGATCTTTTCGACATCTTTGTTTGTAAGTATTTACCGTTGTAATGACATTTGCCGGGGAAAAAACTAATAGTAGAACCATTTCGGAACCCTCAAAAAATAATTCTGGTTTGCATACAGTACGATACAACAGTTGCTAACTTAGAACTTACAATTTGTGATTACGATTTAGTTATTTCTTAAAATAAGGTGTTGTGTTTATCCATTATTTTTTTCCCATTGCCTCGGTTGCCTTTGTATTACATTAATGTACTCAAAATCATACAATTGCCGTATACAAACAGGTATATCAGTACAATATGAATATACCCGTAACGTGTATATATTAAAGCTGCAGTAGTTTGGTATTATCCCTCATATTTCTATAATATCTATAATTACTTTATTTATTCTATATTGTCGAGAAAAATAATGATTTCCCTGGATATTGAAATTAATAAATTATTTTTCATTTCTTTTTTGTTTTTTTTTTGTTTTGGGTATATATGACATTTGGAAACTGTCGTGCTAAAATATTTTTCTAGAGTTAGAGATACTGCACACATTGCCAGTACAGTGACAGTAAACCTTACTATAGCCCAATGTTTGGTTGGTCATTGCCAGGCGCATGGTTGCATTTTCATTTTCGATGTTATTATATGATTAATAACAAAAACAAGGAAATCAATACAAAAATCGGGTTAGGGCTAGTGTTCTGGTGTTTAACGCAACTGTCAACAATATTTTAGTTACATTGTGGCGGTCAGTTTCGGACTACCCGGAGAAAACCACGGACAAACTTTATCACATAAAGTTGTATCGAGTACACCTCGCCTGAGCAGGGTTCGAAGTTACAAAAATCGGAATCCGGATAGAAAAAACAGCACAAGAGAAACAAAATTAAAAGAGAAAATAACATTTTGTAGACAAATTTATGGCTTGTGCTGTTGTATACGTACCACCTTTTGGGTTTGTATGATGTTTTTGTCTTGCTTATGCGGATTCTTAAGGTACCGGTATTTAATAAACATATTCCATTTTACAGATTTTATTCCTGGTTGTAACATGTGCTATTGTATCGTATGGATCTTTCATACCGCCACAAAATTCTGCAGTAGTACCCAATTCACCAGGTTATAATGGCAATGGTAACGTGAATGTCCAACAACAACAAGGACAAGGATATGGAAAGGGGGAAAACAATGGAAACAAAGACGACTCGGATTTAAACGGGGATAGTGAAGGTGGACACGGATATGCAAAAGGTCATAAAAGTGGAAGCAAAGACTCTGATGAAAACGAGGATAGTAAACATGGAAACGGATATGCAAAAGGTCATAAAAGTGGAAGCAAAGACTCATCTGATGAAAAAGGGACAGCTAAACATGGACACGGATATGCAAAAGGTCATAAAGTAGGAAGCAAAGACTCATCTGATGAAAAAGGGACAGCTAAACATGGACACGGATATGCAAATGGTCATAAAGCAGGAAGCAAAGACTCATCTGATGAAAAAGGGACAGCTAACCATGGACACGGATATGCAAAAGGTCATAAAGTAGGAAGCAAAGACTCATCTGATGAAAAAGGGACAGCTAACCATGGACACGGATATGCAAAAGGTCATAAAGTAGGAAGCAAAGACTCATCTGATGAAAAAGGGACAGCTAAACATGGACACGGATATGCAAAAGGTCATAAAGTAGGAAGCAAAGACTCATCTGATGAAAAAGTGACAGTTAAACATGGACACGGATATGCAAAAGGTCATAAAGTAGGAAGCAAAGACTCATCTGATGAGAAAGGGACAGCTAACCATGGACACGGATATGCAAAAGGTCATAAAGTAGGAAGCAAAGTCTCATCTGATGAAAAAGGGACAGCTAAACATGGACACGGATATGCAAAAGGTCATAAAGTAGGAAGCAAAGACTCTTCTGATGAAAACAAGGCAGGTAATGGACACGGATATGCAAAAGGTCATAAAGTAGGAAGCAAAGACTCCTTTGATGAAAAAGGGACAGCTAAACATGGACACGGATATGCAAAAGGTCATAAAGTAGGAAGCAAAGACTCATCTGATGAAAAAGAAAACGGATATTGAAAGTTGAATAGGAGATGAGATACATATTAATGTCTGGACGGAATTGTATTAATAGAAACAACGGAAATAGTTCAGGTGTACCACCAGATACAACATCAATTTTACATATAAAAATAAAATAAATAATAATTGAATTATCCAAGGATTTAAATAGTAGACCACTATACAAATCCTTGAATTATCCAAGTTATAATATTAGATCTAAAGAAACAAGTTTTCAATTACGAAAAACGTGAAGAATACCCCCAAATGAATCAGTTTTAGACATGTTTATGATGAAATGGTTTAACAGAGCAAAATGACAGACTTTCACACATTCCAAGCATGTGCTTCAGAATGGATGTTTCTTTACCTGACGTCGGGAATTATGACTTAATGACATATACCATTAATAGAGGTTAAGAAAAGTTTGAAGATACCAAAAGGGTAATTTGAAGCCGTTAATCGAAGGACAGACAATACAAAGACCAAAATAAAATTGACAATGCACAAACAATGGTCTACAAAACACTACTGAGAAAACTAGATTGAGTAACACGAACCCCACTAAAAACCGGGGGTTAACCCATGTGTTATCAGAATTTTTTCCTTCTGTTTTGTATAACATTGGATTGCACTTTTTTGAGCTTCCGGATCGCCCTTTACTCGGAAATTTGTTCGACCTTGGTTACTCTGCGTTCGTCTTACAAATCTCATAAAAAATGCTATATACAAATCTCTTTATTGTGCAAGATGGTTTGGTTTATAGTGCTTAAAACCACTTTCAACAATATTTCACTTATTTCGTAGCAGTCAGTTTTATTGGTGGATGAAACCGGAGTATCCAGAGAAAACCACAGACCTGCCGCAAGTCACTAACAAACTTTATCACATAATGATGTATCGAGTACACCTCGCCATGAAGGGTGTTCGAACTCACAACTTTAGTGGTGATAAGCACTGATTGCACAGGTAGTTGTAAATCCAACTACCAGAGGTTCACGACCATGACTGCCCCTTTGCCCCAGATAATCCTCCTCTGTCATCTGAATATAATACAGCAAATAAACATGTATAAATATTGTGTCTTTATCTTCAAGTTCACCAATGTACTTACAAGATGTAAGTTGTTTGTGAATCTATGGTTCAGAGAAAAGACACAATCTGTAGGTCATAAAGTGAAATTAAAAGATTTGTAAACATTCTCTATTTCGTAAGAATGTCAAATATTCACTTCTGGTAATTAGTATGAAACAAAACTGTTTAATGGCATTTGAATTACATGAATTACGATTTCAACAATAAGATTCAGATTTTCAAATTTTCACAACCATAAAGTATGGTGATATATATATTGCTTATACATGTAGGTCTTCATTTACATTTTGCTAGTTTCAAAGATTGTTTTCCCTATTATAAGTTTTTTGTGTTGTTCTATTCTGTGTCTTTACGCTACCTGTTGTTGTGATGTCGGTTACGATTTTCGTATTAAAACGATGTTCGGTTCGTCTTTACCTCCAGTTGTTTGTAGGAGGGCTCATGTTGTGTTTTTGTTTTGTTTTTCTTCATCTTGTGTACCCTGTGTTGCCAGTTTCTCTGTGTTTTTCTTCATCTTGTGTACCCTGTGTTGCCAGTTTCTCTGTGTTTTTCTTCATCTTGTGTACCCTGTGTTGCCAGTTTCTCTGTGTTTTTCTTCATCTTGTGTACCCTGTGTTGCCAGTTTCTCTGTGTTTTTCTTCATCTTGTGTACCCTGTGTTGCCAGTTTCTCTGTGTTTTTCTTCATCTTGTGTACCCTGTGTTGCCAGTTTCTCTGTGTTTTTCTTCATCTTGTGTACCCTGTGTTGCCAGTTTCTCTGTGTTTTTCTTCATCTTGTGTACCCTGTGTTGCCAGTTTCTCTGTGTTTTTCTTCATCTTGTGTACCCTGTGTTGCCAGTTTCTCTGTGTTTTTCTTCATCTTGTGTACCCTGTGTTGCCAGTTTCTCTGTGTTTTTCTTCATCTTGTGTACCCTGTGTTGCCAGTTTCTCTGTGTTTTTCTTCATCTTGTGTACCCTGTGTTGCCAGTTTCTCTGTGTTTTTCTTCATCTTGTGTACACTGTGTTGCCAGTTTCTCTGTGTTTTTCTTCATCTTGTGTACCCTGTGTTGCCAGTTTCTCTGTGTTTTTCTTCATCTTGTGTACACTGTGTTGCCAGTTTCTCTGTGTTTTTCTTCATCTTGTGTACCCTGTGTTGCCAGTTTCTCTGTGTTTTTCTTCATCTTGTGTACCCTGTGTTGCCAGTTTCTCTGTGTTTTTCTTCATCTTGTGTACCCTGTGTTGCCAGTTTCTCTGTGTTTTTCTTCATCTTGTGTACACTGTGTTGCCAGTTTCTCTGTGTTTTTCTTCAGCTTGTGTACCCTGTGTTGCCAGTTTCTCTGTGTTTTTCTTCATCTTGTGTACCCTGTGTTGCCAGTTTCTCTGTGTTTTTCTTCATCTTGTGTACCCTGTGTTGCCAGTTTCTCTGTGTTTTTCTTCATCTTGTGTACCCTGTGTTGCCAGTTTCTCTGTGTTTTTCTTCATCTTGTGTACCCTGTGTTGCCAGTTTCTCTGTGTTTTTCTTCATCTTGTGTACCCTGTGTTGCCAGTTTCTCTGTGTTTTTCTTCATCTTGTGTACCCTGTGTTGCCAGTTTCTCTGTGTTTTTCTTCATCTTGTGTACCCTGTGTTGCCAGTTTCTCTGTGTTTTTCTTCATCTTGTGTACCCTGTGTTGCCAGTTTCTCTGTGTTTTTCTTCATCTTGTGTACCCTGTGTTGCCAGTTTCTCTGTGTTTTTCTTCATCTTGTGTACCCTGTGTTGCCAGTTTCTCTGTGTTTTTCTTCATCTTGTGTACCCTGTGTTGCCAGTTTCTCTGTGTTTTTCTTCATCTTGTGTACCCTGTGTTGCCAGTTTCTCTGTGTTTTTCTTCATCTTGTGTACCCTGTGTTGCCAGTTTCTCTGTGTTTTTCTTCATCTTGTGTACACTGTGTTGCCAGTTTCTCTGTGTTTTTCTTCAGCTTGTGTACCCTGTGTTGCCAGTTTCTCTGTGTTTTTCTTCATCTTGTGTACACTGTGTTGCCAGTTTCTCTGTGTTTTTCTTCATCTTGTGTACCCTGTGTTGCCAGTTTCTCTGTGTTTTTCTTCATCTTGTGTACCCTGTGTTGCCAGTTTCTCTGTGTTTTTCTTCATCTTGTGTACCCTGTGTTGCCAGTTTCTCTGTGTTTTTCTTCATCTTGTGTACCCTGTGTTGCCAGTTTCTCTGTGTTTTTCTTCATCTTGTGTACCCTGTGTTGCCAGTTTCTCTGTGTTTTTCTTCATCTTGTGTACCCTGTGTTGCCAGTTTCTCTGTGTTTTTCTTCATCTTGTGTACCCTGTGTTGCCAGTTTCTCTGTGTTTTTCTTCATCTTGTGTACCCTGTGTTGCCAGTTTCTCTGTGTTTTTCTTCATCTTGTGTACCCTGTGTTGCCAGTTTCTCTGTGTTTTTCTTCATCTTGTGTACCCTGTGTTGCCAGTTTCTCTGTGTTTTTCTTCATCTTGTGTACCCTGTGTTGCCAGTTTCTCTGTGTTTTTCTTCATCTTGTGTACCCTGTGTTGCCAGTTTCTCTGTGTTTTTCTTCATCTTGTGTACCCTGTGTTGCCAGTTTCTCTGTGTTTTTCTTCATCTTGTGTACCCTGTGTTGCCAGTTTCTCTGTGTTTTTCTTCATCTTGTGTACCCTGTGTTGCCAGTTTCTCTGTGTTTTTCTTCATCTTGTGTACCCTGTGTTGCCAGTTTCTCTGTGTTTTTCTTCATCTTGTGTACCCTGTGTTGCCAGTTTCTCTGTGTTTTTCTTCATCTTGTGTACCCTGTGTTGCCAGTTTCTCTGTGTTTTTCTTCATCTTGTGTACCCTGTGTTGCCAGTTTCTCTGTGTTTTTCTTCATCTTGTGTACCCTGTGTTGCCAGTTTCTCTGTGTTTTTCTTCATCTTGTGTACCCTGTGTTGCCAGTTTCTCTGTGTTTTTCTTCATCTTGTGTACCCTGTGTTGCCAGTTTCTCTGTGTTTTTCTTCATCTTGTGTACCCTGTGTTGCCAGTTTCTCTGTGTTTTTCTT
The DNA here is from genome assembly GCA_963680875.1 of Bathymodiolus brooksi. NCBI lineage: Eukaryota > Metazoa > Mollusca > Bivalvia > Mytilida > Modiolidae > Bathymodiolus > Bathymodiolus brooksi. Next base: position 59,347,970 of record OY804576.1, on the reverse strand, counting down.
CATCTTGTGTACCCTGTGTTGCCAGTTTCTCTGTGTTTTTCTTCATCTTGTGTACCCTGTGTTGCCAGTTTCTCTGTGTTTTTCTTCATCTTGTGTACCCTGTGTTGCCAGTTTCTCTGGATTGTCCTTTTAGTATTCTCTTACGTTTATTTATCCTATTTTAAATTATGTTGTATAACCTAGCATCTTTTGTGAGTAAAAAAAATCTTCGTTTTGTAAAGGTCCATCCAATGACCATTAATACCAGTTCAATGGGTTCTGTAGTTTCTGAGAAGGACATTGGTTTTATGTCTTTACCATAGGACCTAATGGATTTCAGATCTACATGAAATCACAAACTTTGTAAAAGACCGATTCTTTTTCCCATTTTCCCTTTGGAGGGGACGTCGTGGTCGTATGGTAATTGGATTTATAACTACCTATGCATTCGGTGACTACATCCACTGACGTTGTGAGTTCGAATCCAACTCAGACGAAGTGTACTCGATACAACATTATAAGATAAGGTTTGTCTGTGACCTGCAGCTGGTCAGTGGTTTTCTACGGTTTCCTGCACCAATAAAACTGACCGCCTCGATATAACTGAAATATTGTTGAAAGTAGCGTTAAACACCAAAACCCTAACCCTTTGATGTGTAATATTATGTCATGTGATAGTAACCATTTTGGATTTCTAATAAACACAATAAGAAAAAGCTTTACTGACGACCATTAATATGGAGTTAATGTTCCAACAGTTCAAGATTGTCTGAGATTTTTATACACTGTAACGTTAGTAGATAATAAACGTTAGAGAATTCCGAAGGGTCAATCAAAAATGGACAATCCAGAGAAACTGGCAACATTGGGTATTCAAGACGATGAAAAACAAAACAGAAACACAACACAATATGTGTTGGCACCACCATACACAAATAAACACAAACAATGTTAATAAGACATGAGCCCTCCCGCAAACAACTTGAGGTAAAGACGAACCGAACATCATTTTTATATGGAAGGTTTCTGACAAGTTTCCTGGCATTGATGTTGTGGAGAAGTTTTCAATGTGAAAATTTGATAAGACAATAATAATACAGGGATGATTGTGGATAAAAAATAAAATAACTGAAAATCAATGAAAATAGCTGAAATCATCTACACCCCCTTTCAAAAAGGTCATTTTTGGGAATTTCTTTTTCACATAAAAATAGCTGAAATCAGCTAAATAACTAAAATAATTATCCTAGATAATAATACTTTATTTTATGAGGGTAAACTCAGTTAGCTACACTAATCTTCCCTGTACAAAATAGTGAAGACCCTATATCATGCTTTGTTAAAAACCAATTTAGAAGTCAGTCAGTAAACATTAACAAAAATACTAAAACAATCAGCAGTCTAACTTTTTATTATCATGTAATAAAATACTTTAAAGGTAACATCAACTTTTCAACAAAGGGCAGAGGTCTTAAATTTTTAAAATTTTTGATATATTAGGATCTAAAATGTATACGTCATTAATAAATTCTTATTTCATATATACTAGTAACGAACAACTCAAAATACATTCTCACAAACAATGAAAAACAAAATTTTAAAACCAAATCTGAATTAAAAATGACATCAAGACATATATGTACTGCAGTTTAGTGTGAAAATGGTTCTGTCATCGAAGCATTATACAGTCAAACAGGGTCACATAAAACAGGTGGTTGCTAAATACAGGTTTAATTAATATAAAATGCACTGTGAAGGGAAACTTAAATTAAGGTCACATAAAAAAAGTTATTGCTTAATAGAGGTGGTCACTAAAGCAGGTTTGACTGTATGCTGTAACTAATCCCTGTTTGTACCTGCATAGCTTAATGAGTGAGAACACACTAATAATTTTTGTCAATGATTTCAATAGGATACATTGTATAAAACGAAATATTGAGATGCAAAATTTTCATAATTGATACACATAGGCCTGTAGCATGAGCTCTGCTATTTTCAAATTAGTGAATGTACAAAAATACAGAATGATGTAAGTCTAACAAAAATCAATCTATCATCTTGAAACCATTCATTTCCTTTTTGTGTAGTATAAAACATATTACACATTATGATATCCAAATAAACAGGAACTGTAAACATTGGTGAGACCCAACCAGAAGTATTTCTACGTATTCAACTACCTATGCAATCAGTTCCTATCACCACTAATGTTGTGAGTTCAAATCCCGCTCAAGCGAGATGTACTCGATACAACATTATGTGATAAAGTTTGTCAGTGACTTGCGACAGGTCAGTGGTTTTCTCCGGGTACTCCGATTTCATCCACCAATAAAACTGACCACCACCATATAACTGAAATATTGTTGAAAGTGGCATTAAACACCATAACCCTAACCGTAACCCGTATTCATCAATTAAGGGTAAAAATATAATTGTTACATTAATGTAATATAAAACTTGCATAATTTCACCTCTGACCTTGCATACACCCTATAAATTAATATTTTGTAAATCATTTGCATATGCTTCTAATCATGTATTGCACATTAATACTGTACCAATGTCTATCTATTGTCATGGTTATAACAAAAAAAATATCACAAGGCAAAGTATCAATAAAATTAAAATCAGATCCATAATTAATAATTAAAGGGAAACTTCGTGATTTTTTACATGTTAGCTAAATATGTCCCTAGTGATATAAAATACATATTCACAAAGTTTTATCGACATATTTTCACAAATAACGAAGCAAATCGCAAATTTGTAATTTTAATTTCTAATTTTTCCATCAGGTTGTGACGTTTTAGCCCGATAATGCATTGTGGGATTGAAATTTAAAGTCTGGGTTGCTGATGTTAAATTTGCTTCAGTTAAAGCACCCAGAGGACTGTAATTTAAATCTAATAACCGTTGGAAAATTAAATACTGAAGTGAACAGATACGTACCTTTTTGACAAACAACTATTTTAAATGAACAAAATGTTTCATTTCCTTTATATTTACAACGGAAAGAGTGTTTTACAACAGTCACCTATATTCACTATATGTAGGATCCCTTTTACAATTATGTTCATTTTGTTTTACTGCTAATGTGCTGAAAAATATAATGGATATATTGACAACGCGTAACTGGTGTATTGATCTCTAGATTCTGTTTGACCTTATAATCATTATTCGCATGTTGTTAAACACTTCTTTTGATCTCCGTATGTAGATGTCTGATTGAGTGCTTTCTAGCAGGAGGGTAAAATTATACAGGTGTAAAATTCAAGGTGACCGGATAAATAAAATGGGAATTTGAATACACACTATTTGCTTTCTAAGACAAGTTGGTAGATCGCTTATTATTTATTAAAGATAAAATATTTTTGAAACATTAGAATAAATATAATGTTGAAATAACAGGAACAATTATAATTGTAATTATGTTTTAGATGATAAAAAAGTATACCCCATCCTTGAAATTATAAGTTTTCATTATGAGAGGTGCCAAATTGGCCTAACTATATATAGCTGTCTCATCATAATTAATATGTATTCACAATTTTAACGATCGATGTTCATAAAAGATGTTTAAATTAAAAAAATTAAAAGTTAGGAGATCGGGTGGCAACTGAGTTTACAAAGTTAGTGTTTAAAGAAAAAAACTCTTTGCTCAGTGACCCCCAGAAGGCACAAAACCTAAATATATGATTTTTTCAGCTCAGAGCCCTGTAAGCAAACTTGACCTATAATTTTGATATCCACTGATATTAATTCAGACAAAGTTCGGAAGAGATCATGATCATGAGCGGTATAAACAGATGAAGAGCAGTCAAAATATACAGAGATTAGGCCACACCAAATTTACTTCTTGTTTTTCAGATTTTGTGCTAAAACATTGGAGCGAGCAAGTGATTTAAAAATGTTAATTTCTTTTCCTTTTTTTTGTTTGTTTGTCATTTTTGATGAGCGAAACGTAAAATATTATGTGGAAAATGTATTTCTTATATTTTTAATGTATATTCAGAAGCGAGAGACCATATTTTCATTTTAAATGTTTTATTCTTCAATAAATTAAGGCAAATAATTCCTGAAATAAGAAATGAAAGGCGGGATTTACTTATTCTTATTTTCATTCTGAAAACGACAGATACATTCACACTGGTTCACTCAGCAGGGTACCTAATTGCGTAATGAGTTTAGGTCCACACAGGAAGTCGCCAGGCAGAATATACAAGTGTCATTTTACATCCGGTCGATGGGACTCTGACTGAATACCTGAATACATGTGTCACAATCTTTGGCAATAATCAGAAACGCAATACATATTTTGTGACCATTTAACGGTACCCGTGACTAGAATAGGAGATGCAATACACCTTTTAAAGGTTCTAATAGGTGATCAAAATACACGACCCTGATCAAGTATACATTAGGAATGGGTGCACATTAATGCACACTGGCGGATCAAGGGGGTGTTCGACAATTTAGTAAAATTTGTGTATAAATTGGGTAAACATTGGCAAACAAGAGCCTGTGACCCCATTTTCATAACTTCTGGATCTGTGCCTGATGCAGCAATGATTCTGGGGCTATTTTCACAAAAAAATCTGAAGATTAACATTGATCGTAAGTTATATTGAATTGTTCATTTTTATCATGATTTTTTTGTGCCCCATCAGAATGATATAGCAACAACCAAACTTATGAAGTAAAGTAGGGTGAACAGGGGAGGGTAGAAAATTCTTCTTGCAAACCCCAAAAAGCAAAATAGATAAAAAACCATTTGTATGCAATTTTTCCTTATAAAAACAACAACAATCATATTTTTTATGACTATTCTGAGATTAATCAGAAGGGTCCGCCAGTTCGAAAGACGTGATTAAAATAAACAAAATAAATTTTCTTTACGCAGACATATTATATGTTACGCTTTGTTCAAATCAGAAATAACTGTTATGAAAACAGATTAATCTTTTTACTGTTGGCAAATACGAATATTGTATTTCCATAAACAAATTATTATATTATGTAAGAGATGTACCCTTAAGCTTTGTATAATAAACTTTAAGAGTATTTATAATACTCATATCGACACTGAATGAGGACCCCGGTTTGTCATGCTTGTTTTGGGGCATGGTGGTATTTAGACATCACATGATAATTGGTATCGAGATGTTATCAAAATGGCGACATCCATCTAGCGTTGACCGAATATTAAAATCGATTTCATTCCCTTATCCAACATAATAAAACGCTAATATACATATAAACATCCATATTTATACATCAGGAAAAAAAAAAATTGCGAAGTTTCCCTTTAACTAAATAATTACTTTGATGACTTAAATTAATATCACATAATTTAAAAAAAAAACTACTATAAAATAATTTAAAAAAATTAACAAAAATAAACATCATCTCTTGTTAGTTTTAAAGATGGATAAAACAGAGGCTGCAGCAGACGACATCAAACCAATGGCCGACTCCGATTGTCTCCCTGTATACATTGTAGAGGTAACATCAGATGTCATACTGTAGAATGTACGTGATGGAATATCCATGTCTGTCAGATCCTCATTGACTTGTTCCCAGTCTCCTTCCATGTCTTGATCTTCTGCCATTGTAATAGGAGACCTACTACATTCATCAATAACTGTTATCTCTTCAAATGAATATAATAAGCTTTCATTGATTAATACTGGTATACTCCTGGAAAATAAAATAATCATACAAATCTCTTTGAAAAATCTATTGGAAATCTGTGTTATATAATTTTCTTTTCTTCTACAACATTCATACCTGCCACGACAAGAGCAAATAAATGTTTGCATGAAATTAATTTATTAGCATAGATGCAACGAAGTTGCACTCAAATTATGTCTTGATGCAGTAAGTGGGTATTTGCATCCTATTCTTGTGTGCACTCTAGCAACTTCAGTTTTTAACACACTCTTGCCAAATATGAAATGTCACAATCTAAGACTGTGAAAAACATTGACATTAACTAATTCTTATGAGAGCTACTGGAGTCATAGCATCTCCTCTATAATCAATGCATACTGACACATTTCAGATTGCACATTTTTAATGGTGGTTGCAATTTGACAGTTACATTTCTTTTTATGTCCCCGCCACTAAGTGCCTGGGACATATAGTGTTACCCAAGTCCGCCATTCCGTAATTCCGAAATAAAACAGTTGTCATAAGCTATGCTTTGAGATATTGACTTGATATTTGGTATGTGGGTGTATAATGATGAGTTAGAGATCAAGTTTACGTTTCGTTCCGGTCCAATGATTTTTGGCCGAGTTATAGCCCTTGGACTTTGAAATTTGGCCAAATATTTAGTTGTCACCACTTTTTTTCGCTATGCTTGGAAATATTGACTTGATTTTTGGTACATGAGTGTATAATGATGAGTTACAGATCAAGTTTACGATTCGTTCTGGTCCAATAAGCTTTGGCCGAGTTATGGGCCTTGGAATTTGAAATTTGGCCAAATATTTAGTTGTCACCACTTTATTTCACTATGATTTGAGATATTGACTTGATTTTTGGTATGAGAGTGTATAATCATAAGTTACAGATCAACTTTGAAATTCATTCCAGTTAAATGATTTTTGGCCAACTTACAGCAATTGGGCTTTGAAATTTGGCCAAATATTTAGTTGTCACCACTTTTTTTCACTATGATTTGAGATATCGACTTGATTTTTGGTATGTAAATGAGTTACCGATCAAGTTTGTTATTCTTAGCCTATTACTGAGGGAATTAAAAAAGGGTGAAACATTTGAGCCTCCTTAATATTCACGCGGGGACATTTTAAATATACTGATATGTTTTTGTATGTTTTAGAAGGATTTGTCAAATGACAATATCCCCCACTTTCTCAAAGTTGGATAATAAAAATAGATGAGATAGAAAGCAACTATTTTAAACATTTATGACCTACTATGATTGTTCGACTCTTACGGAAGTTGTAGGAAGAAAATAATAGGTGTTTATCAATATTTCACTTTCAAAAGTAGGACAACACAGGAGGTAACGTGGTAACATATATATTCATATCTTCCAAATAGTAGGCCAACCCAAGAGGTAGCTTATATATTCTTACCTACCAAAAGTAGGACAACACAGGAGGTAACATAAATATTCTTACCTTCTAAATAGTAGAACAATGCAAGAGATAGCTGAAATATTCTTACCTTCCAAAAGTAGGACAACGTAGAACAATGTAAGAGATAGCTGAACTATTCTTACCTTCCAAAAGTAGGACAACGTAGAACAATGTAAGAGATAGCTGAACTATTCTTACCTTCCAAAAGTAGGACAACGTAGAACAATGTAAGAGATAGCTGAACTATTCTTACCTTCCAAAAGTAGGACAACGTAGAACAATGTAAGAGATAGTTGAAATATTCTTACCTTCCAAAAGTAGGACAACGTAGAACAATGTAAGAGATAGCTGAACTATTCTTACCTTCCAAAAGTAGGACAACGTAGAACAATGTAAGAGATAGCTGAACTATTCTTACCTTCCAAAAGTAGGACAACGTAGAACAATGTAAGAGATAGCTGAAATATTCTTACCTTCCAAAAGTAGGACAACGTAGAACAATGCAAGAGATAGCTGAACTATTCTTACCTTCCAAAAGTAGGACAACGTAGAACAACGCAAGAGATAGCTGAACTATTCTTACCTTCCAAAAGTAGGACAACGTAGAACAATGTAAGAGATAGTTGAAATATTCTTACCTTCCAAAAGTAGGACAATGTAAGAGGTAGACTATGTTCTGTAATGTATTCTTAGTGTCCAGCTGATGATATTCCTGAACACCTTGAGAGAAACACAGGTATAAAATATTCTGATTTAATCTAGCAACAGCATTTCTAAATAGTTTTTCTGCCATTTCACTACCACAAAATACACTGCAAAAATATAAACATTTTAAAATCAGTTTTTAGTCATAGATTTAATAAGATTTCAAAATTACTTTAAACAGGAGCTCTTGAGAAATCATAATTTTGATGTGTTAAAGAAAGAGAGAAAAAAAATCTTCAAAAGAAAATTAAAAAAATCAACCAAACTATAATTTTCCCATTAAAAATCAATTGTAAATGCAAGGTAATTTCATTAAATGAAAATAGACAATCAAATGTAAATTCATAAATAACCATAGTCTTGCATAAATCTGTTTTGTCCACCTGGTAAAGACTTTTTGGATAATTTGCTCTCGTGGGAATGTGTTGATTTTTGAAAGAGGCAAACCACGACTATTAAAGTTTAGTAGCTAAATCTGTGGTGAGGTATACTCGATAAAACGTAATTCCATAAAGTTAGTCAATGACTTGCAGCATGTCGGTGGTTCTCCTTCACCAACAAAAATGACTGAAATATTGTTGAGAGTGACATGGATTTTATAACAACACATTCTGCTTTCAGTATTATCTCATCAAATCAACAATTTTCAACAGAAAAGCTGATCAGTCGCTGTTTATATTACATAATGCTTTAAGTAAACTAGATTAAACAGATTGAATCTTATGAATTTTTACATGATTTCTCAGAGGTTATTTGTGTTTAATGCTGCTATCCACAGTATTTCAGTTATATTGTGGCAGTTCAATCCTTTAAAGATTCTTTTTGAATGGTGCAGTTGTGTCAATTTTCAGCCAATCAAATATTGATGTTTTTATACAGAGTGGCCAAAAGGAATGTATTAATATCATAATTAAATGGGGAATCTTTTTTACTGCAAATATTCCGTTTAATAGTTTCTGAGAATATTGAAATGCGAAAAAATTAATGGATGCCAAGCAATCGCATATGAAGGTCACATGGCATTTGACCAGGTAAGATAAACAACATACCTGTAATTTTGCTTCCATGGTACTCTTACATCAAGAATATAAGCCAGAACAGATAAAAGCTGACTGGTTAATGTCAATGCTCCACTTATGGCATGACCAGGGTTTCTTAAACTGTTGTCAGCATTTCCTCCATTTTCTCTACTTGTGGCAACTGTAAAATATGGCTGTCTTTATTAAATAAAGATATGTCATATAAACAAATTAATAAAATATTTCTTAATTAAGTAATTTGTTTAAGAGTATATGCAGTTTTGCCAAGTTTTTATGCATTGCATCTTAAAAAAATTTCCTAGAAAATTGACAAAATTAGCAAATTCTGATAACCTCTTCCTTTTACATTCTAAATAAAACTTCTGTATTACCGTATACATTAACCTGTGGTGCAAACATCATAAAAATTATAACTAAACAAATAAATTTGTTATTCAAACAATATATAATCTGATGTTTAACTTACCCCATTTTATACCTATGATTCAGAGACTTTAATCTGACAATGTTGAATTCAATATCATCTTTTATTGATAATTTGTACATTTCCCTTTGATCTTATCAAGCAACTATCGTGATATTAACATAATATCGCTGTTTTCTAATATGACGTTATAATGGCGTCAAGATAAACATACTATCATTCCTATCGTTAATATGTTGTACTTGAGATGGACTTCTCATTGCGTCTCACATCCCAGCCTTTGCCTTCAATGTGATATTGCTCTGAGAAATTCATTCTCGCAAAACAAATCAATGATAGTATATATATATCTGTACTACCGCTGTAACACTTTTTGTCCCAACATAATTATTATTTATAATATTTGTGGTGTCAGTGATTGTTGATCAATGATGCCAGGCAAGACATATGTAATACGACTGACACCATCATTGTGGTATTTTTTGTTTTGCATTTCACTCCTCGGTTACTATGGAAACAATTTTTTTTCTTCAAAACTGTCATTTGAACTTGGTTTTTTCATTAGTGCTTTGGGTTTATCACTTCAATCCAAATGAACATTATGAAAAATTGAAATGCTCTAACCAATGCAACCAATCAATATACTAAAAGAAAACCATTTTTTGGGGTAACTGAATGTTATCTAATCTTATCCTATATACATTTTAATTGTTTTAGTGATAGAACTTTACATGAAGAAAAACTAATCTGAATTAAACTCTGAAGTGTAAGTGGTGACAAGATATCTGAATGAATGACACAACGACAGATTTATCAATAATAATTTCTCCCTCTAAATATATCATGGGCTATAATATAAAAATAGAATGTACCCCATAAATTATAAGATGAATAGTCTCCATTGCTAGGTAATGTTGGTTCTATGATACAATAATTGCCATCTTCTAAACTGTTAGTATACACCCATTTACCACATATATAAGTGGTATGACTGGCATCCCTCAGAGCACTTACTGTGCTCACAGCCATGTTGTGTTCTAAGGCACTGCAAATATAAGGATTAAATCAAATATAACAAGTTGCTTAAAACTGAATATATGTTAATGTACTTTCCCCCAGTAATGAGGAGAAGACATCACCATGGAAACAATTTTTTTTTATCATATTAACTGATTTCGAAATATTATCAATCTAAAAAAAACGACATCAAAATGCTACTTGTCAAAAAAAAAATTCAAGATATCAATATACATTTTTTAAATTAACCCTGTTTATAAAATAACAAGTCAATAAAAGTCTAATAAAAAAAATTCAAACTGAAAAGTGATAGAAAATTTTCTTTTCAGACTTTTGAAACTTTATAAAATTCAGAACTGTCTAAACTGAACATCCAAAAATAAAAAGTTTTTATTTCACATGCAAATCATATACAAGTATAAAATGAAACCATACCAAATATTTGTTCTGGAATTTACTAAAAAAAAAAACACCATTCATGTGATATTGGCACAATGCTAAAACTAAAGTGTTGTATGAATTTATTACCTTGGTAGCGTGACTTCTTCTACTGAGAAGATATATTTCTGTAAGACATTAATATGACACTGACGTATTGCTGCCAGTTCGTCCATCTTAGACTCAAGAAGCACATGTTTTTTCTCATTTTCCTGCGACTTTTCTTTTATGAATTTTTGAATTAAGAGTTTCTTCTCTCTATGAGTTTTTGACTTCACACTTCTATTTCCATTTATTCTTCTTCTATCTTCTAAACGTTTCTTATCTGAAAGGTAGATATCACGATTAACACAAAACCCTGTCCATTCTGAAATAGTGAGTGACTGATTGTTGTTAAACACAGAATGGGGAATTTTTCAGCTATATCATAGTGTGAACAAGTTATATTTTGATGAGACGATGTCCGCTTTGTACTAGACCAACACGCTTAGTTGGATTTTTAAAGTGCTAGCTCACTGAAACAACAATCCGTGGGTAGACATATCGCCCCTCTCGGACACATTATCCTGATTCTGATTCAATCAGTCTTTTCTCTTACTCCTTAATGCTGCGTGCTCAGCGGAGAAGCAGCAAATACCAATTTTAAAGTGTTTGGTTTGACTAGACCGGGGTTCGAACCCACGGTCTACCACACTCAAGACAAGCATGCTAACAATTACACCACTGGTATGGTGCTTTCTGAAATATATCTACGTGTATGATATCATACTAGAGAAAAACTCAACCTAATATAATAACAGTTTAATTTTTTTCTCTCCTTCCCCTGACAGTGATTAAAACTAACATGAAAACTGATAACATTGGAGATTAATTCTCAATGGTTTTAAGTTTAAGCTATGTTATAATTACTAAGATTTTTATTCTTTTCTATTGCAATTTGAAAATGAGGCTTATAAGTGTCAATCACCATTTTAATAAACTAGTATCCTGAAGCTTTACTTGCAACATAAGTGATACTATATATCGTCTGATCCTATAGTGCAGAGGGTTTATGATACCGTATATTAACATGCTATTTCAACCAATTTTTGCCAGCATTTTTTTAATTGAACTACCATGGTACGATGGGATTCTGATATACTGATAGTTTTTCATTTTGATCTCCTTCCTTGTAAACAATAGGAGCTTTATTCAATCAGACATGGAAATATTACCATTTTTATGCCATGGGCTTCAGAAATGGCAAGACACATAACCTCTATTGTCATATTAGTCGACATAATACTGTATCAGAATGAAGTTAGGAAATTTCATCATCTGAGTCTCAAGACTGAAATAGTCTTGTGTAAGAATATGACCTGTCACACTGAAAAGAGAGCTTCATCTGAGTCTCCGACTGAAATAGTCTTGTGTAAGAATATGACCTGTCACACTGAAAAGAGAGCTTCTTTGCATGGTAGATTATAAGACATGCTAATTTTACTTTGACATCAAAATAGTTCTGGCATACAGTCAAACTCTCTCATGCGGTCACCTGTACTTAAAGTCACCTTTTCTTGTCCTGTCATAGAAAATTTCATATCAATTGAACCTCTTTTAAGAGGTCATCTGTCTTATAAGGCCACCTTTTCTTGTCTTGTCATAGAAAATTTCATATCAATTGAACCTCTTTTAAGAGGTCACCTGTCTTATAAGGCCACTTTTTCTTATCTTGTCATAGAAAATTTCATATCAATTGAACCTCTTTTAAGAGGTCACCTGTCTTATAAGGCCAGTTTTTCTTTGTCCTAAGCTTGACTGTATTTTGTTCTAAATTTTTCACAAACACACAATACAATGCAAGATTAATATTACGATGTCATAAATAACAGCTAGGAATTTTTGCACCATGAAAAGATTTCTTTTCAGAGATAATTCTGCCAGGAGAAGTAGTGTATGACAGCATCTGTTTTCAGAAATTAGATCACAGTCTGCATCAGAAATTTGGCAAACTTTATTTCCTACTAAAATGTTAGTAACACCCTAAGTGGAATTTTCCTTTTCCTGATCCTTGCAAATTAAACTTTTATTAATTACCTTCTAACTTCTTTTCTTTGGCAGTTTTTAAAGCACTCTTTAATAATCCTATTTTTCTGCGACATTCTTCTATATTGTTTTGCTTTAAAAAGAAAATACAAAATTTTTTCAGTGAAAAGTTCAAAAATGAGAAACTCAAAGCATATCTTTAACACTTTAAATTACAATTTTTTTTCTTCTTCAAAATTTGTACCAGTATTTAGGTACTTGTATAATATTTTGTCAACAAACAGGCTATGAGCAAGTTTCATACAGATACATACATAAATAAAGAGTGAGTGATTTTTGCTTAACACCAAATGAATATTCTATCACTTATTATATGATAAGAACAAGTTACTTTTTAATAAAGATGAAGTCTGTTTTGTACTTGACCAATAAGCTAAGTTGTATGTTTAACATGTTAGATCATTGAAACAACGGTTAACAGGTAGATATGTCACTGTTACTCTACTCTAAACACATAACCCAGACTACGAACCAACCAGCCTCTGATCTTACTCCTTAATGCTCCATGCTAAGCAGAGAAGCAACATATGCAAATTTCAATTCTTTGGTTTGAACATACGGAGAATGAAACCCACAATCTACAACACTCAAGGTGAGTAATTCAAGACAGCAAATTATAATACACAACCAAAGCAATCCATTAATAAATAAGAAAAACCTGAAAAACTTATTCACCATGTTATGATGATTTCTATCAGCATAAGTTTAAAAGCACTACTCTTTATAATTTAGGGACCATCGTGGTCGTGATCGTATGGTAGTTGGATTTACAACTACCTATGAAATCAGTGCCTATCACCACTTATGTTGTGAGTTTGAATCCCACTCAGTCAAGGTGTACTCGATACAACATTATGTGATAAAAAAATTTGGTGACCTGTGGCAGGTCAGTGGTTTTCTACGGGTACTCAAGTTTCCTCCACCAATAAAACTGACTGTCACGATAGAACTGCAATATTGTTGAAAGTGGCATTAAACACCACAACCCCTAACCATTATTATATTTAAACTGTTAAATCATCAGGTTTTAGGTAAACCATGTGACAAAATGAAGCCACAGTCAAATCATGATGGCCATTATTTTTATCATGTAACTTACCTTTATATCTATTTGCAAAGTTGGGTTTCTTTTCTCTCCACATCTATAAATACATGTAATAATGAGAACAACAATATTATCTTTGAGATATTTTCCGTAAATTATTAAATTCCACATGTATGAGTATAGAGAAAATTGGTAGTAGTCTACTTACAATTTATATTGGTTGAGTTGCTATCTATAAATATGGTGTCTTGCTTTCCTTCTGGCATAATTGTATAATAAGTCAGGTGGGGTGTATTTGATACAACATTATGTGATAAAGTTTGTCCGTGACTTGTGGCAGGTTGGTGGTTTTCTCCTGGTACTCCGATTTCCTCCACCAATAAAACTGAAATATTGTTGAGAGTGGCATTAAACACCACAACACTAATCCTTCTGGCACACTGCAGCTGTCAATATACTTACTTATATTGTTCTGCACATTTAACGAATCTTAAAATTTCAGAAGTATCAGTAAAATAGAACTTCTATTATTATAATCGGTTATTCTGAAAAAAAACCTGTTGCATCTAAAAATGGAAAACGACAATGAGGACCACACACTCATAATACATTGTACCATAATACCTTTACATGTAATATGACCACAATAAAACAAAATCATTGCATAAAAAAACACTGGTACAAAATGATCACCACTTTATGCTTTTTCCCAATGACAAATCATTTATTATATAAAACCTTGAAGATAACCAGTTAAGGATCACAGATTTAATACCTATGCATTTTATTTACATGTGTTTTGCTTACTTGTCAAGAGCTTGGTCCCTATCAATCTTTAAAAAGTCAAGCTTATGTAACAAATCTGTATATCTGAAGAAAAAAAATATGAGATTAACAGTATTAAATATAGCATTAATATTGATAAAATCTGTATAAAGAATACTGAATCTGGGTAACTTATGTTAGACCACAGATGCAGTAAAACTGTATTATTCTAGATAATGAATCAAAAACGAATCTTTTTAGAGTTGTAGAAAAATAAATGTTTAACAGGGATTAGGTTTATTGTCACTATCCTTTGTACTTATATCATGTGTCTTTCTGTACACTCTTGAAGTTAACTAAACAATAGTGCTGAACATCCAATTGTAATTATTATGTACTTTATTGTTAATTGTTCAGTAGTTATGATCATGAACTTAAATATAAACTAGAGGCTCAGTGGGCTGAGCCTGTGTCGCTCACCTTTCATTTTGCTTTGAGGAAACTTAATACACAACCTTCCATACATCTAGATGCTTCCTACCAAGTTTCGGTTCATTTGGCTAGGCAGTTTCAGAGGAGAAGATTTTTAGATATCGACCAATCAGAAACAAGAATTGCCTGTGGTGGCCATGTTTGCTAACCGATCGGGACGAAATGAGCAATCTTTATAGAGGACATTCCATAGATGCTTCCTGTCAAGTTTCGGTTAATTTGGCCAAGCGGTTTCAGAGGAGGAGATTTAAAAAAATTGGCCAATCAGAAACAAGAATTGCTTGTGGTGGCCATGCTTGGTAATGGATCATAATAAAATGTGCACTCTTTAGAGAGGACCTTCCATAGATGCTTCCTACTAAGCTTCAGTTCATTTGGCTGATGGGTTTCAGAGGATAAGATTAAAATGTGAAAAGTTAACAGATGACAGACAAAAAACGACGGATACCAAATGATGCCAAAAGCCCACTTTGCCTTTGGCAAGGTGAGCTAAAAAGAATATTAAAATGTGAATACCTACATGTAATGTAGAGTATAAACATGTTACACTATATCAGCATTAATTAATTTCTAAGGGAGATAATGGCAAGAGTTATCTTTCTTTTAACAGATTAATGGCAAGAGTTATCTCTCTTTTAACAGTTTACTACAATGGTGAAATTAAAAAAAATGAACAAATCAGAAACAAGAATTGCCTGTGGCGGCCATGTTTGTTAACAGATCGGAATGAAATGAGCAATCTTTATAGAGCACCTTCCATAGATGCTTCCTACCAAGTTTCGGTTCATTTGGCCAAGCGGTTTCGGAAGAGAAGATTTTAAAAAGTCGGCCAATCAGAAACAAGAATTGCCTGTGGTGGCCATGTTTGTTACCGGATCGGGATGAAATGAGCAATCTGTATAGAGGACCTTCCATAGATGCTTCCTACCAAGTTTCGGTTCATTGGCCAAGTGGTTTCGGAGGAAAATATTTAAAAAAATTGGCCAATCAGAAACAAGAATTGCCTGTGGAGGCCATGTTTGTTAATAGATTGGGACAAAATGAGCAATCTTTAGAGAGGACCTTCCATAGATGCTTCCTACCAAGTTTCAGTTCATTTTGGCAGAGAGGTTTCAGAGGAGAAGATTAAAATGTGAAAAGTTAACGGACAACGGATGCCAAGTGATGGCAAAAACTCACATTGCCTTTGGCAAGGTGAGCTAAAAAACATGTACAGAGTAATTTATGTTAAATGACTAGGTGACGATTGGACTATAATTCGTCTTCCTTGGTAGGGGACTACGTACTACTAATTAGAAATAATCAAATATACGATTTGGATAAAAAAAAATAATTGGTGTTTAACACCACTTTCAGCAATATTTCAGCTATATCATGGCGACCAGGTTTAGTGGTGGAAGAAGCCGGAGTATCCGGAGAGAACCACCGACCATGGGCAAGTAACGGGTAAACTTTATCACTTGCGGCTGCGAATCGAGTGCACCCTTTTTTGTAATTTACAAACCCGGGCGCGAACCCACGCCATATTGGTGATATGCTTGTATGAGTTGTTAGGTAATGCAACTACCTAACTCACTGAGCCACCCGGGACCTTTTATAAAAAATGATATTTAGATTTCAACATATATAACCTGCATAAACAAAATTGAAATTGATATGTTGCAGAAATCTAATAGCTTTTATATGCTTTTTATGTGCTCTTATTTGCTTTTAATGTGTTCTTACTTGTTTTTTATGTGCTCATATTTGATTTATCTGTTCTCGTCTGTTTTAACTAATTTTATGTTTGCATGTAATGATGTATATATGTTATATAGTCAGTTTTAAGAGCTTCATGTAGCTCATGTTATTTGCTAAATGTATATATGTGCCGACTTTAAATAAAATTTACTTTACTTTAGTTAAAATGTACATACATGTATGTGTACAACCTGTAAATAAAATACTATAAATAGTTATATTTATTCAAGAAATAATGTTAAAATTCAATTACAAATGATAAGAATCATACTAAAAGTACTGTACCATAAATTTAGTTAAAATGCTGACACTGTGTTTTTAAGCAACAAGACATCAACTCATTTCTTTGTACTACTGGATCTCTTAATTATATCTTGCATAATTATTGGACCCCCCTTTTCAACATTACTACTGACGACATGCAAGTCATGAGCACAGGGCCTTGTCACTATCCAGGTAAATATACTATCAATGTATAAACATATACAAGGGCGGACATCTTTTTTTACCCCCGCTCGCTTCAAGTCGTGTTTGTTTTTTAAATTCCTTCTAATATATTCAAAACCCTGTTTGGTTCAACTCCCAAGACCTTATTCTTTTAAAAAATATATCATGACCTCCCCTCGACTACCTCTTGTGAAGGCGCAGCGGTCGTTTTTGTCAGGAATTCGCCCGAGTAGAGAACAACATGGACCCAAAGTGAAAGTAACAGCGCCACCTAAAAAAAACCCCGGAAGTTCGGAACTCTCAGGGTTTTAGCTTTGAGGTAAAGAAAATACCGTTAAGATTCAAACATCATTAAACGAGCGGGACGATTTGAAGTGAAAACTGAACATTTTTGACTTGTACATACAATGAATGATAAATGCCATTTTCAAGGCTTTTTCTTGATTGCTGTCCATTTTCTTTAATTTATTATTTCGTCTGTTATTTCCCGCGGTAACTTATACTTAGAAACACGATAACTAGCGAGAAAACCAAATATCGAATGGTAAAACCCCGAGAGTTCTGAACTTCCGTTTTTTTATAGGTGGCGCTGTTACTTTCACTTTGGGTCCATGTTGTTCTCTACTCGGGCGAATTCCTGACAAAAACGACCGCTGCGCCTTCACAAGAGGTAGTCGAGGGGGGGACATGATATTATTTGAAAAGAATAAGGTCTTGGGAGTTGAACCAAACAGGGTTTTGAATATATTAGAAGGAATTTAAAAAACAAACACGACTTGAAGCGAGCGGGGGTAAAAAAAGATGTCCGCCCTTGTATATGTTTATACATTGATAGTATATTTACCTGGATAGTGACAAGGCCCTGTGTCATGAGTATGACTGACATGAGTCACCACATAATTTCAGGACTACACCATGTATGGTGATGAAATCAAAACTTAAACAAAAGTGGTATCATGAGTTCTTTTCTTATTGTCAAATTTTCTTTATATCCAAACATGTAATTAAAACCCGCGTTCCATATATACTGGCTACTGCGTGTCAAAATATTCATCTCTACCTTCGACACACTTTTGCTTTGGAGTGTATAAATAGTCCCTGTTTTACACATGACTTGCAGTAATATTTTTTCTTAGTTCCGTCACACAAAGGACAACGTTCTACAGCTACAGTAAGGCCAGGTGAACTTTCTATTGAAGATGAACAAGGAAATTCTGTTGGAGCTAAACTTTCTGTGCTTGATGATTCCATAACATTAAGACATTCTCTGGTTTTTACCCTGTTTTAAGATAAGATCCGAAAGGTTCTGAAAATGATGTATCTAATGACCGTCCACAACAATTAATGAAACGAAACAACGCAAAACATATGTCGTAAACAGATTTTTATATGATTTATTGTATTGAAGGAATATAGAATTTAGCTGAAATATGTAGATATAATATTTCTACATTCCGTACTCAGATTAATTATTTTTTATTGAAAATATTTTTCACTTAAATTTTCTGTTTTGACTTCAGTGCACAGACATTAAGTGCACAGAGAGGCACTTGCCACATGCGCACTGGCTGTAGGGTCCAGAAGTCAAAACATAGAAATGTATGCATAAATATTATCTGGATATGTATTTGTATTGCATGACATGTTTTATTGTGCTGTATTTAATTTATGCAATTTATTATTCATGTCGGTTTGAAAAGCTCTTGTACTGTTATAAAATGTACCGACTTTAAATAAAACTTTTTGATTTGATTTGATTTGATCCTTCCACGCCCGTTTCTAATTTCTCACTTCAGATAATGTAAAAAAATACAACATTATTAATCAATAGATTGATTTATTTTCTGAGATAAACCAGGAAAAATAGAATGTTCACGATTTCAAATATTAAATATGAAACCTAAGATAAATATTTAACATAAGTAATTTTTATTGTATCTGGGATAATTTATTGTCGACGTAAGTTGGTTGGTTGTTCAACACAGTGGTACATTTGGATGCTTAATTAATAAAAAGTTTAATTCTAGTTGAAAATATATTTATATTGTTTAATATTGTAAATTGTGAAATTGAAATTACTTTTGAATCATAATACAATATCATGCTCACTAAGTACTTATTTTATGGTTAAGACTGCCTGTCCCACTCAACCGCATCGGTGGCGTAATGGTTAGCGTTCTCGCCTCCAATGCGGTAGATCGTGGGTTAGAGCTTCGGACGGGTCAAACCAAAGGCTTTTAAATTGGTATTTGTTGTTTCACAGCTAAGCACGCAGCATTAAGGAGAAAGAGCAAAGACTGGTTGGCTACCCGCGGACTCAGTGTTGTTTCAGTGGGCTAGCACTAAAAAACTCCAACTCAGTGCGTTGGTCTAGAACAAGGCGGACCTCATCATCATCTCATTGAAAACCTCTTGTCTGATCCAACAAAAGACTATTTGATCGTCAGAATGAACTTATTCAATTATGAGATAGTCTATAATACATGTCCCAACGACATCTCTCGTTCACGAGTACAGATTCACGAGATTTCTAATTTTAAAGGAAACCCTCTAATACTTAGTTTTACACTTCCGTGAGTTGCACGAGTAAAACTGTGTATATTAACCACAGACAAAACCGTGAATGAATACTAATTACTCGCCCTCCCACTTTCTTCTGCTTGTTTTACAAGAATGAATTGTGGTATAATTTTATTGCATTCGTTAGTCTAGCCCCATTGACCCGGTTATGACCCAATCCAGTACATATTTATATAATTCAGTTATATCAACATTTCTAGATTAGTTGTCGAATCTTGTTAATAGTTCTCTGTGTACTAGAACACAGGTGGTGGCAGCATAGCTATAGTTATAGAAACCCGTCTCAACCCCTGTCATATTTGGTGGTAGCGATGGGATACTCAAGCATATCTGAGTATCCAGTGATGCGAACTCCTTACCTCAGACTACGACAAGAGAATAGAAATGGTGAAGACAAGATCAACCCAAGGAAATGGGGGAGATACAACTGAATCTGAAATAAACATAGATTACAGTCAAGATTTTGAAACAGCTCACAGACGAAAATACAGAGCATGTTGATATCACTGTGATTCAGAGACCAATTCCATGTTAAAGTTCACCTGCTACTAGAAGTAAGAAAACACGAAAGAGGACACACGAAATGCAGAGCGAAATTGATTTGTCCTCTCCTGATGGCACATTTGTTAAACAAAAGGAGATGGAGGTTACTTGACTCCTAGAGAGCATTAATTACGTCCATTGATGAAAAACATGATGACAGAGACCATAAGAGTCATGAAAAACATGATGACAGAGTCCATAAGAGTCATGAAAAACATGATGACAGAGACCATAAGAGTCATGAAAAACATGATGACAGAGACCATAAGAGTCATGAAAAACATGATGACAGAGACCATAAGAGTCATGAAAAACATGATGACAGAGTCCATAAGAGTCATGAAAAACATGATGACAGAGACCATAAGAGTCATGAAAAACATGATGACAGAGACCATAAGAGTCATGAAAAACATGACGACAGAGACCATAAGAGTCATGAAAAACATGATGACAGAGACCATAAGAGTCATGAAAAACATGATGACAGAGTCCATAAGAGTCATGAAAAACATGATGACAGAGACCATAAGAGTCATGAAAAACATGATGACAGAGACCATAAGAGTCATGAAAAACATGATGACAGAGACCATAAGAGTCATGAAAAACATGACGAAACCATTGTCGACAGTATACAAAGCCGATATAGTCCATTACCACCAGAACCAAGAGTAAGTCGACAAAGTAGACAAAGGCGACATAAGCATAAACCACCAAGACGAGTCCATAGAACGCTGAACAAAGCAGAGACAAATTATTGTGTGCATGTCCTTGAGATGCTTTGTAGAGTATTATCGCCAGTGTTTACTTGGTAGAAAATTTTGTTATTAGAACTGATCATCTAGCTTTGGTTTGGTTTTTTAGCATGAACGAGCTAAAAGGACGAATTGCACGACGTATTTAAATCTTGTTATACTACGATTTCACAATTTTACACCGTCCTGGAAAAACATGGGAATGGTGATAGTCGGTCTAGATGTCCTCAAGAAAAATGTCCGTGTTCAGATGTAGATACATACCCATTACATGTATATACAAAGTGTGTTTGTACAAAACGGTGCATCAGGTTGAACATGTTGTGTGAACCAGTATCACTACGAGTCGCGAAAGCGACGAGTTGTGATGGGGTTAGTTCAGAAAACAGACGAGGCCTGATACAAAGTATTGTAACCACATACTATTCACTGTTTCAACCAAATACCTTGCTCGAGTTACTTACGTGCATCTACAAATTATACTTATCATGTTTTTCTACCTGTTTTTCAGTTATGGATTACTATAGAGGAAGGATATACGGCTATGTTCCTTTGTGGGCTAACGGAGGACTGCCATTAAGAACTTTAGCATGAAACACTTTTCGTCAGATAATAATTTGTTGAAATATAGTCTATGCAAATTCAGTACGG
Source organism: Bathymodiolus brooksi (assembly GCA_963680875.1). Classification (NCBI taxonomy): domain Eukaryota; kingdom Metazoa; phylum Mollusca; class Bivalvia; order Mytilida; family Modiolidae; genus Bathymodiolus; species Bathymodiolus brooksi. The sequence goes on along the minus strand of OY804576.1, from coordinate 59,326,155 downwards.
GCAATAGTCAAATGATGAAGCGCCATGCAACCTTTTACTCACCAAACAACGCCGCTAGGGGTATTGTTCTTGCCAATGGTACTTAAAACAGGACCGATGATTCATGCGTTGTTAGGAATTAACATCCTAGGACAGTTAATGTGGATTATGACTTAATACGGTGGTACGTGGTCGACTTAATACTGGACAACCCACAAGGTCCAGATCTCTTGTAAATTGTAAGAGCACCAATCCATTAACTGTATCTGTTGTTGAGTCGGTGACTCGTCCAGTTTCCATTACTTTTGCGATTCCTCAATCCGATTTTACTGCAAAGGACACCATTCCAGCTTAACTGACCGACCTACTACCGTCTATATCCGCATCTTACAACGCCATTAGTGAATCTCTGAGTAATATTATTCCACCATCCGACGTTTTGAAGTGCGCTGTAAATGCCATCGCTTCGACGTCTACTCCAACAGACAGTCAGTCCTTTACCGATGTTCCATCCAATCACAGGATCGTAATATCTCATGATTGTGATGACTTTGCAGATAAACTTATTGACATGTCCGAAGATCTATCAATGCCTTCATCACTGACGTCATCGGCTTGCACGACTCCAACACCGTTTCTGCCTGATATTGCTCTACCACCACCAATATCAGAAGATGAGAATATCATGTCGCAACTGTAGCGGGAACATCCCGTGTTACTTGATAATTCTGAAGTAGCTACTGCCGCTTCCGATGACCCTGTGAATTTACATGCTGCGTTCTGCGAACTTGTATCTGTTATGAGAGAAAGCAATAATCATTTAATATGAACGAAATATGAACTCGTAAAACATCGAGATTAGATGGAAAAAAAATTGAAGAAGCTGTGAGGAGGCAATATATTCATAAATCTCCACCAACTATTGTATGTAAAGTAATATGTGCAACAAGTCTAATTTAGACGACCCCATTCACCTGTAAATCGCGTTGGCGTGGTCTAGAATGAACTCTGTTAGACTGTCTTTAATTTGCAATTTTATAACAGTTGATTGTGTATGTGTCTATAATTACATTACTTCCGTTTTTCATTGAAATGTTACAATATGATTGGTTATGAAGTGGTCACATGATTATAAAAGTGATGTTTCACATCCCAATGAAACTCAAATCCGAACTTGCACGTGCCTCCACGACGACGTCAGATGTAAACAATCAATGGCGTAGTAATTTCCAACAGCAAATAATCTAACACAAATAAAATTCACAACGAAAAATTCAACTATATTAAATATTGGTGGGATTTAAATATAATTATAAGAATTGAATGCATTCTTTTGAAGTTTCATTGGGGTATGAAAGCGTTGATCGAACTACATTTTCAACAAGAAGCGCTACCGCGCTTCATTGAAAATGTACTTCGGTCAACGCTTTCATACCCCAATGAAACTTCAAAAGAATGCATTCAATTCTTAAATTATGATGAAGACTACGATTTGTAAAATTAGCATGTAATAGAATTTGTGAATTTTGTAAATTGAAGATAGCTACCTTGTTTTTCGTGTTATTTCCTTCTTGTAACACAATTCAGATATATATTTTGGTGACAGGGGTATTTAGCACCTATCAAAAAAGAATGTATTTTAACATTTTGAAATATATGTTGATACGTATTTGCTTGTCAATTTTACAATGATATGACAATTTGATTGGTTTTGGTTTTATAGTGTTTCACGCCATTTTCAACAATATTTCAGTTATATCGTGGCGGTCCGTTTTATTGGTGGAGGAAAACCGGAGGACCCGGAGAAAACCACCGACTTGTCGCAACTCACTTACAAACTTTATCACATAATGTTGTACACCTCGCCCTGATCGAGATTCGAACTCACACCAGTGGTGATAAGCACTGATTGCATAGGTAGTTGTAAATCCAACTACCATACGATCACGGCCACGACGGCTCTTTGTCAATTTGAGCGTTACCTCTGCTAACAAATATATTAAATACTATTCATAGATAGTAGTAATCAGAATCCGTAAATCGAAGAAGGACAGACAACACAATGAACAAAAGGACAAACAACGATCTACATAAAACGAAAGATCGAGTAACACGGACCCCACTAAAACCCGAGGGGGGGGGGGGGCTCATGTGCTCCGGAAGGGTAAACAATTCCTTGTCCACTAGTGACACCCGTCGTGTTAATCTAGTTACAAACCCGGTGATAAGTCATGAATGAGGAAAGGACCGGGAAGTGTTTACGACTAGTGGAACATATCCGTGGTTATCTGTGACACAGACATTCCATTGCGGTTAATCATGTCATGGTGGCGACCGTAAAACTTTCGAAGTGATGACTTCAACTTAATCAATAGGAACACTTGGTTGAGTAGCTTCCTTGTTAGCAGAAATCCTCTATACAGGAAATCCTGATAGGAACCACAAGCTCTGGAATATCGAATCAACAAAGATATATACTCCATATGCAGGTGCTGATGGAATGTTGCTAAATATAAATGGAAAGTTCACAATGGGAAAATTGAAATCATCACGTTATTTCTACGAGTAATAAAACATTATGTTATATTACTCCTAATAATTATCTATATTAATTTTCGTACATGTTTGCTTTATCTACATAGATTAATATAAGTCCCTGTGTACATTATCTATTTTTCAGTAACCGGTCTAACCCCGCCATAATTCTCTGACATATGACCACATGGATACAGCAGCATAATATGGAGCCCACACACTGCCGCAAATATTCACAATTTGGAAATGATACAACGTCGGGCGTCAGGTTTGTAACATAAAATGATTAAAAATTTTGACACAATACAACATGATTCAGGAAACACAGGTTACATTCCAATTGACGATTTTGACTTTTGAGGTTTTGAAGCTATATGTACATTTATTTGATGAAGAATAGTATTTTTGCTTCCAGATGACAGAAAAAAACAAAACAAAAAACAAACAAACAAAAAAACCAAGCAAACAAACAAACAAGCAAAAACAACACATCCCCCCAAATGCTCTGAAATGTTATCAACATCACAACTACACAAATGTACACTTCATTTATGCCATATTGCAACTGCTACTGTAACACCGTCTGTGTAACGCCGTAACTGTCGGTTTATATATATAGCGCTTTTTTCGGAAATGTGGTATAATCTTTTTGAACAATGCGTAGTACTTTGACGTTACGCACGATAAGTATAATTATGTTATCTGGATACCGAAAATATCAGCCTGCCGAGCCAGAATATGAATTTTGTTGGCGAGTGAGCGAAGCGAACGAGTCACAAACTTCATATTCTGTCGAGCAGGCTGATATTTTTCAGTATCAATCATATTCACATTCAGATGACATATTTATCATACTTAAATCAACCATAAACACGGATACATCTATATTTGTATTTTCGCGGGAAAAGTTATATGATTCAAAATATTCCAAATACACTTCCCTAAAACCGTAGTTCATAAGTAGTTTGCAAATATACCATTCAGTTTTACAGGTTGATACAAATGTTAAGATTGTTGCATTTTTCCTTTAATTATGATATTCATTGGTTGTTTTTTTTTTATTACAAACATCAAAGTCACCCATTTTCATTAAAGGTTTTGTTTACCAATGCCGTTCCGGTGTCGTAAATTTTTTTTTTATATGGGTAAGTCCTAATAAATCGGGGATTTTTATACCCTTTTGTTTACAAAGCCAAAACAGCACGTCATATTAGAATTTGAATTTTTTTTTTACATGGGAAACAAAACAAAGTAGCTATTATTTAAATCTTTTTCATGAAAGTATTTACTTTCGTATCTAGGTTGGCTTTCCACATCCGGGTTTAAATGTCAGCCCCCAACATCAATCGGCAAACCTCGGGTGAGCCGTACGGAATCAGGCGAAGTTGCGACGAGTGCCCCCAACATTTTTAGTCTCGCGGTTTTTTTTTAGTCTCGACCGACGCGAGAAATAGTCCATCAGTATGTGGTGATTTACCTATGTGGTCTACCGTAATGAGGACTACCGTCCTCTATTACTTCATATGCAATGCTATATACATGTATATACAAAATGTATGTATATCTGGTATCATTTTATTCATAACATTTGTTGGAATGTCAAAAACATTTTATACAGTAATGTTATGATAATCTACCGGTTGTGCAAAGTACTTTCATTTACGTGAAGCATGATACTATCTAGTACCATTTGATTCTGAATATTGAAGACGTTTAGTCAACAATTGAATGATAAGCTATCCACTTGAAAATATATCTCTACTTTTTTTCTACAGAAAATAAAGATACAGTAAAACATGTCGAGCCTCTATGTACTTCTACTGAGGAACCTGGGATATCGTACTTTTTCACAATGCACAGAATCTACCACTCCGGCGCACATGAGTTCATCCTTTTTTATTGGCTTCGTGTTGCTTAATCTTTAGTTTTCTATGCAATATTTTGTAGATCATTGTGCGTCTTTTTGTCTTCACTTCTTTAATACAAGATTCATAGTTAAACATGTAAGAAAAAACTAACTACTGAGTGTTATGGAAGAAACGGCCACAGTTTTATAACGAAAACAAGATCTGGCAAGAGGAAACAAACCGCCGATAATTTGAAGTTTTGGCAAGTCTGCGCTTCATTGGTAACAATGAAAACATAAGAACCTCAATGGAAATAGAGAGCTATAGGGACACGAACCCTGATACCCAAGCAGTGTCGTCTTAACGCATGGGCACGATTTGCAGTTGCACGGGCGCCCCGACGATTTGATTTGATTTTTTTGTGTTTTAACGCCACTTTCAACAATATTTCAGCTATATCATGGCGACCAGTTTTAGTGGTGGAGGAAGCCGGAGTACCCGGAGAGAACCACCGACCATGGGCAAGCAACTGGTAAATTTTATCACTTGCGGCTGCGAGTCAAGTGCACCCTTTTTTGTAAATTACAAAGCTGGGCGCGAACCCTCGCCGTATTGCTGAGAGGCTTGTACGAGTTGCTAGATCCAACGACCTAACTCATTGAGCCATCCGGGCCCCGACGAGCATAGGGATCCCATGCTAATCTAGGTATGTTGTGTATGGCATGTTATTTAATGTTTAAACAGTGAGTTTATTGGACGTACCAATACAATAAATATACGATTAATCTTATCGACCATTTACATTTTTATTCCTGTGAGTGGTTGTGTAGGTAGGGTCCCAGTGCACTGTTTTGCCTGGGGTCTATAGTACTGTTAAGACGGTATTGCACAGCTTTGATGTGGATGAAGTCCTATTTGAATGATCGAACTCAACGTGTCGCTGTTGGTTCAGTAGTGTCAAATGCAATGCATCTTCAATGTGGCGTGCCGCAAAGTTATGTCTTAAAGGCCCAGATTGTACTGTATTTTTGCAAATCCAATCAGTGAAATTTGCAGACGCCATAATTTTAGTCATCAGAGTTATGCCGATGACACTCAAGTGTACAGAAATGTACCTTGTAATCAAACCACTTGATAACTGGAAAAATATATCCAGATGCCTGGAGACTTGTTTATCAGACGTTAGTGTGTGGATGAGCTCAACTATGTTCAGATTAAACCAAAACAACACATAGCTTATTGTATTTGCACGAAACACCGTGAGAAGGAATTTTCAGAATGTTGTCTCTCTTTCGACGGAACTATAGTAATCAATGCTTCATTTGTTAAAAACCTCTGCATGTTTTTCGACAGGACATTATGCATGCAAAAACAAGCAAGTGCAATTACAAAGTCATGCTACTTTCAAATTCGCAATATCGGACGTAATCGATCGTACACCACAGAAGATGCGTGCAAAACATTAGTTTGCTCGCTTATAACGTCACGTTTGGACTATGGCAACGCTTTGTTGTATAGAGTAAATACCCAACATAATCTCGAAGCTACAGCGTGTTCAAAATACAGCAGCTAGATTGATAACCCGTGGCAAGAAACATGATCACATTACATCAGTTATCATGTCTCTTCACTGGCTTCCGGTGCAGTATCGTCTCCAATACAAATTATTATTATAAACTTTCAAAGCTCTTCATGGCCAAGCTCCTATATATCTTAGGGAACTTGTCAGTTTTTATCAACCATAAAGGTCGCTACGGTAAGAGAACGCCATGATGATTCAACAACCACGTGTAAGGACAAAAACTTATGGTGATAAACGATTTGACAAGACAGCTTCCACATTTTGGAATAACCTGCCTAGTGAAACCCGAAATGAACAGTCCCTTGAAATTTTTAAGAAATATGTTAAAACTTATCTTTTTAGAATTGCTTATTATGATTTTATGTAAACTTCCAACGCTGACAATTTTACATGTTTTTTAAGAACTTCTAAATTTATATTTATCATTCCTTTGTAATGTGTATGAATTTTTTTTTTATCTCTCTTTTAGTTAATTTAAACATAATTTATTGTCTGAATAATGACAAAAGGATCAGACACAAGTTTTTCAACTTAGCATTGTCTTCTCCATATACACACAATATGCAATATACAATTATGGCTTTCATGATATAAATGTAATATCCAAAATTATTAAATCGAGAAAAGGGTTATTATTAAAGGGACCCCGAGGTCCGTAAGACCGAGGGAAATAACCCTTTCGAGATTTAATTATTTTGGATATTACATTATCATGAAAGACATAATTGTATTATTATACTGAACAAAACAATTAGATATTTTATCGACGTGCAAAAGCGCGCCAAATTTTTAGGGGTTATTTCGTCCCACGCGCAGATACCCAAACCGATATTTTTTCCTATGTGCACATTGCAACGGGAAAAGGGGATTATTTCTTTTGACGTACAGAAAATACTGTTATTATTTTCCATCTAATTTCTATAGTAAAGTATAATAATATACAATATGATATGCATTATTATTACATAATTTCGCTAAAATTTTAACATGAAGACATGAAACAATAAATGTAACAATAAAGCAGAATGCGACAATGGAATACCATTAAAAGTAACCAATCAAACAGACCCGAGTGTTAAAAAAACCCACCTGGGACATAGATAGTAGCACGTGTTGTTAGTTATTGGATTAATAATACATTATTTCGCCAAAAGTAAGTACTTTTAGTTCACTTTGTGTATCATAATATTGTATTAAAGATGAGTTATCCATTATTGAATACTGTTGTAAACAAAACAAAAAATAAAATAAATAGAAATAAGCTTTCACGGTCAGTCACGAACGGTAAACAATTAAAACATCAAAACACCTTATCAGTAGTTAATTTACGGTGAAACGACCTGTGTCTTGAATGAATTTTAGAACTTGTAAAAAAAATTGTATCATTTTTTTCATCGTTGAGAATTTCATTGCCAAGTAATAAAGTAACTCATCTATTGGTAAATCATTGTTAATTTCTCGAATTCCTATAAGCAAAATATTTCTCTTTTAGTTAATTATTTTGTTGTTATACATGTATTCTATGTTCAGTTTTATTGTACGATTTTTTTTACCATGTTAAGCGCTTAGAGTAATTTTAATTAGAGAATGCGCTATATAAATATTGTAAATAATGATAATAATTTATAACATTTCACACTATCTTAATGTGATGATAGGTCTATGTAATTTGTCATCACATCTTCCAAGTGACAACTCGACCATCTTTACTTGGTGTAGAGAATAACTATAAGTGGTGACAAGTGTTAGACCAATACTTGGTGTAGAGAATAACTATATCTGATGTCCGACCAATTCTTGGTATATAGAATAACTATAATTGGTGTCAGTAGGTACTTGGCCTACATTTTGTATGTGTTCACTTGCTATAAAGAAAACAAATGACATGACATAGTTGTGAATTCTAAAAATAAATAAGATCACTTACTCATTTGCATACATTTTTATAATGCATCAAGCTTTTTTTTTAATTGTTTTCATCTTTTTAGTCAGTTAATTTATTATTTTCCTTTTAATATTAACCTGCATGAAAGGGGGTGACTAATTCACTTATGACAAAATAATGGATACTGCGAATCAAAAAGATCACGTAAGTGTTGGTATAAAAGTGAAAAAGTTCTAGGCCTAAAGATCTTATTTTGATTCTCTACAGAATGACAGAAATCTGACCTCATTAATATCATCAGCTGATTGTGCTTCTGGACATTGTCATTATTAAATTACACTAAAGTTTACCTCTTGGTATCATTTGTCTTTAACCAACAATGTGTACCTTTTTCCATTTTTTTCGTGAATGTCCGCTAAATAAATATCAAATTAACGATAAACGTGCTTGTATCAATCTCGCACTTGGCTCCATTCAAGAAAAGTATAGCAATCCATGAAATCACAAACTGAACACATAAACATCCATAATTTCTATCTTATTTCAGAAATGTTTACAATATATTTACCTTTTCATACTGCAAGAGAATTAGCATTGAATTTATGTTGTTATCAAGTGAGTATAAATTAACGAACTGTATACATGCCCTACAGCAAAGTAAAGACAGTATACATGTATACCTATTAATAAAATAATTACTGCCCTTATTTAGAAACAGTATTTCGAAAATTATAGTTTAGCATTTTTTCAAGACATCTTTGTCAAAAGTTGAAATATGAATAAAATCTATAATGACAACCTAAACATATTAAACAAATTTCCGTTTTAATGGCCTTTTAAATAATAGTTTCTTTGCTAAAATGGAGTTATGGAGCAATATTTTCAATAATTGATGGAACCTACTGTAGTCCCAAAGCGGTTCTGGCGTGTAGGTCGGTAAACCTTGTTTTCATTTCATTTAGCGTACAGTAGAGAAAAGGTACAGTTATTGACTTCCTAAAGTAGTTTTCCGGACTCTCTGCTTCAACATTATCTCTCATTAATTGTCTCCCGCATATTCTAGGTTTTTTAACCTCTATGTCTAGCGGTTCACATATTTTAGCACTTCTCTCAAAACACTGGTGGTTGAATTGTTCACCATTTGCTCTGCAGTCTAGTGAGCTCTGAATTAAATTTACGCTTTTTAAGGCTCTGCCTATGTCAAGTGATCTCTCTGAAGCCGCCACTGGGTATGATTAACATTGATTTGCTCATTAAGGCTAAACAATTCAAAAGTATGCATAAAATATTGAATGGCAAAAATGACAATTGGAATTCTATAGGTAAATGGTGGTTAAAAAATTATGACCAAATCTATAATACCGAATATTTTTTTACTACATGCTCAGACTTTAAAGGTTTACAAATTAATACATTACCAATTTATTATCAACATTTACTTTAATCGTGGTCAAACTTTTTACTCTTACAAACACCAATGACAAAACTAGAAGTATTGGATCAACCTTTATATGGCAACTCAAATATTGTTTTCAATGGCAAGCCTTTTTTTCTAGAATTTTTTTTTATCAATCGACCAAACAGCAACACGAATTGACTGTGCTGGCCATGTTTGTTAACAGATCCAAAATTAGCAATCTTTATAGAGGGCCTTCCATAGATGCTACCTTTTTTAGGAATGGACCAATCACTCTAAAAAGTAATTATGGATCTGTATTCCTTACTCAGAACTATGAACTACAATTTAGTTTTAATGTGATCATTACAATAACATACAGCACATTGTAAATTATCAACAGCAATTCTCAATTTCCTTTTTTCCCCCCATAAAATATGTTGTGTCCTATAGCTATGACCAATATTCAATCTATCATGATCTTATACTATTAGTAAATATTATAACATACATTTGCACATTTTAATAATATATATCAAATAATTTCAAACATCCTGTCAAAGTCTATTGTGGATATATAATAAACTAGTCGCAGATAAAATGTGTAATTAAGGTCTTATGACACCAAATTATGTAACAATCACCATTGCTAAAATTCACACAAAAAAATCCAAAATTTTACAAATATTACAACTTGCAATTTGTCAGTTAATTTGTAATATGTATGATTGAAAATATTTTGTTATTCTAGTACCAGCATCATACATAATTAAAATAAATGTTTCTGAAAATTATAATTTACATTTTGCTTTTTATATAATATCTTTATTGAAATTTATATCTCTTTTTAAACTTGTATAGGAAATCTTCATGACGTACCTATGTTTTGGTTATATAAAATATTTCTTTATCTTATGGGAATCATGAGGACACTGTGAGTCTTTCATAGAAGCAGTTTCATATATGAAATCTTGAAAGTTATGTCAGATCTTTTATAAATTTTAGAGCTTGTTTTGCTTTACACAAGTAGACAAACTGTTTTCACTGAAATTTTGAAACCCAAAAGAAATTGAAATTGAGATATTATTTGTTTGTTGTTGTCTTTGAAGCCATAAATAATATTTAATACTTTTTTGGTAGCTGTGATTGTTTTGACTGCAATTAAACATAGAATAATATCTTTTGATCATGTAGTGAATGCCACTTTATTTTAATATATTTTTGGGGAGTTTTTAACAATTGAATTTCAGGTGTCTTCTATCTGGCTAATCCCACTTTTTTAAAACTATCTATTCCCACTTACAAATAACTTGAAATTTTAGATTTTTTTAATGAATTTTTAAAAATTGGGATTATGTGGAATGAGCATTATATATTTCTTTATTCAGATGTCAATAAACTAAATATTTTTCTAGTAAACTTGTTTAATACATTTCATGAAGAAAATTCATTAACATAAATCAAACATTAAATATCTAAGGAGATATTTCAGCTAATACAAAATAAGTCAAAATGATGAAAAGTAATCTAAATGTAATCAGAAAGTAATCGTGATTACAGGGTCAAAATGAATGTAATCGATTACATTACGATTACATGTTATATAAAAAAATATGGCCGATTACAGATTACATCCGATTACATGATAAAATGCAATCAATTACAACTGATTACGATTACAAATTACGATGACCCCATGTCTGCCAATCAGCATCAAGAACTGCCTGTGGCGGCCATGTTTGTTAAGGGATCGGGACTAAATGAGCAATCTTTATAGAGGACCTTCCATATATGCTTCCTACCAAGTTTCAATTCACTTGGCCAAGCGGTTTCAGAGATTTTTAGAAATTGACCAACCAGAAACAATAACTGCCTATGGCTACTCGGTTTCAGAGGTGAAGATATTTTAGAAATCAACCAATCAGCAATAAGAATTGCCTATGGTGGCCATGTTTGTTAATGGATCAGGACGAAATGAACAATCTTTATAGAAAATCTTACATAGATGCTTCCTTCTAAGCTTCATTTCATTGGGCTAAGGGGTTTCAGAGCAGAAGATTAAAATGTGAAACGTTCAAAATAACTAGCTTGCACCGAGTTCAAAGTGTCCGCACCTGTTCCGCGTATACGAATACCCGGCGTGATAAGGAAATCAGGGGAGTCACAGCTCCAGATAGATAATTTCAAGTGACATCTCCCTTAAATTTACACTCACTGCTTAGAAACTATTTGAAACTTTTTGGAGAAGATTCATGCGTTTTAATACACTTCATCACATTCACAAAATGCTTCAAAATTGTTGACGGAAAAGCTTCCTAAATACTCAATGCCCAGGAGCTCCCGGGGGCAAAGCTCCCCCGGGCCCATACCAGGGCTCTGCCCTGGACCCGCTGGAGACCTGAAGTGGTCCCCAGACACCCATACATGCCAACCCTCGAGAGACTAAAAGCGGTAGGGGGTCTTTTTTTTTTCAGAAGGACGCAAAATGCTGCATTCTGCTGCATTTTGGATATAAAATATGTGTAGTCAAAACTTTAAATATAGTATGATAAAACCTAGCTGCGGAACCGTAGCCCTTTATGGTCTTTTTATTGATTTATTTTTCTTGGAAGACCATAAAAATAAATGAATAAAAAGACCATTAAGGGCTACGGTTCCGCAGCTAGATAAAACCATGAAAAAATGAAAAAAAATTCAGAAGGACGCAAAATGGTTCTGTTGCAGTTCTGCAGAATTCACAAAATGTAAATTTATTTCCCTTTCGGGAATGTTTAATGAAATGAAACTCATCAGTCCACGCTGTCTTAAATACGTTGTCATAACGTAAACGAGCCTTCTTTTTTTCTGGCGTTTCGGACATATTCATTCAGACAGTGATCTGTTGATGTTTAGGAATCATAAGTTCAAAATGTAGTGCTTCAAAACTTTATTTTAAATACCGTTTCTGATTGGTTTAATGATAAAGAATTGACCAATGGAAGTTTCCGGTACAAATTAAGAGGGAAACGATTACGGAAAGGGCCTAAATAATTTGGATTTGTACTCATTTATACGTCGTAGAAATCTACAAGAATAATCAACATATGAACAATTCACGATAAAAAAAATTACATTTTTTTTAAATCGGTAGGAAAACATCTAAAATCGGTAGGCGGTAGAAGACTTAAAAATTCGGTAGACTACCGCGTAAATCGGTAGGGTTGGCATGTATGGCCCCTCGCCGACTTTCGTCCCCCCTAACACAAAATCCTGGATCCACCCCTGATTGTTTATTTTATTTTATATTGGGCATATCTATAGCTATGTCTCTCTTTGTCAATCAGTAAGTCTTTTCCTGTTTATGTACATGCAGTTTTTCATTTTGTCCCTCCATTGGAAATACACAATTTGTATTTTGGTAAACATAATAAGGGAGACAAATCCTATAAGTTTATGCTACAAGTAACTAATTTTTATAGCTCCGCCGAATGAAAATTAGCTACCGGAAGTTGGAGGTAGCTAATTTTCATGGGTAACTAACAATCGTAACTACTCGGGCAGGGTAGCGAGAATGGCCGAGTAGTTACGATTGTACCAAGAATCTTATCAAAACATGGTAAAAGGGGAATAACTGGAATAGTATTTTTAATGTATTTTTCATAGCTATCATTTGGAACACCTTTGTGGTTTACGAAAATCTCGTTCCGAACGTCAAAAAGTAGCTAATAATTATGGTAGCTAATAATTATAGGACACCGGAACAGTAATTTTATCTCCTTCTAATTCAGCACAAATGAAACAGATCGTGGCAGAATAACACGCGGCAGTTTTCCGAGGAATTGGTTGGAATCAAAATGAAAATACACTCCTCTTATAATTATTGAACCACGATCAGAGGTGCCACTAGCTCCAACTATCAGAAAAATTATGTTCAATTAATTCTGAACCTGTTGTCAGTTTTTGGAGGTAGTACTCATAAATCGGATCGTCAGCTAAAACTGCAACCACCATACCTTTCTCAACAAATTGATTGTATCGGAATCAGAATCCACACGTTCGTCATTGTTTTCACATGCAGTTTCTACCATTGTAACTCTCCAATGGTTACCAATGAATTCTACTTTTTCTTTTTAGGTTTGTTTTTAACCAATCACCACAGTTGTAACAAGACAAGTCTCGGACCTAAGGATCGTCTGAATTTGAAGAAATTATTTGGTGAATTTTTCTATTTTGACTGATAGGTTAAAAATTTAATTATATTTATTGGGTGCGCTCGTTTGGTTTTGGTGATGTACATTTCATCGTGAGGTTATGTCACGTG